>CM022951.1:59588857-59642973 GCA_012931725.1 Litsea cubeba | reverse complement strand
TCTAAATCTGCATTTTTTTTATGGAAACAATCGCGTTTGGTTAGTTTTGCAATCACGCACTTTTTCAACCAAGTGGGTTCAGATCTGCTGTTTTCTTGAAAACATGTCCGAGTACCCCTGTTTAGGGGGCTGGTTAGTCCACTTCCGGATGGAGTTTCTGGCTGAAATTTTGGGGTTTCAAAGACCATATGGTACACTCTAAATCTATATTTTTTTGGACAGAAACAATCGCGTTTGAATAGTTTTGCACTCGCGCACTTTTTCAACCAAGTGGGTTCATGAAAGAGAGTTTTTGTCCAAACTGATTCTATACTACTGAAGTATCTTCTAATTGGGGAGAGTCTAAGAAGTCCTTATAGAAGTGTATATAGTAATGAATGTATATGTCCATTTTCTGCTATGTTTTGAATGTTCTAATCGTTCGTATTATATAGCATTAGGAATGAGGAACTTTTATGCTTCAATAAAACTATGGAGACCCATAAATATTGGAATGAAGTTCTTTCTGTTAGAATTCAGTTGTTTCGTGGTGATACACCTCAGGTGATACAACTTCGAACCTACCTAGGCCAAATTCCAGAGACAAAGAAGGTTCGAACCCTCATTTTGAGGGTTCGAACCTTCAAGTTACTACCTCAATGTGCCAAATTCTAGAGAGCCCGAAGGTTCGAACCCTCGTTATGAGGGTTCGAACCTTCACCTAACTGCCTTCCTGGGCCAAATTCCAGGGAGCCCGATGGTTCAAACTATACCTATTAGAAAAATGCATTTCTGAGCCAAATCCGTGAGCCTTTCCACCTGTTTATGCACCCCATTATAAAGTCATTGTCATTTTGTTGTTGGAGACAAAATATGGGCGAAGAACTTGTAAATAATTGTAACGATATCGTTATTAGAAGATTTTTGAAAACTAGAATTTGAGTGGAATCGTGAGTCTTTGTTATTGTTTATGCATCTCAATATAAAGTACCATTATTTTCTTGTTGGACACAAAAAATGGATGAAGAAATTATAAATGATGGTAACGATATCGTTATCAAAAAACAATGTCAGGCACAAGTTCAAGTTCGTATGAGTAGGAATTCAAGTTCATAAAATGTTAGGCCTATGATTTATCTTACTGCGCTGATTTATCCCCTTTTCTTTGTTTCCTAGTCATGTTTTTTTATGGTTGGTGAGAGATGTGAGCTCGTTTATCATGTAGGGATAGGATCCAAATTATTTTTTATGATACTTGACTTCTGATATTAAGTTAACGTGTAAATCGTTAATGAATACACCCTTTACAAGTATGAATCTGAGCTTAGCATATTGTATAATGCACTTAGATTATGAATCTTCCTACTTGAAATCTCTTTAAGCATCCCTAATAAGGACAATTAAAGATGGCAAAAGAGAGCCGATTTGAGAAGCATTATTTAAATTGTATAATGTGTGATGATTATTTATCAGAACTGAACAATGGGACTATTTTGATTTCATCATGGTCTAAATGTTATCTCGGCAAGAGAGCTGGTTCAATGCTTAGGTATCGAACAGTTGTAGCTAAGTGGTGTCAAATAATTGAACAAATGGAAGGTGCATTTCCGAGCCAAATCCGTGAGCCTTTCTCATTGTTTATGCACCCCATTATAAAGTCATTGTCATTTTGTTGTTGGAGACAAAAAAATGTGCGAAGAACCAATAAATAATTGTAACGATATTGTTATCACATAGCATTGAAAACACGATTTTGAGTGAAATCGTGAGTCTTTGTTATTGTTCATTCATCTCAATATAAAGACACCATTATTTTCTAGTTGGACACAAAAAACGGATGAAGAAACTACAAATGATGGTAACCTAATGATATCGTTATCAAAAAACAATGTCGGGCACAAAATTTAGGTTCGTATGAGTAGGAATTCAGCGTGCCATATGGTCTTTGAAACCCCAAAATATCAGGCAGAAACTCCATCCGGAAGTGGACTAACCAGCCCCCTAAACAGGGGTACTCGGCAAGCTGAAAAAAAAGAGTATTGGCAAATCCCAAAGGTTCGAACCCTTACAGTACGGGTTCGAACCTTTGCTTCGTATCCCTTCTCGCCAAATCCTAGAGACCACTAAGGTTCGAACCCTTACAGTAAGGGTTCGAACCTTTGGGATTCGCCAACACTTTTTTTTTTTTACACCTGTCCGAGTACCCCTGTTTAGGCGGCTGGTTAGTCCACTTCCTGATGGAGTTTTTGGCTGAAATTTTGGGTTTCAAAGACCATATGGCACGTGCTTAATCTACATTTTTTTGGACGGAAACAGTCACATTTGGTTAAGTTTACACTCGCGCACTTTTTCAACCAAGTGGGTTCAGATCTGCTGTTTTCTTGAAAACATGTCCGAGTACCGTTGTTTAGGGGGCTGTTTAGTCCACTTCCTGATGGAGTTTTTGGCTGAAATTTTGGGTTTTCAAAGACCATATGGCACACTCTAAATCTACATTTTTTTGGATGGAAACAATCGCGTTTGGTTAGTTTGCAACTCGCTCACTTTTTCAACCAAGTGGGGTTCAGATCTGTTGTTTTCTTGAAAACATGTCTGAGTACCCCTGTTAATGGTTTGAATCTTTATGGTTCTCAATATAAAGCCATTGTCATTTTGTTGTTCGACACAAACAATAGATGAAGAATCTATAAATAATGGTAACGATATCGTTATCAGAAAATTTTGAAAACTAAATTTTTTGAGTGAAATCGTGAGTCTTTCTTATTGTTTCTGCATCTCAATATAAAGTCACCATTATTTTCTTGTTGGACACAAAAAATGGATGAAGAAACTATAAATGTTGGTAATGATATCATTATAAAAAAACAATGTCGGGCACAAAATTCAAGTTCGTATGAGTAGGAATTCAAGTTCTTAAAGATTTCCCCCCTAAAAACCATCTATAGATCATCCCATCTGCAATTATTGAAGATTTTGGTTCTTTACTATGTTTACCGTGTGAAGATTTAGACGCTTGCACTTATTGCCAGTTTTCAGTTCCTGAAGCAGAATCAGTTGGTTTCTCTTTTAACGAATCATAAGACTGACATCCCAGAAAGGGTAGGCTCCAAAGGTTCAAACCCTCTCGATTGAGGGTTCGAACCTTTGTGCTTTGGAAAATTGTCACGCCCCCCGAAACCGGGACCTGCAGCGAACCGATCTCGGGGTGCGAAATTTTGGAATAATTTGAAACTTTTTGTAGTAGTTCCCAAGATCCGCGTGAATGAGGATAACACATCCCAACTAATCAGAGTGTATTTTTCGGGAAGCTAACCAAGGTGTTACGACTCGATCCGTGGCCATCGGGTTCCGTGTCGTACGCAACCAATGTCATAAAGCCATCATAAACAGACGGGCATAAATCATAAATCAAACACCTGAGCTGGTAGTACAATCTATTATTTCCCATATTCGAATTACAATTAACAAGTGTCTTAATTACAAACCCAAAAAAAAAGGCTGATAAGCCATACAACAATATCCAACTAAACAGAAATACTACCCCAAAGTTAGATACGAACTCCGGTGCCAAACTTGACATCTAAGTGATATCAACGGACAGCCTCCACGTCAGACCGGCGGTCCACCGCCTCCTCTGATCAAACACCTACAAACCGAAAGAAGAGCTGGCACCAAACAAAAGGGGGTCAGACACGACGGTCTGGCAAGCAAATAAAAAATAATATGAATGAAAGAGCATACATAAACCAGGCGAAATCCTCGTAAAAACCGAATAAACGTTAAACAATAATGACGATAAAACGTGCTAAATCAATCGAAAGTCCAAACATAAATACAAGACGAATAAAGAGCAATCTCTAAAGCATAAATGTCTCGAAAAGATAACCACCTAAGTAAGGCATTTAATAATTAGAAATACATTTAAAACTGAAGAGTAGAAACAATACGATAAAGGACGATATCGTAAACATTAAACAATCGAAGCATAGAAAGCATAACCGACAATAATCATAAACCAAAGTAATATACGGATAAAACCTAGGCGACCACAAATAGCTAAATCCTCCTATCACCGAAGTAATAAGAGCAAACAAAGCGTAGCCACTAACGTGGTACCAACAAAGGATCAGAACCGTAGCCATAAAATGGGACCGGCAAATCAAAAGTATCCGAACGTAGCCATACAAATGGGACCGGCAGATAATTACCAGTTGCCATGGTCGGTACAAACAGAATCCAAGCTGCAGCTGGCAAACAAATAAAGACCCCAAGCCGATGATCAGTCCGACAAGGTGAACCTAAGCCTAGTGGTGCCTTTAGTTTCAAAACTCGAACGGATACAAATCTAACAGAGTACTAATCCCTTTGGCTCAGGGGCTCGCACCACATAGCTCTGGCCCCCGTCTTGCCTCGGGGTTTGTTTTCAAAATTACTAATCTACAAATAATGGTCTCATCGAAGAAAATCCCTGATGTGACAAACATACTCCAAATCCTCTTTTCAAATCGAATCGGAGACAAACATACGAATAAACTCGGGAAACGTTCAAATACGCATCAGGTGATTTGTATAAAATCATACGGTCAATCCTTTCGAACGTGGAAAGCCACATGCATTTTATAACAATCATCGATGCTATTTGAATTAGTTTCACCCACGAATGCAAATACGAAATACAAATACAAATACATGATCTGACTTGAAATGGAATGGATAGTGGAGAATGAACCTAATGACCTACCAAGGAACCATCTCAATGCACATTTAACCTTTAAAACATTAATTAATAAAAAGTGCGTTTGATGCCATGAAAATCCATAATATTTAAATGATAAAGTGCGCCATAAGACCCGAACGGTTCCGGGTAATTTCACATACACTCATTACTCACATTCATTCCCATTTCACAAATTCCAAGTATCAAGAAAATCCAAACTCTTTAAAACAGCCTATAGTTGGCCTTAGACCGAGCCCACAACAGTCCTTAATAATAGCCCAAAACCAACTTCGAATGGCTCACAAAGCAAATCTTAAAACAGCCCAAACTAATCTTTTAATGGACAAGAAACAAGTTTTTAAAACAAACCCAAAACTCAACCTGAACCAGGCCCACAAACAGAATTTAAAACAGCCCAAAAACATATCCTTAATGGCCTACAAAATGATTCTTAAAAACAGCCCAAACAAACTTCGCACAGGCCCGCAAAACAGATTTTTAAAACAACCCAAAGCTAAACCCTTGTTGGCCCACAACAAACTTAAAACACAACCCCAAAACTATCCTGAACCAGGCCCACAAAGCAAGTTTAAAAACAATCCATAACCAGTCCTTAAAAGGTCCAAAGAACAAGTTTTAAAATCAACTCAAACTAACCATAAACAGGCCCACCAACCAAATTCTAAAACAGTCCACTAACAGGCCCTAAACTGACACACATCATGTCTTGAATGGTCCAAGGACTGACCCTGAATCAGGTCCCAAGAAAGTCCCAACAAATCTGGCCCACAAACAAACCAAATTCGGGCCCAAACCCGAGCCCAAACTGAACTGGCTCCGCTCGAGACGGACCCAGGCCCCGCTCGAGCGGACCCAGACAGAAGCCTGGGTCGCTCGAGCGACCCGGTGGGTCGCTCGAGTCTGTGACCCAGACAGGCCTGGTCCGTCTCGAGCGACCCAGTGGGTCGCTCGAAGCGGACTGGGCCTGCCCAGTCCGGCCCGAGTGCAGAAAACTCCATTCTTTTGCATTTTTTTCGGATTTTTTTCTGATTATTTCCATTCCACCTTTCATACAAATCTCATAGATTCTTTGGGCCCTTCTTGACCTTCCATACACATCAAAGTCCATCCACAAAACATCCTAATTGGCCCAAACATAAAACCTTTTAAAGCAAAGCTTAATTGAACCCCATACTTAAACATAAAGAGACTAATTTTACAAGCTGAACAAGGTGAAAACCAAACTCCCTACTCTTGTACAATAACAACAAAAGTGAAAATCAATATAACCTTGCTTCATTCATCAATGCCAATCCATAACCATGAAAACTTGAACAAAATAAGAAGAAAACCATGAAGCTTAACAATAACACAAAAACATCATATTAATTGTGAAATTCACTTGCCTTGAGTCAAGAGAAGATGAAGACACTCTATGGAAGTCCTCTAATGGCCTCAAGCTCCCAAAATCATAAAACCCCCAAATAGCTCATGGAAAACCCTAAAAATCCATCCATTGTAAACCTTCATGAAAACCCATTGCAAGTATGACAAAACCCTTCAAAATGGTTTGAAAAACAAGAATCTCATGAAAGGAAAGACATTGCAAACCTTGAGGAGTCCTAACAAAGAAGAGAGGCTTGGATGGAGGGCTTCTCCTAGCTCAAATATCTCAAAAATGGTGTCTAGGGGAAGCTTGAGAGATGGGAAGAAGAAGGGGAGCTCAAATCTCCATTTAGCATCAAGGGAGGAGGGATACATGAGGAGAGAGAGAAAGGGCTGGGAGAGAAAACCCTAGCCCAGAAAAGTTGCTGGGATCGAATGAAGAGAAGAAGAGAGGGGTTCCCCTCTTATAGAATGGGTCTTGTGGGCCCCGGTCTTCATCAAGCTAAAAGTGGTATAAGCGGGCCCCGGATGAAAACGACGAAGAAGGGAAAAACGATCGTCGAAATTTCTACTTTCCAAAAAGTATATTTTCCCCAAATTCTGAAATTTTCGAAATTCATGGACAGATTTCATGTGAAAGGTCAGTTTTGCCCTTTTTCCTCGAAAAACGTGATTTCTGAGTATCAAACCAAAATGATCAAAACATGAAAGTTGTTAAACTTCATAAAATGAGTCAAAATAACCCAAATCCAGAATTTTTAGAAATCCGAAGTAACTTCCCATAAAAATACAAATCCTAAGGACCGGGTCAAACTAAAGTCAACGGTCTTCAAAATCTTCAAGGCAGGGAAAAATCCGGTCAAACTCAAATACGCGGTCAAACTAATCAAATCTCGCTTAAAAAGCTAAACCACGATTAAAACAATGCTAAACAAAAGGACTGGGGTCGGGATCTTACAAAAATGGCTCTTGATGGGCAGCAAGAGAAGGTTCGAACCCTCAAAACGATGGTTCGAACCTTTGGGCGCTCTGGAAAAAGGCTCAGCTTTTTCGGTAAAGTTTTTGATAACGATATCGTTACGATCTTTAGAGTTTTTTGTTCCTTTTTTTGCTACCAGAAACGAGATTGGCCTTGACTATATATTGAGATACATAAACAATGAAAAGGACTCACATAGGTTACCAAGAATACCAAATTGCAAATATCCCAACACATCTTGCACGTTTGATAAATAAACTATACAACAACTCGATATACGTCATTATATATTGATAGAATAAAATCCATACAAGTTACATTCAGACACTCAAAATATGAGTGTAGCCAGCATCACTCAATTTTACACAGAATATTGCGCAGCTCATATCGATAGGAATTCTTATATGTACACAAACCCTTACAAATCAAAAGTCATTGACATTGGCTCCAATGCTCTGGTTTCCACCATCTCCCATCACGTGGTGTACATATTCTTCTTCTAAAAGAGTTGTCTTGATTTTGATATTCTTCATACTTTTTCCACCTTCCCCTTTGTCAGCCAATGTCATGATAACGTCTTCAATCATAAGAAAGATCTTGTCATGGCCTCTCAAAGCCTGCAAACTTTGATGCATGCAGCTTATGGATCACCACCATTCCAGGATTATATAGAAGTAGATGTGGTAAGAAAAAATAATGGATGTGTGAGAGATTTTAAATAACAAAAAAAAATATTTCAAAGATAGTCCACAGAGAGTAATCATAACAGTAAAATCTAAATAAAAGTCACTACTCTACAAACTGGTTTTTGCTCAAACTTGCCAGCCAACATACCCACTCGGTTAAGACATCCAAAATGCAAACCACATGAAATCTTATCTTGTAACCAACCAAGTAGCCAACCCGACCTTCCACATTTCATACATCTATTTCACAGAATGCTCCTCATTTCTGAAAGAATCACCTACCAACCCTACTTTCTTCATGCATTCTGATGCAAATTGGAGGGCCCACAAGCCAAAGGCAACTGAATTAATAAATCTAGCCGAAACTCAGTCCACAAGGGGTATCAAATCCAGTCCCTAATAGAAAAAAATAGCCTAAGGGTAGACTATGATAAGTTAGGTATACCAAATACCAATACAACACTACGCCCCAACCCCCAACGCACACACAAAAACCAGCATTAGCAGCGAAAAAAAAAAGAGTAGGGGGGGTGTTTCCGATGAGAAAGTGAGACCCAATGGTCTGTATGGAAGGTGGGCTTTCTTTAACATGTGTCTGCAACACATTCTTAGGGCCATATGGTAGTTCTGCTTTCATTTAAATCACTAAAACACTACAATATTGATCATACATGAAGTTCATACAAGGTCTGTAGGAAAAAAAAAGATCTTTTGCAAAATGACCTTTCTAGAATTTGATATGGATCCACTACAAGTTCAAGCTTTCCATCAATCCATATAGAGAACCGGGCACTGGAAAAGATTCTATGCAGTAGAAGCTTAGGGACCTGCCAAAGAAACATAAGACCAGAACTTATAAGGTACCCGCCTCAAGATGCCATTTTAACATACTTTAGAGGATGTACTGGAAGCAGATTGATAACATATTAGAATATGTGTGCATCTTATGCAACTGTGCTATTGAAATGAAATATAGAAACTGAATTATGAGCAACAACATTTACTAATGGTTCATCTTTAAAGAATTTCTTACACTGAGTGCATGGTAAAATAGGACATGACCCACTAACATTTGAACAAACATTATTATAGTCTTTAAAATAGGTGGGTATTTAGATGAGGATTTTAACAAAAGTAACTACAAGTTACCATATAGATATCTCAATAAGTTGGCAGCATCTGACTGACACCAAATTAGAATTAACCAATGAAGAAAGAAAAATGATCAAAGCAAATGAGCAAAACAGATTTGAGCAGAGGACAGCTATCTCCATTTCTCCATCAATTAATCAACTTCTTCTCATCATCCAAAAAGACCCTTAGATAACCAGTCCAAAAGTATCATGCAAATTGCAAATGAGCAAAACAGATCAAGAGGGTGGTTTTTTAGAACTCAATATCAAATTGGTGTGGGTCTTTCCATATGCATGTGGATGGGATATAAAATGGGTGCTTGTTTATCTAGAGCTGTTTCCACATTCTTGAAATGCATTTTCTCTTCAATTTCCCCGAACTTTTATCCTCTGTTATACAAGCATGTAGAAGGCACCCTTTATATAAATTTTTTTTCCTTCAAAAGCTCATCTCCCCGTAACCATGCCAACACATTACAAGAGTATGATTTCAAAGGCAATGGAGCCCACATCTACTTATCTTAGTGTCCATTGATTTCTATTGCAAAAGATTTCTATTTTCACTAAGATAAGTAGATGTGGGCTCCATTGCCTTTGAAATCCATGCCCTAACAAAGAATAGAGTACAGTATAAAAAACACCATAACATGGCCTGGTAGTTCAAAGGCTCTTGAGCCCATGTGATGATTAAATAATAACTTAGAATTATGGGAAGATTAAATGTATAGGCAGACAGTAATGCAAACACAGTCAAGTTTCATAAACAGGAGAACAACACATGATTTTCTCGGATCCTTATTGTATAAAGAAAAATGTACAACAACTGATTGTTTTGAGAAAATGCCCATGAAACTCCTCCCATCATGGCGATTAAATGCCCTCAATCTCCTCCGGCCAATCAGAAGCCAAGAAAAAGGAGTTACAAAATAAAAATTCAATCTTGTAACTCCTCCCTTTATGTAGCTTTATGACAATTAAGGCTCATAAACCCTCCTAAATGGCTACCTAAAAGCCTATAAATAGGAGAGCTCTCCAAGAAGAAAAGGACAGAGACACAACAAAAAACACACAGACAACAGACTGCAGAAAATCTGGGAACTCAGACAGAAAAAGGCATCGAAGAGAGAAAACTCTGCGGAAGTACTACACCGAGCACCGCTACAAGGTGACAAAAGTCCCTTGGGGGGTACCCTCCCAAGGTCCTCGCCTTCTCCTTCTGCCTCCAAATGGCTTAGACATGGCTTTTCAGCCCGTCTACTCGGCTTTTTATTGGACATAGGACCTTCTTTTGGTCTTTGTTCTCTAAAAACCTGAGGTTATAGCCAAGCCAAGCGAATCAATAGCATCCTCTGTTCTCATCTGCATGAATGATGGCGAAGTCCACATATGGCTTGCGACCGTCAATCTGAACGGGTCCCCCACAATCTCCTGAAAAGTTAGATCCTCCTTTTCTTGCTTTTCATTGTAGTTTGTATTTTTTTAAAAGAGACAAAAAAATCACAACTCTTGTCTTTCATTATTGATAAGGATTGTAAATCGGCTATAAACGCCAAAAATCGGCTATAAACGCCAAAATCGGCTATAAATGCCAAAAAATCGCCTTTTACGGCAAATCAAGAAAATGACTCTTTTCTTAAATATATGTGCAATGGAAAACTTGAAAGAAGTTGATTTCTTTTTTACTTGCGAAGGTTGATATCCGGATCACCACATGCAATTCCAAGTAAAACAGAAAATCTGGCACACCCACACAAAAGAAATGTTGATGCACGCCCCTTGCCCCTGGGTTACGAAAGGGTCGGTCCCAACGGACTCCCTCGTCCGCCGACCTCGGTAGGACCAGGTGCCAGGAGTGCGGCCCATCAAGCTGGCACACCCGGTGGGACTCGTTCATTTGAGTACACGATGCTAGAAATGAAATATTTGCATATCATATATTTTGATCTATGCTTATATTTCTTTTCTCGATTCCTTGGCTACTTTCTAATTGGTGGCCTATGTTGGATTCCGCATCTAAAAAAAATGAGATGAGATTTTTTGGAAATTTCTAATTCTTTGAATTTATTTCCACTCTTTCTCTTTTCAAAAAAAAAATAAAAAAATTTAGATTTCTCATTTTGGATTCAAAATTGAGAAACCTTGATCCGTTCCTATCGTTCATCGCGCTTGCAGAAATGTTGAGCCTGTTCTACTAAGGTTTTGGGCCATCGTTTCTCTTCGATGAGTTCATTAAAGATCTAAAAAAAATGAGATGAGATTTTTTGGAAATTTCTAATTCTTTGAATTTATTTCCACTCTTTCTCTTTTCAAAAAAAAAAATTAGATTTCTCGTTTTGGATTCAAAATTGAGAAACCTTGATCCGTTCCTATCGTTCATCGCGCTTGCAGAAATGTTGAGCCTGTTCTACTAAGGTTTTGGGCCATCGTTTCTCTTCGATGAGTTCATTAAAGATCTAAAAAAAATGAGATGAGATTTTTTGGAAATTTCTAATTCTTTGAATTTATTTCCACTCTTTCTCTTTTCAAAAAAAAAAACAAAAAAATTTAGATTTCTCGTTTTGGATTCAAAATTGAGAAACCTTGATCCGTTCCTATCGTTCATCGCGCTTGCAGAAATGTTGAGCCTGTTCAACTAAGGTTTTGGGCCATCGTTTCTCTTCGATGAGTTCATTAAAGATCTAAAAAAGAAATGAGATGAGATTTTTTGGAAATTTCTAATTCTTTGAATTTATTTCCACTCTTTCTCTTTTCAAAAAAAAAAACAAAAAAATTTAGATTTCTCGTTTTGGATTCAAAATTGAGAAACCTTGATCCATTCTTATCGTTCATCGCGCTTGCAGAAATGTTGAGCCTGTTCGACTAAGGTTTTGGGCCATCGTTTCTCTTCGATGAGTTCATTAAAGATCTAAAAAAAAAATGAGATGAGATTTTTTGGAAATTTCTAATTCTTTGAATTTATTTCCACTCTTTCTCTTTTAAAAAAAAAAACAAAAAAATTTAGATTTCTCGTTTTGGATTCAAAATTGAGAAACCTTGATCCGTTCCTATCGTTCATCGCGCTTGAAGAAATGTTGAGCCTGTTCGACTAAGGTTTTGGGCCATCGTTTCTCTTCGATGAGTTCATTAAAGATCAAAAATATATATATATATATAAAGACATAGACCACTAAGGTTAAACTAACTGCGTTCTTTGATCATGGTTGATTCAAGAAAAGCCTTGTCCAGAGTGTGGAGACAGCTTGACTGTTCTAGGCAAGGGTCCTCCAAACGGGTTCATTAAGTAATCCTACCCTTACCTGGGGCAATTCTATCAGTCAAGATTTCATAAGACCGGGTTAGGAGGCCTATGTGTACTCTCTCGTCTTTTAAATAAATTTTTTTCAAAAATAAAATTTTTAAAAAATAAAAAATTTTAAAATAAAAATAAAAAATAAAAATAAAAAAAAATTTCAAATAAAAATCTTAAAAATAAAAAAATAAAAAAAATAAAAGAAAACAGAGATTTTTTAAAAACAAAAAATCTTCAAAAAAAATCTTTAAAAAAAAACCTTCCGTCATTTTGGGTTTAGATTGGAGAAATCTTGGTCTTCTCTTTTCTGAGCACTAGCGCTCGCGGAAATCGCTGAGCCCGTGTTCAGATTGGAGTGCCTTTTGCTCTCTTTAATGAACCCGATATTGGCCTTTCAAAAAAAAAAAAAAACTCGTCATTTTTGGATTTAGATCCGAGAAATTATGGTTCATTTCTTTCTGAGCACTGGCGCTCGCGGAAATCGCTGAGCTTGTGTTCAGATCGGAATACCATCTGCTCTCTTTGATGAATCAAATCTTGACCTTTCAAAACAGAGAATCTCATCTCATGGATGCGGTCTCAAAACATTTGTGTCTAGCGGTACTAGTACGCCCTTTCAGGGTCTACTGTATTGCGACCGGCACATTTGTAACTCCAACTTTATATTCTTCTTACCTCGAGCAAGCTCTGCTTCTCGATAAGTCGAATTTAAGTTCACAATTGCTTCTAGCAGTCACTGGGACGCTCATTCTGGGCTTACCATACCTGCGATCAGAACAATTGTACCCTCTATGGCATTTTGCCTTCTTTGTATTGCTTGGGTCATCTCCCTCGAGCAATTTGAAAAGACGAAACCATAGAACTTCCCATTTATGATCATTTTTCTTGTGATTACTAATGGATGTGGTCTTGTTTCAAAAACTTTTCGAAAACTAACAATGGCAGCTTCACTAACCATTACTTTCGATGAAAGCAAGCACCAAGTCATGCTTCAACAGAAGCAAACTATGCGCACCTACAAGCACCCCATCAGCTGCCGAAGCGTCAACTCCCTCGGCAACTCTTTGAACTCCGGGTCGACCTCGGCTCCCCGGACTATCGTCTTTGGGACGCTGGGACCATTCCCACTTCCCGAGGAACAAACTGCTCCCTCCAAGAAGCAGAAACTCGCCTCTCAACGTGTCACTACCGTGACACCAAAGGCGAGCACCAGAAGGCCCGAAGCCCGTGGAAGCCCCACGAAGCGTTGACCAGCAAACGACCAGGTCTATCCCAAGACTTGGTCCCCAAAACCTTCACCAAAATAGAGAAGGTCCCAAACATCCACTAAGCCAGCATTCCTGGCCCCACTCAAGGAGAACCAGTTCTACCCTCTTGCCGACATGAAAGAGGAGAGACCCATCTCCAACCTGACTCCCAAGTCAAACCAGCATGAGCCGGCTTGTTCCTACAAGCCCAAAATCAAGTCATGCATCACAAGGCCTCTACAAGCACCTGCTAAGGCCTACAAACCTGCAGTTCGACCCTTCATCTCTACAGGGGCCGAACTCCAAAAATTCAAAGCTTCGTTGCAACAGGCGAAGGACAGGGTTCGCATCCTGTCCTTGCCTAGCTACAAAGAAGACAAGCTCGGCTGCTGCGCCCGAGGGAGCACATCCTTCATTGTCAAAGCCCAGCCAGAGCTGACCGAAGCTCAAATTGCTCGTCGTATACGCCGCCACGCGTCATACCGGCAAAAGAGACTAGAGAAGTAAAGAACCCAGCCTCCTACACTTCAAGTCTCTCCCAAATGGGTCGAAAAAGAAAGACCCAACCAAGTTGCTGCCGTCCATATGGTTGGAAAAACCAGAAGACGCCAAAAGTCAGCAACAAAAATCCATGTCCGACGTCCGATGACCCGCAGCGTCTCCAGGACAAGAAGACACTCAGAAGAATCCCCTGCGCCTTCAAGCAAAGGACAGCAGAGTGATCCTTCCTCAAGCTCTTCTTCAAAAAGAATGAGCCCCAGCTCAGTCACCATGACAGTTTCTTCGTTCGAATCACGAAGGATGAATGTCTTGGCTACAAATTCTGAGCCACCACCCCGCAATCCACCTCCAGAAGATGCGATCACCCGCATCCAGCAGTTGGAGCAAGGCCAGCAGAGGATTGAAACTCTGATGGAAAACCTTCTCCTCGCCTTCCAAAATCAGGCGAACAATGAACCTCCTCCGAATCATCAAGACGATGAGGTAAATGGAGAAGAAAATGAGTCACGCGCCCTTACCAAAAAGGACGTAAACAGTATCCTCGCCAAAGCAAAAGAAGAGGATATACTCAAGGAGCATGGGATCAAGCCACCATATCGCTTATGGATGGACTCGGTCCCATTCCCCACTAAATTCAAGCATCCTACTCTCCAAACATATACGGGGAAAGGATCAGCCAGACAGCACGTCATCCACTTCAAGATCCTGACGGGAGCTATCGCGGATCAAGATGCAGTCAAGATCCGCCTCTTTGCAAGTACCCTAAAAGGTACGGCCTTCGATTGGTACTCCACTCTGCCGGAGGACTCGATCCAAAATTGGGCCATGCTAGAGACACGCTTCCTGACTCACTTCAAAGGTGAGGATCATCCCGCTACTATGGCTCAGATGTGCAGCCTAAAACAGGGGGAGAATGAGTCAACATATGACTTCATTCATAAGTGGAAAGCAATGGCATACAAATGCTCTGATGTACTGCCACAAGCGTCGCTAGTCGACATCTGCCGAAACAACATGAGAGCCAGAATCCACTCCATGATCATCGGCAACAAATCAAAAAACCTGTGAGAACTCCTAGAAGCTTCCATGGTGAAATGGTGATTAAAGACCTCAACAGTCAGAAATCATCAAGAAAAGAGCCAACTGCCATTGCAACCTCTAAACCAAGAAGAAAGAGGTCCTCAATGTGCAGACCAAGTCAGCTCCTCAGCCACCAAAGAAAGCTGAAAACAAAGCTGCGGGTAAGAGACCTGAACTCTCAGATGCCTTCAAAGAACGAGTAGAGAAGAAATACCCGTTTGATGAAGATGTTGATGAAATCTTCGGGGCTCTTGTGGCAAACGGCAAGCTCACCTTGCCTGAACCAAAAAGACCGGGTGATGTTGGCAAAACCAACGATCCTCGGTACTGTCCATACCACCAGATGATCTCGCATCCTCTCAATCAATGCTTCGTTGTGAGGGAGAAAATAAACGAGATGTGGAAAAATGGAGTCATCACCTTTGACAAAAACTATGGGCCTGCCTCCGTCAACATGGAGACATGTGGACAAACATCAAATTCACCGAAGAAGAAGATCACTACTTCCTTCAAGGTGATAAACTCAATCGAAGCGTCCGAGGAACTGGTTCCTTACCCGACACCAGACGGACAACCGATATGGGTACATCCCGATCTCCTGGAAGATGAAAATTGGGAGGTCGTGAAAACAAAGCCTACAGCTCAACAGCGAAGGCAGGCTAGGAAACATCTCCTCAAGCTCAAACGGCAAGAGAAGACCCAGCCAAAACAAGAAGTCAAAGAAAAGGCAGAGGCTTCCTCTACCACTTCACTGGAGGCAACAAAAACATCCCTTCAAGAGACTTCAAAGGGGGTAAGAAAATTCACTCTCAGTGATTTCATGCCACCTCAATTCAAAGAAGCCATGCAGGAGGCATCATACTCTTGCAATTCGGTAGTCGGATTCTCCATTGATGGATATGAGTCCAGCGACACCGATGATGGATTCGAATCCAACTACACAGATGAGTGGGAGGAGTCCCTTGAAACAGGAGAATATCTCTCCGATGAAGAATGGGTTCCTGAGACTCATCTTATGCCAGTAATCTGGTATAACCCTCTACAGCCACAAGGATCCTGGTCTGATGATGAAGAAGACCGAGAGGCTATACGAGAAAATGTCTGAAGCTTTGTGGGCCTATCGAACCACCGTTCGAGGACCAACCCATAGTACACCATTCTCCTTGGTCTATGGATGCGAAGCTGTCGTACCCTTAGAAGTACAAATTCCTTCCTTGAGGGTATCCTTGCAAAATGACATGACTCAAGAAAGCAATGTCAAATTGCGACTCCATGAGCTGGACAATCTCGATGAGAGACGGCTCGAAGCTCAACAAAGCATTGAACTTTACCAAGCACGCATGGCAGGATCTTTCGATAAAAAGGTCGGGCAACGAGCCTACAAAAAGGGTGACTTGGTTCTTGCGGTAAAAAGACCAATGGTCTTCGCTCACAAGTCCAAAGGCAAATTTGAGCCAAAATGGGAGGGACCCTACGTCATCGACAAGGTTTTCTCTAATGGGGCATACGCACTCCTAAACATGGAAGGTGACAGATGTATGCTGCCCATCAACGGCAAGTTCTTAAAGCGGTACTACCCTTGAAGACTTACCCAACTGGGTAAGAGCAATGCCTGTACGGCCAAAACCGGTTTCCAGGTACACGCTCGCTAAACCCACCTTCTTTTAGAATTTTCATATCAAATGTTGAAATTTCTAGAAATTTTAAACAATGCTTACTTTCATCGTTTCATTGTTCAAAAAAAAAATACAAAAAAAAACCAAGTTTAGGAACCTTTCCCTAACTTTTCAACCCTTGAACCCAAAATTCATGGTTTGAAACAAAATCCGGATTCAGGGATTTCCACCCTAGTCCACCCTGCCTTTTACCGCCAAAATGGTTTTAGGTCAAAACTTATGACCCTCGTGTCTTTAAACAAAAAAAAATGGTTTTTTCAAAAAACCGCGGGGAAGCGATGCTTAGTCGATACTCGCACAAATCGGAAGCATACGAACTACGTTCGACACTTCCAAAATTGCAGGGAAGCGACATTTTGTCAATACTTGCAAAATTCAAAAAATGTGGAGACGCAACATTTCAGTTGATATCCACAACCCAAATTTCAAAGGTTCGAAAAAACCTAAAAACTGTGGAGACTCAACATTTCAGTTGATATCCACAACCCAAATTTCAAAGGTTCGAAAAAACCTAAAAACCGTGGAGACGCAACATTTCAGTTGATATCCACAACCCAAATTTCAAAGGTTCGAAAAAACCTAAAAAAAAAAAAAACATGGAGATGCAACATTTCAGTTGATATCCATAACTCAAAGGTTCGAGAAAACCACAAATTTCAAAAATCATGGGGAAACGACATCAAGTCAGTACCCGCAAAACCAAAATATTTGAAAAGCAAGGATGCGACATTCCATCGATACTTGCACCCAAATCCGCGAGGATGCGACATTCCATCGATACTCGCAACCAAATGAGCAAGGATGCGACATTCCATCGATACTTATAAGAACATTCAGCAGGGAGGCGACTTTTAGTGATGGACCGCGCTCCTGCTCGGTTCCTACCGAGGTGTCGGCGGACGTGGGAGTCCGTCGGGTCCGTCCATTTTCGTAACCAGGGGGGCAGGGGCGTGCATCAACATTTTTTTTTTTTGTGTGGGTGTGCCGGATTTTCTATTTTACTTGGAATTGCAAGTGGTGATCCGGAGATCAACCTTCGCAAGTAAAAAGGAAATCAACTTCTTTCGAGTTTTCCATTGCACATATATTTAAGAAAAGAGACATTTTCTTAGTTTGCCGTGAAAGGCGATTTTTTTGGCATTTATAGCCGATTTTGGCGTTTATAGCCGATTTTTGGCATTTATAGCCGATTTTGGCATTTATAGCCGATTTACAATCCTTATCAATAATGAAAGACAAGAGTTGTGATTTTTTGTCTCTTTTGAAAAAATACAAACTACAATGAAAAGCAAGAAAAGGAGGATCTAACTTCTCAGGAGATTGTGGGGGACCCGTTTAGATTGACGGTCGCAAGCCATATGTGGGCTTCGCCATCATCCATGCAGATGAGAACAGAGGATGCTATTGATTCGCTTGGCTTGGCTATAACCTCAGGTTTTTAGAGGACAAAGACCAAGAGGAGGTCCTATGTCCAATAAAAAGCTGAGTAGACGGGCTGAAAAGCCACATCTAAGCCATTGGAGGCAGGAGGAGAAGGCAAGGACCTTGGGGGGGTACCCCCCAAGGGACTTTTGTCACCTTGTAGCGGTGATCGATGTAGAACTTCCGTAGAGTTTTCTCTCTTAGATTTCTGATGCCTCTTTCAGTCTGAGTTTCTGGATTTTCTGCAGTCTATTGTCTGTGTGTCTGCTGTTTTTTTCTTCTTGGAGAGCTCTCCTATTTATAGGCTTTTAGGTGGCCATTTAGGAGGGTTTATGGGCTTTTATTGTCATTAAGCCGCATAATGGGAGGAGTTACAAAATTGAATTTTTTTATTTTGTAACTCCTTTTTCTTGGCTTCTGATTGGCTGGGGGAGATTGAGGGCATTTAATAGCCTTTAATCGCCATGATGGGAGGAGTTTCATGGGTTAAATGCCATGAATCTCTTGACTTGTAACTCCCGGATGCTTGCTTCTGATTGGTCCGTCCAAGGAAATGGATTAATGACTGTAATAAAGCTATTCAATTAATCGCATTAAGTGGTCGCCGAGCATCTGAAGAGTCGCGGGCCGTGCCGCGTCTTTTGGGATTCTTCTGGTGATGATCATCGATGGATCTTCATGTAGATCGACATCAGATGACCATGTAATTTCAGGTGTTTGTTGCCAACAGCGGGTCGGTGCCATCTGTCCTGTCGATTTCTCGATCGGTCGGGTAGAAAGCACACTTTTTTTGGTTGACTGGGTGGCGATCAATATTGTTTTCAATACTCTTGATGTTTGACCCGTGTTTTGGACGGATGTCAAAGGATTTGGTGTCTCAAAAGTATGGATTTTGGAAAGTACCAGAGGCTGGGCGCTTCGAATCGCGAAAAACGGCGAAAAAAACGGAGTTTCCGGGGGCTTCCCGGCGACCCCGGGCTCCAGGGTCGCCGGCGACCCTGGCCCAGGGTCGCAGGGGCCTGCGACCCTGGGGGGGTTTTCCCCCTTTGTGTCCCGTTTTGTGTCCGTTTTTGCTGTTTTTTTATTCTTTTTTCTTCTGTATTTTTCCTTGACATTTTTGACCATTTATTGGCCTGATTTCCCTGTAGGAAACCTGATGAGAATCCTTGCATTTTATTTTGCAAAGTTTCCAATTTCCCGAGAAAGCCGAAGACTTTGTCGCGCAGAGCTGCCGATTTTCCGTCAGAAGCTGAAACTGGGTCAAACGATGTCGGAATGACCTGAGATTTTGTGTGAAGCCTCCTGAGCAATAAATAAGACCAACCATAGGCTTTTGTTTGAGTTTTGAAGCCTTTTGGGGTCCTATCACCAGTAGACTCGCTTTTGTCGCGATGAAGATGTCGCGGTTTGATGTGCGGTCAACCGATGTCCGATTGACTTGAAATTTGACAGGGAACCTATTGGAGTCATTTTAAGATGATCCATAGGCTCTATCTTGGAAACCATGGTCTCGGAGAGCTTCATCGTTGAGAGGCCTGATTTAGCTGTTCGAGGGTTGATGTAGGGTCAAACGTTGTCGGTTTGACTCGAAACTTGACGTGGAGCCTTTTGGAAGTACTTTGAGACCATCCATCGGCTCTGATCGAAGATTTGGTGTCTCCGATGCTTTTGCCGCCGAGAGCTCCTTTTCGGCTGTCGGAGAAGCGAAGTTAGGCTGATGTGATCTTTATCAATCATAAAATACCGCAAGTGCACGGGTGTCTAGATGAGACAGTGGCAAGAACGGGTCGAACTCACAGGGAGCTAATTAAAGAAACTTTTAGATTAAGAAAACTAATTAACTAACAATTAAGAAAAGTTTTGAGTATTTAGAAATAAAAGAAAGCAACTAATTTAGAAATATGAAAACTACCAATTAATGAAAGTGATTAGAGCATAGGAATCCAATAAGCATCCACCAATTATTTATCAAGTAATCCTAACTTATTCCAATTTTTACTTCAAATCAAAGACAAATCAATGTTTTTAATTTGGAAAATCTAACTTTTAAAAAGCACTTTTTAATTATAGAATCCAAAACCCAAGACTTCCTTCACCTCATAAAAGATAAAAATCAATCTAAGCACTACCCATCAAAAGTAAGTATAAACCATCAAAAAGATCTAAGTCCTAAGCATGGCCTATCAAACCTAAGCATGGATAGTCAAAAATCAATTTTTATTTTCAGAAATTAAGAATGGAGATTTGCCTAGGGCACGAAGACAAGTCTATTAATCATTAAGAACATAAAGATATGCAAACAAGTTAGAGCTATTAGACAAATAAAAAGCAATCACTTATCTTCATCCATCACTCTAATCAAAACTAGCCCGCCATTGCAAAGAAGACTTCTTGATTTGTCATTAAAGATTGCATCTTTACAACTTCTCCTTCAAGTACTTGCTTGGACAAGGCCCAAAGCTACCAAAATAAAAACAACTAATGGAAAAGAAGAAAGAAAGAAGAGAATTGGAGAGAGGGTTAGAAGTGAGATGCTTCTCCATCCCCCTTTTGGGTTTGTTTTATAGTTGTTGATGCCTCCTTTTTAGCAAAGAATCTCCTCTCTTTTAAAACTTGTTTCCTTAGTTGTAGAGATTTCTTACTTAGGACTCAAGCTAGGCTTCACACTTGGAAAGAATTTGAATTGGGGAGGATTAGTTACTAGGTGTGGTCTCTTGAGCTCTAAGTCTTGCCAAATTGAACTCCTCAAACATCTCTCATGTTGCCAATTTTAAAAACTTTTTGCAATTCCCGCATAGAATTATATCAGCTAATTTTCCGAGGTCATATCTCCCTCAATATAGCTCCAATTTATGAAATCTTGGGCTCCACGGATATCTACTCGAAAAGAGCTTTCCAACGGTGGGTAGATTGCGCCAATCCGATACTCAGTTTGAAAGTTATGGCCATTTCAATTTGCTGCCCTTGAAAATTCCGAAAATAATGGCAATTAAGGAAACTTCTATGTTTGGCATGCAATGGGGTGTGTGGGACCCATGTTGGACGTTCAAGGAATGTTTGGACTCTTTCTTTGCTTGCTTATTTGATTCTCTTTCCATATTTGGCATGCTTCTTTACTTGCAACTTTGACTACTCAACTCCCCTTGCAAAGTTTCTAATTTTCTCTCTTTCTTGTTTCCAAATTTAGCAAGTCAACATCATCTTTCCAAATCTGAGTTTCTTCTTTCTTCTTTGAGAATTTTAAACCTTTCCAACTCCACCAAGATGTCAAGATATGTGGGCCCACCATGAAGGGTGTCCCGCCTTTGATCTCTCTCAAGTTTCACCAATGCAGGTCCCACTCTTGATTTCTCCTACATAAATAAAATTAAATAATGTCAATAATAATCAAGTGTGAGGAATCTAGATGGACTATGCATGGGATTCTACATGCCTACTTAATACACCAAAAACACTCAACTTGCCAGAAATAACACATGGTGTCAAAATTAGCAGGTATGCATTAGTAAAAAGAAAACTAATTTTGGGTGATGAATGAGATGAGAACCCTAATTTCACAAAAGTCATGCAATGTAATGAATTTTGACCAAATTTGACTAAGATTCCAACTATGATGCTTAAATGCATGAAATCATGAAATTAAGTGTAATTCTATGCAATTAGTTTAATTAAGTCCATAAATGCATATAAAATGATGAATGAAAGCTACAATTTGGTGGACTTATCACACCCCCAAACCAGCTTTTTGCTAGTCCTCAAGCAAAATAAGTGAAGAAAGAAAAGTTTATTACCTAACTTAAGAAAAAGACAAATGCAGAAAAACAAAAATAATGCCACTTTCATTGCCCTCTCGACTGCATTTAGCATATGCAGTAAGCCCTTAAACCCCTAGGTTCCCCCTAGTGGACGAGTTGTGCCTCGTGAGGTTTTGCAGTGAATATACCCACAAAATTCATGTATCCTAAAAACAAACTTAGAAATAAAAACAAATAAACTTTTTTTTTTTCAAAAGGAAATCAAGTTATCTCGGATACTCTGTGTAACCCAAAATAGTCAAAATCTCAGACTTTTCAAAATTCAGTTCATCCTTCTAATGTCAAGCTTTTTTTTTTTCTCTTATTTTTTTTCAAATACCAAACTTTTGTGTGCCTTGTGCAAGTGTATACATCCAATCAATCTTTCAAATGTTCTGCTATGATGTCATGAAAACAGAATTCTCCCTCAAATGCTTTGATCTTTCCTAGATTTAGTAACTCATAAGTTTCCGTCTCAAGGCTACTATGACGGCTTTCGCACTACTGTATTTTCAAAGGCTGCGAAATGCATCTCTATTTTCATTTTCTTTTTTTTCTTTTTTTTTTTTTTTTTATAAACACGCACATGTGACTGTGCAATGCCTAGGTCCCTTAAGCTTTCTAATTAACCCATGTAACGAGCATTCAGCCAATGACTCCCAAACCAGATGGCTTTAGGGCACTAGGTATGTAAATACCCCTACGGGCTTACTGGCTCGAGTTAAAAAGGCTACGAACCCAAACTAGTCACAAAACTTTTTATTCTTTTCAATACTACACTTTTTTTTTTTTTTTTTTTTTTGCAGTCCTCAACAATAGGCAGCCTTTTTCAATTCGCCCGAATTAATCCAATGGTTTTGGTCGGCCTAACCATCCCGATGAACCAGGTAGACTTACAAGGCTAGACTTCAGAAAGTCATCCTATCTTTCTTGAAAAACTCTAAATTCAACACCAAGGCTTCCTATCCAAAATCTTGATAGATGTATACGTGTTTCAGTGAAAAACAAAGTTTAGTATTATTTTGATATATTCTAGAAAAGACTTGAACTTTCATTTTACTTCCTTCCAAGGATTTTGAAATTCCGGATTTCCGAGCATCATTGAATTTTATCAATTCCTTTCAAAACTACCTTTTAAAAAAATATATATTGCACAAACGAGAAATTGTCCTAAAATTTAAAAAAATAAAAGTTTTTCCTAAAATTGAAAAAAAAATAAAAGTTTTCCTAAAATTGGAAAAAAAATACCTAAAATTGGACAAGTGTGCTTGTTCCCAGCCCCAAACCGAAACTAGACAGCGTCCTCGATGTCATGCATGTAATGCAGAAAATGATAATGTAACATGAGGAAAAATAAATTGCAGGAGTTAAAGGAAAGAAGTTACTTGATGATTTTGCATGGCGCTCCCTGTCCAAGGTTAGAAAAAAAAACAAAAAAAATAATCTAAACTAATAATAATAATCTATATAAAAACAAAGAAAAATAAACTACCCTAATTGACACCTAACGTGGATTCCTCCTGGATCCCAGACAAACTTACCTTCCAAAATTGAGGTCAAGATCTCTCGCTTAGGTTGCCTCCTATTCTTTTCCACGAATGAGGTTGAATCTAGCAGTGTATTCACCTTTTCATTGTGACCATCTATATCAAAATTACTCCCAAAATGTGCTAGACAGACCTCCAATGGATCCTCACATCCTAATTGGGGAGCAACATTTCCAACCAACTCTTGTAAGTACTTGGCCTCACCAACCTCATCATCCTCATCATCCTCATCTTGAGGTTGCTTACTCACATTACAGATGTTTAGCTGAACTGTCATGGTGCCAAACGAAATTTGCATCACTCCATTCCTACAATTGATCAAGGCATTTGAGGTGGCTAGGAATGGTCTTCCCAAAATGATTGGTATTTTAGCCACAATTCTTGCTGGTTGATTCATGTCCAAGACAACAAAGTCTACAGGGAATACGAACTCTCCTACTTTGATCAGGACATCCTCCTCTACCCCCTTCGGGTATCGAATTGAAGCATCAGCCAATTGGAGGGTCACAGGAGCTTTCTTCAACTCCCCCAAACCTAATTCTTTATAAATAGAGTATGGAAGGAGGTTCACACTTGCACCCAAGTCTAGTAAAGCATTCTCTATGTGATGGTCCCCTATCTGGCAAGAAATGGTAGGACACCCTGGGTCCTTATATTTGATTGGGGTTGGGCAGGAAATGATTGAGCTAGCTTGTTGGGCTAGAAAAGCCTTCTTGGGCACATTGGTAGTCCTTTTGAAGGTGCAAAGGTCCTTCAGAAATTTTGCATAGGCCGGAATCTGTTGGATAGCCTCAAGTAATGGGATATTGATCCTCACTTGTTTGAATACTTCTAACATTTTATCCAACTGAACAGTTGATTTTGCTGGGCCTAACCTTTGTGGGTATGGTGCCTTGGGAACATCAGTCCTAGGAGTGGGTTCACTAGGTGATGGTTCAACATTGACTGGGTTCTTCGGTTCTACTATGGGTTCAGCATTCATACTTTGTTCCTCACTTTCCACTTTCTCACGTGATTCTTCTTCACGTTCCTTGCGTAGTTCCACCTTGTTATCCACCTGTGTACCCGACCTAAGAGTGATAATGGATTGGACTTGTTCCAGGCCTTTTCCTTTTATATCATGAATGACTTGGCCCTTGGGATTGGGTTCAGATTGACTAGGAAATGTTCCCTTGTCTCTGGCACTGATGGAGTTGGCCAGTTGGCCCATCTGATATTCCAGTTTTGCAATTGATTGTGTGGTAGCATTCAAGCTCTGAACAGTGCTTTGTTGGAACTGGAGGGTATTCTGAGCTAACAGTTTCATGGTTTCCTCAATAGAATCTATGCACTGATTTTGCGGATTGGGAGTGAAATTGGGCTTTTGGAAACCGAGTGGGGCATTGGACTGAGATTGAATGGGCTGAAATTGATGGGCCTGTGATAGGCCACCCTGAATTGGACCATTGGTCCAAGAAAAATTTGGATTATCCCTCCAACCTGGATTGTATGCGTTGGAGTATGGGTCATACCTCTGACGATTATCAAAACGAGTGTTTTGATAAAGCGCATTCACCTCCTCAATAGACTCGGTCTGACCCAAAGTTGTTGGGTCAATCCCTCCATTCATGGCCTGAGTATATTTCAATGACTCCAAAGTGTTTGGAGTAGGATTTTGGTTCAGTTCTAAAGCCTCTATTCTCCTCACCAGTGTAGCCAATTTGGCCTCTGCCTCAATTTTGGGTTCAATCTTGAACATCCCCCCTTTTTCAGGAATGGTGGGTTTGATGGGCTCCCTCTTGATAGGGGCCCACTCCAATGTATTTTCAGCGGTTTCTTCCAAAAATGTCCATGCTTCATCCGCTGTCTTCTGTGTAAACTACCCACTACAGAAAGATTCCACCATTTGCTTAGTAGGGTAATCCAAACCCTCATACACGATCTGGACTAATCGAATTTTTTCAAATCTATGTTGGGACACTGGATTAAGAGGTCCTTGAACCGTTCCAAATAACTGCAAAGTGTCTCCCCTTCCATTTGATGGAATCCATTGATGGCCTGCCTAATCGAAGCGGTTTTCTGCTTAGAGTAGAATTTCTTGTAAAATTCTTCGACTAGCTTGTCCCATGTAGTGATGGACCCGGCCTGTAAGGCATAAAGCCAAGCTTTAGCCTTTTCTTTCAGGGAGAAAGGAAATAATCTAAGTTTAAGGGCCTCCTCAGTCATGTTATTGATTCTCATGGTCCCACAGATGTCCTCAAATTCCTTAACATGTTGATATGGGTTTTCCTGGTCTAGCCCACGGAATACTGGGAGCATCTGGATCATGCCAGATTTCAGCTCAAATGTAGCATTGGTCTGAGGTAGGGTGATGCAGGACGGTTGAGTTGTCCTGGTGGGGTACATGTAGTCCTTCAAAGTCATGGGTGGGTCCACTTGATCAGCCATCCTAACAATTTCTTCAAAGATGGAAGACTTTCCGACAATGGTTAAGGCTAATTCGGGCTCTATCCTGACTAACCTTTTACTCTTGCGTACCCAATGTTTCTCTCTCTCAGGTCTAGAGCGCATGCAACGGGTTCAACCTTAAAGAAATGCAAGCTTAATCTATATGCGGGCCCTAATGGTCTTACTAGATGATGCACAAGCAGTCAAGCACAAAGATTGAGCCAAGAAATTATCCTAGGGTTAGCCTAACTCACTAGACAGCTCCTAACTGGTTTGAAGAGTGCACTAAGGCCTCCAATTTGGTCTTATGAAGTCAAATCGACCAGGTAAGTCCCCAGGATGAGTGGTGGGGTCACAATGCACTTGGCAAGGGTCCCGCTTAAGAACCAAACTCCTAGAACAAAGACTGTCACCCTTTTTGGTAGGGACAGGACTTACCTAGACATCAACTTGACCAAAGAGCGCAACTGGTGCAACCTTTTGTGGTCTTCGTCCTACTGAGCTCGAGCCCTATGGTCTCGTTTCTACTTTATTTTAATTAATGGTTAGGTTACTATGTGAGAGATGGTTAACCTAAATGGGCAAGGATCTGGTGATGAAATCCAGTCCTTATCTTTCTGGGGTCGATTGCCCTTAACTAAGTGTGTGTCCAATTAGATGGTGTGTCAATCAAGCATTCACACTTTGTTAAAATTAAATCATCCAAGCCCCACTTGCAAGTAAAAGATTCGTGGGGTAAAGTTTAGAAATTCTTACAGCGGGTCCACACAAATTCTTTAAACTGTGCAAGCTTAACCTTTTTTTATAAGAATTTTGCAATTCTGAGAGCAACTTGTTTGCTTAAAAGCAATTCCCGTGATTTCCTTCCCCTTTTAGAGTCCTACAAAACTCAGATTGTAACCTCAAAGAAAACAACTAAAGTGTTAGATCTAAATAAACTACTAAAAATAGCTAAAAATCGTTAATGAAATCCCTAAATTGAAAAATCAACCTAATCTAAATTTAAAAAACCTAAACTACTGCAATTTGAATGAAAGAAGGAATTCTAAAACTCCTAATGCAGTCTTAAGTTAAATGAACACATTGCTGTCAAGTGCTGAAAAAAAATCGTAAGTGTTGAAACCTGTTGCACAGGCCCAACTTTATAGATCTGTACGACTAACTTTTATTGATTAAAACCTTAAAACAGTGACTAGGATGTAATCTCCTAATATGTAAGAATCCAACAAAAAAAAAAGAGACTAAAAAGGATAAGAAACAAAGAGGTTATGTTATCATGAAGTTGGCTACTTAGCCTAGTTTTGCTGCTGAATGCAGAATCTGCCTGACTAATTGGCCCTGTTCACGGCACTAAAAGTAGGGCTTCCAAAACGTATTTCTTTCTGGAATTTTTATGGTTCAAAGTCAATGTACCAAAGTCCAATCCAGCAAAATTTCAAGTCCAAAGGAGTCCGTTTGTCTAGTTTTAAACGTGCGAACTTTTGGGCAAAAACCAGGCCAAATCTGTCACAAACTTAGTGCAGAAATTTCTCTTTTTATTTAACCACTAGCAATCAGTCCGAAAATTATTGAAAAATCAGCAAACAAAACATGAAAAACAATAACCACAAATATAAAGAAACACAAAAACTAAACCTAATGCAAGCTATGAATGAAACTAACTATAAAAATATGCCATGATATGCAAAAAATAATGCTAGAAATCTTAACTAAAAGATTCTTTTCAAATTGGCTCCCCGGCAACGGCGCCAAAAACTTGATGTGATCTTTATCAATCATAAAATACCGCAAGTGCACGGGTGTCTAGATGAGACAGTGGCAAGAACGGGTCGAACTCACAGGGAGCTAATTAAAGAAACTTTTAGATTAAGAAAACTAATTAACTAACAATTAAGAAAAGTTTTGATCATTTAGAAATAAAAGAAAGCAACTAATTTAGAAATATGAAAACTACCAATTAATGAAAGTGATTAGAGCATAGGAATCCAATAAGCATCCACCAATTATTTATCAAGTAATCCTAACTTATTCCAATTTTTACTTCAAATCAAAGACAAATCAATGTTTTTAATTTGGAAAATCTAACTTTTAAAAAGCACTTTTAATTATAGAATCCAAAACCCAAGACTTCCTTCACCTCATAAAAGATAAAAATCAATCTAAGCACTACCCATCAAAAGTAAGTATAAACCATCAAAAAGATCTAAGTCCTAAGCATGGCCTATCAAACCTAAGCATGGATAGTCAAAAATCAATTTTTATTTTCAGAAATTAAGAATGGAGATTTGCCTAGGGCACGAAGACAAGTCTATTAATCATTAAGAACATAAAGATATGCAAACAAGTTAGAGCTATTAGACAAATAAAAAGCAATCACTTATCTTCATCCATCACTCTAATCAAAACTAGCCCGCCATTGCAAAGAAGACTTCTTGATTTGTCATTAAAGATTGCATCTTTACAACTTCTCCTTCAAGTACTTGCTTGGACAAGGCCCAAAGCTACCAAAATAAAAACAACTAATGGAAAAGAAGAAAGAAAGAAGAGAATTGGAGAGAGGGTTAGAAGTGAGATGCTTCTCCATCCCCCTTTTGGGTTTGTTTTATAGTTGTTGATGCCTCCTTTTTAGCAAAGAATCTCCTCTCTTTTAGAACTTGTTTCCTTAGTTGTAGAGATTTCTTACTTAGGACTCAAGCTAGGCTTCACACTTGGAAAGAATTTGAATTGGGGAGGATTAGTTACTAGGTGTGGTCTCTTGAGCTCTAAGTCTTTCCAAATTGAACTCCTCAAACATCTCTCATGTTGCCAATTTTAAAAACTTTTTGCAATTCCCGCATAGAATTATATCAGCCAATTTTCCGAGGTCATATCTCCCTCAATATAGCTCCGATTTATGAAATCTTGGGCTCCACGGATATCTACTCGAAAAGAGCTTTCCAACGGTGGGTAGATTGCGCCAATCCGATACTCAGTTTGAAAGTTATGGCCATTTCAATTTGCTGCCCCTGAAAATTCCGAAAATAATGGCAATTAAGGAAACTTCTATGTTTGGCATGCAATGGGGTGTGTGGGACCCATGTTGGACGTTCAAGGAATGTTTGGACTCTTTCTTTGCTTGCTTATTTGATTCTCTTTCCATATTTGGCATGCTTCTTTACTTGCAACTTTGACTACTCAACTCCCCTTGCAAAGTTTCTAATTTTCTCTCTTTCTTGTTTCCAAATTTAGCAAGTCAACATCATCTTTCCAAATCTGAGTTTCTTCTTTCTTCTTTGAGAATTTTAAACCTTTCCAACTCCACCAAGATGTCAAGATATGTGGGCCCACCATGAAGGGTGTCCCGCCTTTGATCTCTCTCAAGTTTCACCAATGCAGGTCCCACTCTTGATTTCTCCTACATAAATAAAATTAAATAATGTCAATAATAGTCAAGTGTGAGGAATCTAGATGGACTATGCATGGGATTCTACATGCCTACTTAATACACCAAAAACACTCAACTTGCCAGAAATAACACATGGTGTCAAAATTAGCAGGTATGCATTAGTAAAAAGAAAACTAATTTTGGGTGATGAATGAGATGAGAACCCTAATTTCACAAAAGTCATGCAATGTAATGAATTTTGACCAAATTTGACTAAGATTCCAACTATGATGCTTAAATGCATGAAATCATGAAATTAAGTGTAATTCTATGCAATTAGTTTAATTAAGTCCATAAATGCATATAAAATGATGAATGAAAGCTACAATTTTGTGGACTTATCATAGGCCAAATGATTTTGAAATGGCCCGAAACTTCTTGTGTACTCCTCTTTCGGCTGTCTTGAAGGATCTTGTAGTTTTTATTTGATTCTGACAAGATTTGATTTTTGGAAGTAGCATTGCCTATTTATGGCAAGTTGCGACTTCATGTAGCTCTTTAGATCTTGAAGAGGCAAAGTGACATTTTTGGTGTCAACAAATGCCCCCTCGAGGTACAGCGACGAGTTGGTTAACTTTTGTAGTCGATGTGCCTCGAAGAGATTTTTTGAAGGAGAGCCTGTGACTTGACCAAGTGTCTTTGAGCAGTCTTTCTTTTTGGTATTTGTAGCCTTTTGAGCTTCCAGGGGAATTTTATGGTAGTGAAAGGGATCACGTACCATCTCGAGACAAAGTTTTGAAGATGACATCAGGGATGTGGATTTGGATTTTGACCTTGTGACCTAACAGGCTATATGTGGCAGGTTAGGGGGTCGGGTTTGGTTTTGATCGTGTGACCCAACAAGCTGTATGTGGAATGTTGGGGGATCAATTTTGGTTTTGATCTTGTGACCTAACAGGTTGTATGTGGCGAGTTAGGGGATCAGGTTTTGGTTTTTGATTTTGGTCTTGTGACCCAACAAGCTGTATGTGGCAAGTTAGGGGACCAGGATTTGGTTTGATTTTTGTGGAATGTCAATTTCAAGATTTTGGCTCAATTTGGTATATGATTCTGGATGGTTTGATTTTTGGAAGCTCATGGGGCTTGGAATTCTCTTTTGTATGGTCGAATCAACTCAAAAGAGGCATGGAACCATTTTTGTATGCTCTTGGTAAGAGGGATTTCTCTTTGACTAAAAGCCTAATTTTTTTTTTTTTTTAAGTGCCTAGGTGGTCAAACCTGGCTCATATGGGCTAACCCATGGGACCTTAAGCTTTTGAAATGGCTTAGATCTCATATGGTGTCATTTTTGTAAAGAATATCCAAAAATATCTCATTTGGATAGAGAATATCTAAGAATATCTTTACTTGGAGAGAATCTCTCATATTCCCTTTATTTTGGGATAGGATATCTCAAGATATCTTTCTTTTGGGAAAGAATCCTTCATCGATCCTATCTATTAGGAGAAAATCTTTCATTGATTTCTTTTTGGGAGAAAATCCTTCAAGATATCTTTCTTTTGGGAAAGAATCTTTCTAATCTCTTTCTTTTGGTAAGGTTACTAATTAGTAACACTTATCTCTTTCTTCTTTCCTTCTTTGGTTTGCTCTCTTCTATAAAAGCAAGGAGGAGGTTGGATCTCTTGCTCTTATTACTTTCTTTGCAATAATCTCAAGAGGGCTTCAAGACCAAGAGTTCTTCTTCTTCAAGATCTTCAAGACTTTTCTTCTTCTTCTCCATCAATGGCTTCAAGTAAGTTCCCTTTTTCAGGAAAACTCCATTGTAGGAAAAATAAAAAGTTCTTTCTTTCTTTCTTTTTTTTTTGTTTCTTTCTTTTTTCTTTTCTTCTTTTTTTTTCACGTGTTTTCCTCTTTTTTTTTCACACGTTTTTTTTTTTGCTTTCTTTTTTTTTTTTTTGCATTTTTTTTTCTTTTGTGGGCCGTACGGACAGATTCGTACGGATCTGGCCGTACGGCCACGTGGCCTGTGGGCCAGCCCCTTTTTTTCTTTTTTTTTTATTTTCTTTCTCCTCTTTTTTTTTTTTTTGAGAAAGTTTCTTTTCTTCTTTTTTTTTTCTTTCCCCTCTTTTTTTTTTTTTTGAGAAAGTTTCTTTTCTTCTTTTTTTTTGCTCATCATGATAATGCCCTCTTTTTTTTTTGGCAAACCTAGATGTTCATGCATGCATTCAATTGTAAATTAAATTTGTAGCATGATGTGATAGCATACCTGAAAGTTTTCGCAAATTTGGGAATTTGGAGCTCGCAGCGATGTTGAGCTCTTCCTGATTTTGCGGAGACTTTGAGGTTTCGAAAGTTTGGAGTTTCGGAGCTCGCAGCGATGTTGAGCCCATCTTCAAGCTTTCTATTTCTTTCGGGATAGTTCCTTTTCTTCGGAATTGCCCCGTCATCATGTCAAAATTTCGCCAGATTTTTTTTTTTAGCGAGATTCTGTCATTTTGATGTTTGATCTTTTTCTTTTCCATCCTTTTCAGGTGGTTCCTCCAGAACGAACAAGGGTAAAGAGCCTGCTACAAGCGTACCTCGTCGGTCTTCTAGATCTTCTAATCCAGCCGTTCAGCAGGCCTTTGAGAAAGTCCAGTATGTTGAGAGAAATCTGGAAGAGTGCGACTCCCTCAACAGAGAAGAGATGAGGCAGCGACTGATCACTCTCAAGTGAGAGGAATTCTATAAGATCATGGTAAGCAGTCGTCCATGGGTGATGGAAGATCAGAGCATTTTGCCCAAGCCTACCTTCTTCTTTCGTGATGCAGACCCTGATGACATGACATACCAGAGGAGGTGTTTTCAGTTTTCTTTCACAGTAGATGGTGAAAAGAAGACTGTTGCTACCCGGTCGACGTTTGATCGCACCGTCTCGATCATGAGCCTTGCCCCCACGTGCTCTAAGAGGGAAGATCCTCCAAGCTGGGTGAGAAGGACAAATGTAATCAAGACCGGGGTTTTTGTCGGCGGTTCTCCTGGATATACGGAGAGGTCGCCTGTTGACATGGACCTTTTGATGCCATCCAGCGGCTACCAGGGCTCTGATTATCCGTCGGTCGATTTGAGACCGGTGGGCCTTGGTATTTTCAGCGGTGACGGCAGCAATTAGATCAAGCCTTTTCGACTCCGTGGCCGTTTCAATGCTGACTCCGAGTGGAAGTCGTGGACCGATCGCGTCCTGCTGATTGGTGGCACCGTTTTGAAGGAAGCCGGGATTTTTGATGCGGTCCGCGCCTTTAGGGAGACCGTGATCTTTTCCGACGAGGCCTTCATGGCTATGCTGGAATCATTCCTCCCACAAACCAATACCTTCGTTGTGACGAATGGTGAGATTGGTTTTTCTTTGAAGGAGCTGAGTGCCATTACTGGGTTGCCCATCCTCGGGAAACTCTATGAGGAGTTTATGCCGATTGACAGCGTCCTTGAGGGGCAGTCTGAGGAGTTCAGGCTTCTATACTTTCAGCTCGTCGCCTTCTATGATTTTTTTGAAGGAGAAGGAGGGTTTGAAAGTTAGATCCAGCAGTTGGAAGAGTTTTAGCTCTTCATTCCCCAACTTTTTTGATAGTAGGGAGTCTTCTGATAGCGTGACCCAAGAAGCCGGAGCTCAGGATCCAAGTTCAAAGAAGATCTCGGCCATGCAAGAAGAGTTGAGAGGTTTCTGTGCAGGTACAAACGCCATATGTCCTGACATTGCACTGCGGAGAGATCTCGCTGTTTACCTCACTTATTGGCTTGGTGAGGCTGTTTTTGCTGGAGGAGATGGAACGCACATCAGGCCGCATTATATTTTTTCGGCTTGTCAGATGGCGTTTGGAGAGCAGCTTGCTTTGGTGCCAGCTCTTTACTCCTACCTGTGTACCGAACTGCAGGCTGCTGCTTTTTTGGTTCGGCTTGGGCTTCCCATGAATAGGTATTTTCAGCCCATATCTTTTATTCGTGGTATGTGTACCACTGTCCTGGCTTCCACCGGCTGGGTGCTGCACAGGATGATGATCCTCTGATGATTCGACTGGCTAAGGGCAAAGCCGTGTCCGAATCACTTTTGTTTGCCCGCATGAGGATCCGACGGTTCAGGGACGTCGAGATGGGGCAGTCTTCAGTGAAGCTTTCTCCAGAGTTGCGGAAGAAGGCTTTTGATTTTGGTGCCTCCCAAGACTCTACCAGGGCGGGGCCGGGGAAGGCATTATTCCTTGACGAATGCAGAGAGAGAGTGGCTTTTCAGCATACGTGTCGGCACGATGGTGTACCGTAGACATCTTTTCGTTGACATCCAGCCGTATGTACCCTCTCGCTTTGCTTTGCAGCTGGGCTTTTCTCAAGGCGTTGTTGGAGCGCCTTCAAGCATGGTGAAGCGCTTTGGAGGCTTACAAGATGGGAGAAATGCATGGGCTTTTTATAGTGCTGAAGACAATACAGCCATGATTTCTTATCTTGTGTTGTTGACTTCCCGGACTGCCGGCTTTGCGAAGTGGTTCGCGGAGAGCTTTTCGGCATATCGGGGGCTTTCCAAGAAGGAGCTTGATGTGAAGCTGGCATCTGGAAAGGGCCTTGGAAAGTCGGATGGCGTCCGGTGAGAGGAAGTTTGGGCCTTCCTTTCTGGAGAGAAGCACAAGATAGGCTTTCTCGGTGACCAGGGCGTCATTGGTTCTGAAGCTGTTCGAGAAATACCTGATGAGGCTTTAGAGCAGCTAGAACAGGAGGAAGCCGAACTTGGCGCTTGGATACAAGCGGCACAGAGGCGAGCTTCCGTGGAGTCTACTGGCAAGAGCAGACCATCCAGTGAGGAGTCAAGTGGGAAACCTGACTCTGACAGCGGGGCAGGTTCTTCTAAGAAGCGAGCCCGCCGGAGTAAGAGGGGGAGGAGTCATCATCGCAGCAAGGGGCAGCATGAGGACTCTCCTGACTTGGAAGTTCCTCTTACTATCAATGAGGATGTGCCAGTGGATGCTGACGAGCCTCCAGAGAAGAGAAGCCGAGAAGAAGAGACCGTCGGTGAAGGTATGATTCTTCCCTTTTCTCTTTCCATTTCTTTTCATGGGATTTTTTCCATGTTATGATTTGCTTCTTGTTTCTGCTTTTCTTTTCTTTTTATTTTTTTAGCAGAGGAAGACTTGATGATGCCTGAGGTTCCGGTCGATGAGGTGGTGACGGATCCTGTCGAGGCACCTGAAGAAGAACCGAGGGGCTCTGGATTGATTCCAGAGTCTCCAATTGGTATGACTTCTTTTTTTTTTTTTTGTCTGTGACTTGGTTTGCTAACACATTTCTTGCCACCTGACTTGCCACAGGATTCCGATGACTTTGAACCATCGATGGACGCAAATGTTGATGATGCTTCCGATGAGTTCATGGAGGAGGAAAATGTTCCGCCAGTCGTCGAAGAAGGTATTTTGTAGTTATAACCCTGATAATGATTTTTAAACAGGATTATATTCATACCTTTTTGTGTTTCTTTGGCAGGTTTTGAAGTGGCAGAGGAGGATCCGTCGCTTCCAGAGCAAGGGATGCCAGAGGTTGATCCAGAGGTAGAGATTCCTGGGACCAGCTCTGACAATGTTGAGGAGATTCCTCGCGCTGAGATTCCTTCCCGAGCAGGAGTAGCTTCAGCTGGAAAGAGTTCTTTTGTTACTCTTCCAACAGATGATGATATGAGTAGCCGACCAACGGAGTTGGGTGAATCTTCAGCTGGGCCATCACTTCTTTTTGCGAAGAAGGTGGTGGTGCGAGTTCTGAACTCTTGGATTGAGACTCTCTTTTTTGGGCACTTGGAAGCCGGATTTGGCATGATCCAGCATGTGCAGGAGATTCTCAGTGATGCTGAAGAGGCTGGTCTGGATGTCACAGGTGCCAGGGCGATCGTTGATAGGATCATTGCACTGGGTGACAAGTGGTTTGAGACCGTGGGTTTGGCTGATGACCAGTTCTTCAAGGAGACGTTCCTGGACCCTGCTGGTAAGGCTAAGTCTGACCTGGATGAGGCTACAGAAAGCAAGAAGCAGGCAGTCCGAAAGAAGAACTTAGAAGAGCTAACCATCATCGGGCTGACACATGACCTTAACATCCTTGACAGGGAGGTCGATGAGGCCAGGAAACGTCTTGAGCATCTACAGGCACAAGTTGCTGCCAAGTGGACTGCCATAATAGAGGCTCGCGACAGGGAGAGTGCTCTGATTAACCAGGTTGCAGATGCCAATCGGGTTCTCAAAAGGAAGTCTGATGAGGAGAAACAATGGCAAACTGCTCGAGGTAAGCTTCCTGGTGCGAAAGAAGGGGTACAGCCCACTCCAGCATCTCATGGCAGATTCCTGAAGAAGCGTGCCTTGGAATCCTTGACGGCTGAGGCTAAAAGTTTGCTTGAGGAGCTGAACTCTTGGCTGGAGACCATTTTTGATTGAGCTTCTGTATTATTTTTTTTTTATTTTTTATTTTTACAGAAACCATCCTTCTCTCTCTCTTGTATTTTTTTGGTACCACTTGTATTTTTTTGGTACTTATTTTTTTGTAGTGCTTGTGAACACTTTCTCTTTTTTTTTTTTTGGTACCACATGTATATTTTTTTTTGGTACTCTTTTTTTTTTGTTATCCCTACGCTCACTTGAATCTTTTTGTGATAAAAGTAATTGCTAAATGGGATGCTCTTCTTTTTTTTTGTTATCCCTACGCTCACTTGAATCTTTTTGTGATAAAAGTAATTGCTAAATGGGATTTGATCAAAAGGTTGTCATTTTGTGAAAATCTTTTGTCAAATGATTGTTTTGGCATGGAAGCCAGGTTTTTGTTTGTGGCATGGAAGCCAATTTTGGCATGAGAGCCAGCTTTTCTTGTGGCATTGATAGCCGAGTTTTTTTTTGTGTGGCATCTATAGCCAGTTTTGGTGGCATTGATAGCCGGTTTGTTTTGTGGCATCTATAGCCGGTTTTTGGTGGCATTGATAGCCTGTTTGGTTTTGGTGGCATTGATAGCCGGGTTTTTTTGAAATCCAAGTTTTTTGTTTGTGGCATTGAAAGCCGGTTTTGTTTTTGGTGGCATTGATAGCCGGTTTGTGGCATTTATAGCCTGTTTTGATTTGGTGGCATTGATAGCCGGTTTGTGGCATTTATAGCCTGTTTTGATGGCATTTATAGCCAGTTTGGTTTTCAAAAAAAATGCAAGTATCGACTAAAAGTCGCCTCCCTGCTGAATGTTCTTGCAAGTATCCATGGAATGTCGCATCCTTGCTCATTCGGTTGCGAGTATCGATGGAATGTCGCATCCTCGCGGATTTGGGTGCAAGTATCGATGGAATGTCGCATCCTTGCTTTTAAAAATTTTTGGTTTTGCGGGTACTGACTTGATGTCGTTTCCCCACGATTTTTGAAATTTGTGGTTTTCTCGAACCTTTGAGTTATGGATATCAACTGAAATGTTGCGTCTCCATGTTTTTTTTTTTTTTTAGGTTTTTTCGAACCTTTGAAATTTGGGTTGTGGATATCAACTGAAATGTTGCGTCTCCACAGTTTTGGATTTTGCAGGTATCGACGAAATGTCGCTTTCCTGCGATTTTGGAAGTGTCGAACATGGTTCATATGCTTCCGATTTGTGCGAGTATCGACTAAGCGTCGCTTCCTCGCGGTTTTTTGAAAAACCATTTTTTTTTTGTTTAAAGACACGAGGGTCATAAGTTTTGACCTAAAACCATTTTTGGCGGTAAAAAGCAGGGTGGACTAGGTTGGAAATCCCTGAATCCGGATTTTATTTCAAAGCATGAATTTTGGGTTCAAGGGTTGAAAATTTTGGTCAAGTTAGGGAAAGGTTCCTAAACTTGGATTTTTTTTTTTGAACAATGAAACGATGAAAGTAAGCATTGTTTTAAATTTCTTGAAATTTCAACATTTGATATGAAAATTCTAAAAAAAGGGTGGGTTTAGCGAGCGTGTACCTGGAGACCGGTTTTGGCCATACAGGCATTGCTCTTACCCAGTTGGGTAAGTCTTCAAGGGTAGTACCGCTTTAAGAACTTGCCATTGATGGGCAGCATACATCTGTCACCTTCCATGTTTAGGAGTGCGTATGCGCCATTGGAGAAAACTTTGTCGATGACGTAGGGTCCCTCCCATTTTGGCTCAAATTTGCCTTTGGACTTGTGAGCGAAGACCATTGGTCTTTTTACCGCAAGAACCATGTCACTCTTTTTGTAGGCGCGTTGCCGGACCTTTTTATCGAAAGATCCTGCCATGCGTGCTTGGTAAAGTTCAATGCTTTGTTGAGCTTCGAGCCGTCTCTCATCGAGATTGTCCAGCTCATGGAGTCGCAATTTGACATTGCTTTCTTGAGTCATGTCATTTTGCAAGGATACCCTCAAGGAAGGAATTTGTACTTCCAAGGGCACGACAGCTTCGCATCCATAGACCAATGGTGTGCTATGGGTTGGTCCTCGAACGGTGGTTCGATAGGCCCACAAAGCTTCAGACATTTTGTCGCTCCAGTCTCTTTTGTGACTAGAGACCATTTTTTTGAGGATTTTGCAGAGTGTCTTATTGAAAGCTTCTGCTAACCCGTTCGCTGCCAGATTGTATGGAGTCGAAAGACAGCTTTGGATTTTATATTTGTCGCAGAACCTGTAGAATCGATGATCCCAGAACTGTGGTCCGTTATCATGGACGAATCTTTTGGGTATGCCGAAACGACAAATGATGTTGGTGCGCAGGAACTGAAGGACTGATGAGGTCTTCATTTCGTTAAACGCAAATGCTTCTGACCACTTGGAGAAATAATCCGTAGCGGCGAAGATGAAGCGATGACCTTTGCTCGAAGGGGGAGAAATAGGACCTATGATGTCCATACCCCAGGCTTCGAAAGGCCATGAGATCGTTGTAGGATGCAGCCATTCTGGAGGCATGTGAATGTAATCTCCATGAACTTGGCATTGTTGGCAGCGCTTAGCAAATTGCATTGCGTCGGCTACCATGGTAGGCCAGTAATATCCTAACCTTTTTATCTGATCATAGAGCTTAGGTCCAGCCTGATGAGCTCCGCAAAGACCAGCATGAACTTCTTTGAGTGTTTCTTCAGCCTCTTGTTGTGACAAGCAGCGTAGAAGTACTCCGTTGAAGGATTTCCTGTAAAGGATTTTTTAAGGAATATCCAAATGGAAGCTTGGGGTTAGCCTTTGGATGCTTACCCGTTCTTTTGGATCTTCAGGTAGGATTCCGAACATAATGTAATCAATGAATGGATCCCTCCAGTCGCTGATTGAAGTTTGAAGGATTGAAATCCGACTTCCAACCACTTGGTGGCATTCAACAACTACTTGGTGTGTGTTAAGAGGAGGAAGGATTCTTCTTTCGCACACTGTGATTTGCATGTTTTCCCCTTCCTGGATTGCCATGGATGCGGCAAGTCCGGCTAGGGCATCTGCACGTATGTTTTCACCTCTACGAATGTGGGTGATGTGACAGATGTCAAACTTTTGCAGAAGTGATTGTGCCTTGTTGTAGCAAGGCAACAAATCTGGCTTCCTGACTTCATATTTCTGATTCATCTGGTTGACGATCAGTTGAGAGTCTCCAAAGACTTCCAGCATGGTGATACCGGATTCGATGGCGAGTTCCAATCCTAAGATCAGAGCTTGATATTCAGCTGCATTGTTTGTGCATGGTTCCAGTAGCGAGAAAGCGTGTGGAATCATGTATTTGTCGGGGCTAACAAAGAGGATGCCAACTCCCGAGATCAGCTGTCTTTTTTCATTTGTCCTGGTTGCACCGTCAAAGTACATGTCCCAGGAGGCACTTTGTGAGAAAGTCTCCACATTGTTGACTGGTTCGTCTGGGAGATCATCTCTGAGCGGAGAATCTTTAGGCAATGGATGCTCTGCGAGGAAGTCCGCTAGAGCTTGCCCTTTGATTGCTTTTTGTGGTACATACCTAATATCAAATTGTGACAGAAGGATAGACCATTTTGCCAGTCGGCATTGAGAGAACCTGCCTTTGTGACAAGGACCTTCAAGAGGTTGACCCTCGAGACCAGTTATACTGTGTTGGAAAGCAAGTAGTGACGCAGCTTTTGTACAGCGAACATCACTGCAAGGCATTCTTTTTCGACTGGAGAGTAGCAATGCTCTGCACCTACTAGCATGCGGCTAAGGGAATATAGAGCAGCTTCTTTTCTTTGATCATTTTCTTGTGCAAGCAGAGCTCCCAAAGAGTGATCAAGGGCTCTTGTGTATAAGATGAATGGTTTTCCAGTGGTAGGAGCAGCTAACACTGGAGGTTTTGTCAGGTATGAATTGATGTCTTGGAAAGCAGCTTCACAGTCAGCATCCCAGACAAAGTTTACACCCTTTTTCATCAATCGGGAGAATGGACGGCATTTCCCCGAAAGATTGGAGATGAACCGTCTGATGTAGGCTAATCTCCCTTGAAGCCCTTTGAGTTCTCTCAAGGTTCTTGGAGAGGGCATTTCTAGAATGGCTTTGACTTTTATGGGGTCAAGCTCTATTCCAGCTTTCCGAACTAAGAATCCGAGGAACTTACCCGACGAGACGCCGAAGAAGCATTTCAAAGGATTCATTCGCAGTTTGTGTTTGCGAAGCCGGAGGAAGACTTCTCGAAGGTTTTCGAGATGATCTTCTTTTCTTTTGCTTTTTGACGGCGAGGTCATCAACGTAACATTCAACCGTCTTGTGCTGCATATCTTGGAATATTTTCATCATAGCCCTCTGATATGTGGCACCAGCATTTTTCAGACCAAATGGCATGACAGTGTAGCAATACACGCCAAATGGGGTCCGAAAAGATGTATGTTTTTCATCTTCAGGATGCATCTTTATCTGATTGTAGCCAGAGAAACCATCCATGAATGTCATTCGCTCGAATCCACAGGTATTATCGATCATTACCTCTGGTATGGGAGCGGAAATTCATCTTTAGGGCATGCGCCGTTCAGGTCTCTATAGTCAATACAGACCCTGATCTGCCCGTTTTTCTTTGTCACGGGGACAATGTTGGCCAACCATTCAGGATGTTGTTCCTCACGGATGAAGCCGACGCTTTTGAGTTTTTGAACTTCTTGTTCAATTTTATCCATCACATCTGACGGAATCTTCTTTGGCCTTGCTTGACAGGCTTGATGTCTTCTTGAAGATTGAGTTTGTGAACCGCTATTTTGGGGTCTAAGCCTGGCATTTCAGCGTAAGACCATGCAAAGCAATCAACGAACTCACGAAGAAAGGCGATATACTCGGGTAACTCATCATCCTTTATATTCTTGCTTATGAATACAGGACGTGGGTTATCTGGTGTTCCCAAGTCTATCTTTTGAACAGGATCTTCTGTTGGAAGGTTTGAAGGTGGTTCCTCCACAATATTTTTGGAGGCTTCCAGCTCAACGAAACCTTCTGGGATTTCAAAGGCATTTCCAGACCAAGGTTTTGTTCCTTTCCACGGGTCTTCTTGATCGGTGATTTTCCCAGGCTTGCTATGAGATGATCCCAATCGCCTGTTGAAAACCGGGTCGAAGTCGGCTACTTCTTTTGGAGATGAGGGTTCTTCTGGGTCAGAAGACCACACGTCTGTTCCATCGGACAACTCCTCTTCATTTTCGGAGAAGTCGTGCCAATTGGATGAGCTTCCTGGATCTTTGTCAGGTGACTCATCAAAGAGATATCCAGGGAGATCGATGTCTTCATGGACTTGAGAAGTTGAGGCTTGGTCAGTATATTGACTTTTAAGCCTTTGTGTCAACTGTCTCAAGGGAGTGTCGGGATCATACCCTAACCGTGTGAAGACTTTTCTACATAGCCGTAGAGTCTCCAATCTTCCAGCTGGCTTTTGGTCAAGACGGGCCCCAATGGCGTGAGAATACCGCGTCCTTCTCCCAAAACCGACTGGGTTTTGAGCGTCATAGCCCATTTCTTCATAATAGCTTGTGCCACAGAACTGTATAAGGATAGTTGAGGCATACCTTTATTTGGAAAGGTTCAAGCATGGGGTTTGATGAAGAAGCATCCGATCTATGGAAGAAGATCGGCTTTTCCTTTGCTGAAGTTGCTGGAACAACGAAGGAAGCTGACGTAGGATCTTCTATGTCAGAAGTTATCTCCATTGGAGTGAGAGCTTGACGATGCGTCGTCTTCTGGCTCTGAATCCGAGTCCGTGTCTTGCATGATAGACACGAAAGAGACAACAAATTTGCCCCCAGGCTTTTGCTTTGCCTTCTTCACTTTAGTTGTGATGACCAAAGGCTTTGAAGGTTTAAGGGAGATAATGAAGGGAGTTTGAATGCTCTCTTCAGATTTACCGGATGATTGTTTTCTTCCGGTGATTGTTGAGGAGCTTTGCCTTTATCTTTCTGGAGATTTTCGGCAAAGGATGCTGGGTGCTTCTCCTCTTCTTCTTTTTCACCTTCATACATCTGTGAGTCTGCGAAGTGGACTTCTTTACCTTTGAAGGGTTTTCTGTCCGCAAAGACTCGATGTATCATGCCGTCGTCGCCAACAAACTTGATGCATTGATGTAGAGTTGAAGGGACAACACCATTCTCGTGGATCCAAGGGCGTCCGAGAAGGATGTTGTAGCATGAAGGGGTTTTTATTGCATACACTGTGACCTCAGAGATAAGATCACCGATCTGCAATTTGAACCTGATTTTGCCGATAAGCCTTTGAGTACTCCCATCGTATCCAAAGATAGATACAGATGTGTGGCTCAGCTTGCTGGGTGGGATGCCCAACTCTTCAAGAGCCGATGTGGAGATGAGGTTGACTGCAGAACCTGGGTCGATCTGAACTCTGTGCATAGGCATCTCCTTGATATACCCTGTGAAGTACAGGGGTCGGTTATGCCTGGTTTTCTCCAAGTAGGAGGTCATCCTTTGTGAAGGCGATGGTTGCACTGGCTGCTTTTTAACCGAGAGGCATTCAATGCATGATCCCTCAGTTTTCTTCTTTTCTCCCTTTGAGGAGGCTTCTGAGTTTTTGACCCGGTAATCCATTTCAATTTGGAGGACTTGCGGGGCATGTTTGTCGACATCCTTATTCAACTTTTGTAATCCGAGATGAGATTATCACGAGTGTGCGGAGACATTCGCAACAAATCTAGGATGTGCAGACGTGCAGGTATGTGCTTGAAATGTTCAATCAAGTCATACTTGAAAGCCTCCTTAGGGCCTGCATGTTCATCATTGTTGCCACTAGGGGCGCTTACAACATCTTTTCCCGAAGGATTTACATATGTAAAGGAAGATTGGTTGTAATTTTTTGTGGTAGTCCCGGCCAGAGCGGGTGCCTCTACCAACTTCGAGAGCTTCTTGAGAAGGGTCTTCGTTTGGAAGATTGTCTTCAGGATCAAGAGGCTGTCGTTTTTCATTTGCTGAGGATGAATCAGCAGCAGAGTTGCCATCCTTAGTGATCGTGTTGCACGGAGCATTTTCCGGGAACAAGTCCTGAACAGCATCCAGCAACCTTTCTTCGTTGACTAATTCATCATCCCAAGCATCAATGGCTGGGAATTCTTCAGTCAGGAAGGGTGTGAACTTTGAAGTCACAGTCTCAGGAGAAGAAACCTGAGAGGGTGTCATCTCAGTGAAAGTCACGTGAGACGAGGTGGCTTCAGAAGATACATTGCTAGGCATCGCCGGAGTGTAAGTGCTCTCATCAGACGATGCTTCGGAAGAGCTATAATCCCGAATTATCACATTAACAGGAAGCTCTGACGGGAGACATTGCCTGATCGGAGTCAGACTCATCCTCAGATGTAAGAGGATCGTCTATCCAGCAATTTTCTCCATTTTCAGGAGTTAAGGGAGGGTGTACCTGGTGGTCTTCAGGGACTTCAGGCTCTGGATTGCGAGGAGGCTCGTTGACGCGTTCTTGCTCTTGTTCTAGAGCGAGTCGCTGCAAGATCCTTGCATATTTTTCAAGATCAGGCATGGGAGCCGGATCTTCTTCTTCATCAACTCTTTGTGGCTCAACATGATTGATTTCCACTGGAGTAATGAGAGGTGCTGAGTCAGCAGCATTTTCTTGTACAGCCTCTTGGTCTTCTTCATCATCGGACCAGGATCCTTGTGGCTGTAGGGGGTTATACCAGATTACTGGCATAAGATGAGACTCAGGAACCCATTCTTCATCGGAGAGATATTCTCCTGTTTCAAGGGACTCCTCCCACTCATCGTGTAGTTGGATTCGAATCCATCATCGGTGTCGCTGGATTCGTATCCATCAATGGAGAATCCAACTACCGAATTGCAAGAGTATGATGCCTCCTGCATGGCTTCTTTGAATTGAGGTGGCATGAAATCACTGAGAGTGAATTTCCTTACCCCCTTTGAAGTCTTTGGAAGGGATGTTTTTGTTGCCTCCAGCGAAGCGGTAGAGGAAGCCTCTGCCTTTTCTTGACTTCTAGTTTTGGCTGGGTCTTCTCTTGCCGTTTTGAGCTTGAGGAGATGTTTCCTAGCCTGCCTTCATGTTGAGCTGTAGCTTTGTTTTCAGGACCTCCCATTTCATCTTCCAGGAGAGATCGGGATGTACCCATATCGGTTGTCCGTCTGGTGTCGGGTTAAGGAACCCGTTCCTCGGACGCTTGGATTGAGTTTATCACCTTGAAGGAAGTAGTGATCTTCTTCTTCGGTGATTTTGATGTTTGTCACATGTACCATGTTGACGGAGGCAGACCCATAGTTTTTTGTCAAAGGTGATGACTCCGTTTTTCCACATCTCATTTATTTTCTCTCTCCACAACGAAGCATTAATTTGAGAGGATGCGAGATCATCTGGTGGTATGGACAGTACCGAGGATCGTTGGTTTTGCCAACATCACCCGGTCTTTTTGGTTCAGGCAAGGTGAGCTTGCCGTTTGCCACAAGTAGCTCCGAAGATTTCATCAACATCTTCATCAAACGGGTATTTCTTCTCTACTCGTTCTTGAAGGCATCTGAGAGTTCAGGTCTCTTACCAGCAGCTTTGTTTTCAGCTTTCTTTGGTGGCTGAGGAGCTGACTTGGTCTGCACATTGAGGACCTTCTTTCTTCTTTGGTTTAGAGGTTGCAATGGCGGTTGGCTCTTTTCTTGATGATTTCTGACTGTTGAGGTCTTTAATCACCGTTTCAGCTTCCATGGAAGCTTCTAGGAGTTCTCCCAGGTTTTTTGATTTGTTGCCGATGATCATGGAGCGGATTCTGGCTCTCATGTTGTTTCGGCAGATGTCGACTAGCGACGCTTGTGGCAATACATCAGAGCATTTGTATGCCATTGCTTTCCACTTGTGAATGAAGTCATATGTTGATTCATTCTCCCCCTGTTTTAGGCTGCACAGCTGAGCCATAGTAGCGGGGTGATCCTCACCTTTGAAGTGAGTCAGGAAGCGTGTCTCTAGCATGGCCCAGTTTTGGATTGAGTCCTCCGGCAGAGTGGAGTACCAATCGAAGGCCGTACCTTTTAGGGTACTTGCAAAGAGGCGGATCTTGAGTGCATCTTGATCCGCGATAGCTCCCGTCAGGATCTTGAAGTGGATGACGTGCTGTCTGGCTGATCCTTTCCCCGTATATGTTTGGAGAGTAGGATGCTTGAATTTGGTAGGGAACGGGACCGAGTCCATCCATAAGGGATATGGTGGCTTGATCCCATGCTCCTTGAGTATATCCTCTTCTTTTGCTTTGGCGAGGATACTGTCTACGTCCTTTTTGGTAAGGGCGCGTGACTCATTTTCTTCTCCTATTTACCTCGTCGTCTTGATGATTCGGAGGAGGTTCATTGTTCGCCTGATTTTGGAAGGCGAGGAGAAGGTTTTCCATCAGAGTTTCAATCCTCTGCTGGCCCTGTTCCAACTGCTGGATGCGGGTGATCGCATCTTCTGAGGTGGATTGCGGGGTGGTGGCTCAGAATTTGTAGCCAAGACATTCATCCTTCGTGATTCAAACGAAGAAACTGTCCTGGTGACTGAGCTAGGGCTCATTCTTTTTGAAGAAGAGCTTGAGGAAGGATCACTCTGCTGTCCTTTGCTTGAAGGAGCAGGGGATTCTTCTGAATGTCTTCTTGTCCTTGAGACGCTGCGGGTCATTGGACGTCGGACATGGATTTTTGTTGCTGATTTTTGGCGCCTTCTGGTTTTTCCAACCATATGGACGGCAGCAACTTGGTTGGGTCTTTCTTTTTCGACCCATTTGGGAGAGACTTGAAGTGTAGGAGGCTGGGTCCTTTGCTTCTCTAGTCTCTTTTGCCGGTATGGACGCGCTGTGGCGTATACGACGAGCAATTTGAGCTTCGGTCTAGCTCTGGCTGGGCTTTGACGATGAAGGATGTGCTCCCTCGGGCGCAGCAGCCGAGCCTGTCTTCTTTGTAGCCTGGGCAAGGACAGGATGCGAACCCTGTCCTTCGCCTGTTGCAGCGAAGCTTTGAATTTTTGAAGTTCGGCCCCTGTAGAGATGAAGGGTCGAACTGCAGGTTTGTAGGCCTTAGCAGGTGCTTGTAGAGGCCTTGTGATGCATGATCTAATTTTGGGCTTGTAGGAACAAGCCGGCTCATGCTGGGATGACTTGGAAGTCAGGTTGGAGATGGGTTTTCTCCTCTTTCATGTAAGCAAGAGGGTAGAACTGGTTCTCCTTGAGTGGGGCCAGGAATGCTGGCTTAGTGGATTTTTGGGACCTTCTTTGTTTTGGTGAAGGTCTTGGGGACCAAGTCTTGGGATAGACCTGGTTGCTTGCAGGTCGAGGCTTCGTGGGGGGTGCCACGGGCTTCAGGCCTTCTGGTGCTCGCCTTTGGTGTCACGGTAGTGACACGTTGAGAGGCGAGTTTCTGCTTCTGGAAGGAGCAGTTTGTTCTTCGGGAAGTGGGAATGGTCCCAGCGTCCCAAAGACGATAGTCCGGGGAGTCGAGGTCGACCCGGAGTTAAGAGAGTTGCCGAGGGAGTTGACGCTTCGGTAGCTGATGGGGCGCTTGTAAGTTCGCGTAGTTTGCTTCTGTTGAAGCATGAGTTGGTGCTTGTTTTCATCGAAAGTAATGTTTAGTGAAGCTGCCATTGTTAGTTTTTTCGAAAATTTCTGAAAAAAGACCACATCCATTAGTAATCACAAGAATATAATGATCATAAATGGGAAGTTCTATGGTTTCGTCTTTTCAAATTGCTAGAGGAAGATGACCCTAACAACATGAAGAAGGCAAAACGCCATAGAGGGTACAATTGTTCTGATCGCAGGTATGGTAAGCCCAGAATGGGCATCCCAGTGACTGCTAGAAGCAATTGTGAACTTAAATTCGACTTATCGAGAAGCAGAGCTTGCTCGAGGTAAGAAGAATATAAGTTGGAGTTACAGATGTGCCGGTCGCAATACAGTAGACCCTGAAAGGGCGTACTAGTACCGCTAGACACAAATGTTTTGAGACCGCATCTATGAGATGAGATTCTCTGTTTTGAAAGGTCAAGATTGGATTCATCAAAGAGAGCAGATGGTATTCCAATCTGAACACGGGCTCAGCGATTTCCGCGAGCGCCAGTGCTCAGAAAGAAATGAACCATAATTTCTCGGATCTGAATCTAAAAATGACGAGTTTTTTTTTGAAAGGTCAATATCGGGTTCATCAAAGAGAGCAAAAGGCACTCCAATCTGAACACGGGCTCAGCGATTTCCGCGAGCGCCAGTGCTCAGAAAGGAAGAAGACCAAGATTTCTCCAATCTAAACCCAAAAATGACGGAAGTTTTTTTTTTTTTTGAAGATTTTTTTGAAAGATTTTTTTAAAAAAAAAATCTTTTTTTTATTTTTTTTTATTTATTTATTATTTATTTTTATTTTTTATTTTAAGAATTTTTTTTTGAATTTTTTTTATTTTTTATTTTTTATTTAAAATTTTATTTTTTTAAAAAAAAATTATTATTTTTTAAAAAAATTATTTAAAAGACGAGAGAGTACACATAGGCCTCCTAACCCGATCTTATGAAATCTTGATTGATAGAATTGCCCCCAGGTAAGGGTAGGATTACTTAATGAACCCGTTGGAGGACCCTTGCCTAGAACAGTCAAGCTGTCTCCACACTCTGGACAAGGCTTTTCTTTTGAATCAACCATGATCAAAGAACAAGTTGGTTTAACCTTAGTGGTCTATGTCTCTTTTTTTGTTTTATATATATATATATATATTTTTATTTTTATTGAACTCATCGAAGAGAAACGATGGCCCAAAACCTTAGTCGACAGGCTCAACATTTCTGCAAGCGCGATGAACGATAGGAACGGATCAAGGTTTCTCAATTTTGAATCCAAATTGAGAAATCTAAAAATTTTTATATATCTTTTTATTATTTTTTTTAGATCTTTAATGAACTCATCGAAGAGAAACAATTGGCCCAATCCCCGATCCGAACACGGTCTCAGCGATTTCCGTGAGCGCCAGTGCCCAGAAGGGAGAGGATCAAAGTTTCTCAATTTTGAATCCAAAATGAAAAATCTGATTTTTTTTTGTTTTTTTTTTTTGAAAAGAGAAAGAGTGGAAATAAATTCAAAGAATTAGAAATTTCCAAACAAAAAATCTCATCTCATTTTTTTTTAGATGCGGAATCCAACATAGGCCACCAATTATAAAGTAGCCAAGGAATCGAGAAAAGAAATATAAGCATAGAGCAAAATATATGATATGCAAATATTTCATTTCTAGCATCGTGTTCTCAAATAAACGAGTCCCACCGGGTGGGGCCAGCTTGATGGACCGCGCTCCTGCTCGGTTCCTACCGAGGGTCGGCGGACGTGGGAGTCCGTCGGGTCCGACCCTTTTCGTAACCAGGGGGCAGGGGCGTGCATCAACATTTCTTTTTTTTTTTGTGTGGGTGTGCCAGATTTTCTATTTTACTTGGAATTGCAAGTGGTGATCCGGAGATCAACCTTCGCAAGTAAAAAGGAAATAAACTTCTTTCAAGTTTTCCATTGCACATATATTTAAGAAAAAGAGACATTTTTCTTGGTTTGCCGTGAAAGGCGATTTTTTTTGGCATTTATAGCCGATTTTGGCGTTATAGCCTGATTTTTGGCGTTTATAGCCGATTTTGGCATTTATAGCCGATTTACAATCCTTATCAATAATGAAAGACAAGAGTTGTGATTTTTGTCTCTTTTGAAAAAATACAAACTACAATGAAAAGCAAGAAAAGGAGGATCTAACTTCTCAGGAGATTGTGGGGGACCCGTTTAGATAGACGGTCGCAAGCCATATGTGGGCTTCGCCATCATCCATGCAGATGAGAACAGAGGATGCTATTGATTCGCTTGGCTTGGCTATAACCTCAGGTTTTTAGAGGACAAAGACCAAAAGGAGGTCCTATGTCCAATAAAAAGCCGAGTAGACGGGCTGAAAAGCCACATCTACGCCATTGGAGGCAGGAGGAGAAGGCAAGGACCTTGGGGGGGAGTACCCCCCAAGGGACTTTTGTCACCTAGTAGCGGTGGTCGATGTAGGATTTCCGCAGAGTTTTCTCTCTTAGATTTCTGATGCCTCTTTCTGTCTGAGTTTCTGGATTTTCTGCAGTCTATTGTCTGTGTGTCTGCTGTTTTTTCTTCTTAGAGAGCTCTCCTATTTATAGGCTTTTAGGTAGCCATTTAGGAGGGTTTATGGGCTTTTATTGTCATTAAGCCGCATAATGGGAGGAGTTACAAAACTGAATTCTTTATTTTGTAACTCCTTTTTCTTGGCTTCTGATTGGCCGGAGGAGAATGAGGGCATTTAATCGCCTTTAATCGCCATGATGGGAGGAGTTTCATGGGTTAAATGCCATGAATCTCTTGACTTGTAACTCCCGGATGCTTGCTTCTGATTGGTCCGTCCAAGGAAATGGATTAATGACTGTAATAAAGCTAGTCAATTAATCGCATTAAGTGGTCGCCGAGCATCTGAAGAGTCGCAGGCCGTGCCGCGTCTTTTGGGATTCTTCTGGTGATGATCATCGATGGATCTTCATGTAGATCGACATCAGATGACCATGTAATTTCAGGTGTTTGTTGCCTACAGCGGGTCGGTGCCATCTGTCCTGTCGATTTCTCGATCGGTCGGGTAGAAAGCACACTTTTTTTTGGTTGACCGGGTGGCGATCAATATTATTTTCAATACTCTTGATGATTGACCCGTGTTTTGGACGGATGTCAGAGGATTTGGTGTCTCAAAAGTATGAATTTTGGAAAGTACCAGAGGCTGGGCGCTTCGAATCGCGAAAAACGGCGAAAAAACGGAGTTTCCGGGGGCTTCCCGGCGACCCCAGTTTTCCCATTTTGTGTCCCGTTTTGTGTCCGTTTTTGCTGTTTTTTTATTCTTTTTTCTTCTGTATTTTTCCTCGACATTTTTGACCATTTATTGGCCTGATTTCCCTGTAGGAAACCTGATGAGAATCCTTGCATTTTATTTTGCAAAGTTTCCAATTTCCTGAGAAAGCCGAAGACTTTGTCGCGCAGAGCTGCCGATTTTCCGTCAGAAGCTGAAACCGGGTCAAACGATGTCGGAATGACCTGAAATTTGGTGTGAAGCCTGCTGAGCAATAAATAAGACCAACCATAGGCTTTTGTTTGAGTTTTGAAGCCGTTTGGGGTCCTATCACCAGTAGACTTGCTTTTGTCGCGATGAAGATGTCGCGGTTTGATGTGCGGTCAACCGATGTCCGATTGACTTGAAATTTGACAGGGAACCTATTGGAGTCATTTTAAGATGATCCATAGGCTCTGTCTTGGAAACCATGCACCCGGAGAGCTTTGCCGCCGAGAGCTCCTTTTCGGCTGTCGGAGAAGCGAAGTTAGGCCAAATGATTTTGAAATGGCCCGAAACTTCTTGTGTACTCCTCTTTTGGCTGTCTTGAAGGATCTTGCATTTTTTGTTTGCTTCTGACAAGATTTGATTTTTGGAAGTAGCATTGCCTATTTATGGCAGGTTGCGACTTCATGTAGCTCTTTGGATCTTGAAGAGGCAAAGTGACATTTTTGCTGTCAACAAAAAGATGTGGGCTGAAAATACCCTATTCATGGGAAGCCCAAGCCGAACCAAAAAAGCAGCAGCCTGCAGTTCGGTACACAGGTAGGAGTAAAGAGCTGGCACCAAAGCAAGCTGCTTTCCAAACGTCATCTGATAAGCCGGAAAAATACAATGCGGCCTGATGTGCGTTCCATCTCCTCCAGCAAAAATAGCCTCACCAAGCCAATAAGTGAGGTAAACAGCGAGATCTCTCCGCAGTGCAATGTCAGGACATATGGCGTTTGTACTCGCACAGAAATCTCTCAACTCTTCTTGCATGGCCAAGATCTTCTTTGAACTTGGATCCTGAGCTCCGGCTTCTTGGGTCACGCTATCAGAAGACTCCCTGCTATCAAAAAAGTTGGGGAATGAAGAGCTAGAACTCTTCCAACTGCTGGATCTAACTTTCAAACCCTCCTTATCCTTCAAAAAATCATAGAAGGCGACGAGCTGAATGTACAGAAGCCTGAACTCCTCAGACTGCCCCTCGAGGACGCTGTCAATCGGCATAAACTCCTCATAGAGTTTGCCGAGGATGGGCAATCCAGTAATGACGCTCAGCTCCTTCAAAGAAAAACCAATCTCACCATTCGTCACAACAAAGGTATTGGTTTTATGGGAGGAATGATTCCAGCATAGCCATGAGGCCTCGTCGGAAAAAGATCACGGTCTCCCTAAAGGCGCGGACCGCATCAAAAATCCCGGCTTCCTTCAAAACGGACACTACCAATCAGCAGGACACGATCAGTCCACGACTTCCACTCGGAATCAGCATTGAAACGGCCACGAAGTCGAAAAGGCTTGATCCAATTGCTGCCGTCACCGCTGAAAATACCAAGGCCCACCGGTCTCAAATCGACCGATGGATAATCAGAGCCCTGGTAGCCGCTGGATGGCATCAACAGGTTCATGTCAACAGGCGACATCTCCGTATATCCAGGAGAACCGCCAACAAAACCCCGGTCTTGATTACATTTGTCCTTCTCACCCAGCTTGGAGGATCTTCCCTCTTAGAGCACGTGGGGGCAAGGCTCAGAATCGAGACGGTGCGATCAAACGTCGACCGGGTAACAACAGTCTTCTTCTCACCATCTGCTGTGTAAGAAAACTGAAAACATCTCCTCTGGTATGTCATGTCATCAGGGACTAGCATCACCAAAGAAGAAAGTAGGCTTGGGAAAAATGCTCTGATCTTCCATCACCCATGGACGACTGCTTACAATGATCTTATAGAATTCCTCTCCCTTGAGAGTGATCAGTCGCTGCCCTCATCTCATCTCTGTTGAGGGAGTCGCACTCTTCCAGAATTCTCTCAACATACTGGACCTTCTCAAAAGCCTGTTGAACGGGCCGGATTAGAAGATCTAGAAGATCGACGAGGTACGCTTTGTAGCAGGCTCTTACCCTTGTTCGTTTCTGGAGGAACCACCTGAAAAGGATGGAAAAGAAAAAGATCAAACATAAAAATGACAGAATCTTGCCAAAAAAATTTGGCGAAATTTTGACATGATGACGGGCAATTCCGAAGAAAAGGAACTATCCCGAAAGAAATAGAAAGCTTGAAGATGGGCTCAACATCGCTGCGAGCTCCGAAACTCCAAACTTTCGAAACCATCAAAGTCTCCCCAAAATCAGGAAGGGCTCAACATCGCTGAGAGCTCCAAATTCCCAATTTGCAAAAAACTTTCAGGTATGCTATCACATCATGCTACAAATTTAATTTACAATTGAATGCATGCATGAACATCTAGGTTTGCCAAAAAAAAAGGGGCATTATCATGATGAGCAAAAAAAAAAAAGGAAACTTTCTCAAAAAAAAAAAAGAAGAAAGGAGAAAAAAAAAAAAAAAGAAACTTTCTTGAAAAAAAAGGAGGGAAAGAAAACAAAAAAAAAGAAAAAAAAAGGGGATGGCCCACAGGCCACGTGGCCGTACGGCCAGATCCGTACGGATCTGTCCGTACGACCCACAAACAAAAAAAAAAACAAACAAAACATAAAAAAAAGAAAGAAGAAAAGAAAAGAAAAACACGTGTAAAAAAAAAAGGGAAAACACGTGGAAAAAAAAAGAAAGAAAAAAGAAAAAAAAAGAAAGAAAGAACTTTTTATTTTTCCTACAATGGAGTTTTCTTGAAAAAGAGAACTTACTTGAAGCCATTGACGGAGAAGAAGAAGAAAAGTCTTGAAGATCTTGAAAGAAGAACTCTTGGTCTTGAAGCCCTCTTGAGATTATTGCAAAAGAAAGTAATAAGAGCAAGAGATCCAACCTCCTCCTTGCTTTTATAGAAGAGAGCAAACCAAAGAAGGAAAGAAGAAAGAGGTAAGTGTTACTAATTAGTAACCTTACCAAAAGAAAGAGATTAGAAAGATTCTTTCCCAAAAGAAAGATATCTTGAGGGATTCTCTCACAAAAAGAAATCAATGAGAGATTTTCTCCCAAAAAATAGGATCGATGAAGGATTCTTTCCCAAAAGAAAGATATCTTGAGATATCCTATCCCAAAATAAAGGGAATATGAGAGATTCTCTCCAAGTAAAGATATTCTTAGATATTCTCTATCCAAATGAGATATTTTTGGATATTCTTTACAAAAATGACACCATATGAGATCTAAGCCATTTCAAAAGCTTAAGGTCCCATGGGTTAGCCCATATGAGCCAGGTTTGACCACCTAGGCAAAAAAAAATAAAAAAATAAAATTTTCGGGCTTTTAGTCAAAGAGAAATCCCTCTTACCAAGAGCATACAAAAATGGTTCCATGCCTCTTTTGAGTTGATTCGACCATATAAAAGAGAATTCCAAGCCCCATGAGCTTCCAAAAATCAACCATCCAGCCTCATATACCAATTGAGCCAAAATCTTGAAATTGACATTTCAAATCAAACCAAATCTGGTCCCCTAACTTGCCACATACAGCTTGTTAGGTCACAAGACCAAAACCAAAACCAAAACCTGATCCCCTAACTTGCCACATACAGCCTATTAGGTCACAAGATCAAAACCAAAATTGATCCCCCAACATTCCACATACAGCTTGTTGGGTCACACGATCAAAACTAAACCCGACCCCCTAACCTGCCACATATAGCCTGTTAGGTCACAAGGTCAAAATCCAATCCACATCCCTGATGTCATCTTCAAAACTTTACCTCGAGATGGTACGTGATCCCTTTCACTACCATAAAATTCCCCTGGAAGCTCAAAAGGCTACAAATACCAAAAAGAAAGACTGCTCAAAGACTCTTGGTCAAGTCACAGGCTCTCCTTCAAAAATCTCTTCGAGGCACATCGACTACAAAAGTTAAGCAACTCGTCGCTGTACCTCGAGGGGGCATTTGTTGACACCAAAAATGTCACTTTGCCTCTTCAAGATCCAAAGAGCTACATGAAGTCGCAACCTGCCATAAATAGGCAATGCTACTTCCAAAAAATCAAATCTTGTCAGAATCAAACAAAAACTGTAAGATCCTTCAAGACAAAGCCAAAGAGGAGTACACAAAGTTTTCTTGTCCATTTGGCCTAACTTCGCTTCTCCGACAGCCGAAAAGGAGCTCTCGGCGGCAAAAGCATCGGAGACACCAAATCTTCGATCAGAGCTGATGGATGGTCTCAAAATACTTCCAAAAGGCTCCACGTCAAGTTCCGAGTCAAACCGACAACGTTTGACCCTACATCAACCCTCGAATAGCTAAATCAAGCCTCTTGGCGGCGAGAACCACCGAGGCCATTACTCATCAGATAGAGCACATGGACGGCTTCAAAATGCTTATAAAGGGCTACACGTCAAATTTCAGGTCATTTCGACAACATTTGACCATAGTTTGACGCTCGGAAGCCAAATCAGGCCTCTCGGCGGCAAAGCTCTCCGAGACCATGGTTTCCAAGACAGAGCCTATG
>CM022951.1:59306850-59588757 GCA_012931725.1 Litsea cubeba | reverse complement strand
TGGATGAGAATGAATAGAGTTCTGTGGGAGAATTGTTTCCTATGGTTCGATGCTGACATTTTCCCCTTATTTCTCAATTTGGACATTTTCTGTTATTTTTTTATTTCGAGGTTGTAGAATAATTTTGTAAAGTTTTTAGAGAGTAGAATTAGAGCCAAATGCGAGAACAATTTTTTACAAGAGGTTAAAACACAATTAATTGTATGAATATTTTTTTGGTACCCCATTGTCAGGGGCTGGGACCTACGAGAGGTACATGCATGTGGAAAGAGGAGGCCCACACCTTGAGAAGGAGTGAGAAGACCACACACATGAAAAGAGTGACACACCAAGAAACTGGACAGCGAGATAAGATACAAAGCTACCAACCAACCACCTAAACTACTACTCATCCTTGTATGAAAAATGTTTCAAGAAAAGAAGTGTATGAAAAATGTTTCAAAAAAAGAAGATGATGACTATAGTACAAATAAAAAAAATCAATATAAAGATAAAGCAGAGAAGAAGAGGATGAAGAGTAGCAGCCAAAAAAAAATGATGGTGGTGGTAAAAAAATAAAAAAATTGCATAGAATTTTTAAAAAGCATTAGAGGGAGATGGGCCCTAGTTCCGTCCCTGCAAGACCTCTTATGTTCTGTTGGCATTCAATTGACAACGAAGATTGAAGATGGAAGATTGGAGAGGACTCTGTTCATGTGGGCAATTATATCAAAGCCCACACATGTTGAATGTAGCGGGTCCCTGCAATAATATAGGGCGCGGCGCCCCTAGCTTTGCTTCATGTCTTTGGAATTCTAAGTTGGGAGATTTCTTCTTTTATCCTTAGTGGAACTCTGATATTGATGCAATAAAGTTTATATTGAGAACATCCCCAAAAAAGGAATAATCGAATAGACAAAAGGAAGTGGTCATGCAATTCATATCAGTGGTAGCGCACACATTACATGTTCAAAATAAGAGTCAACAGAAAAATGGGTAAGAAAAGTAAGGAAGAAGTTCTAGTAGTTCTTGACCATGCATGTTCTAGCCCTTTGATCAAGGTTTTCAAAGGTTGTTAATTTCAGCCTAATTAATACACGATTCAATCTTACATGCTTGTAGCAGCCCGGACTCGCTAAACCAATCCTTGTGCAAAACCAATTAAAGACTTACAAATCAGTGAATTGGAAGCATGCCACATTATGTGTTGAGGGTGCACAGATGCCCCTGAAACCTTCAAACTTGAACATGGGTCCATAGTTGCGGCCGATGCGCATGTAATGGGTGCAATTCTATATAATGTACTGTTCTGGATAATGCAAATCACCTTCAACGCTCCTTGTTTAAAAACAGATTGATAGAGACTGATACAAGCCAGTACTCGTACTAGCTGTTATTTTATTTCCAGATCAAAACATTATCAAGTCAATATCGGCGATTAACACCTACTCTTATCAACGGTTGGAAGGGATTGATCATTTTCATCCCTGCTTTTTTCAGACTCCAGCCCGCTTGTCCCCACCCACCACCACCTCCTTTTTATGGCATCGGCCATGCTACATGGACATAATGGGGGCTCGGTTTTTGGACCGACCCCCTATGTCCAAGTCCAAATATCACCGCCTCCTTTTTATGGCATCGGCTATGCTACATGGACATAATGGGGGCTCGGTTTTTAGACCGACCCCCATTACGTCCAAGTAGACTTTCTCTTATGGCATAAGGGCCTAAAACCCCGAGCAACAACGCGCGTGTTGTGCGGGAGTCCTTGGGGTGCAACTGCTTTTAAAATATAGTAATAATATTTCGCAATGAAAAAAGTACGATCTTGGAATAAAAAATGTGAAAAGATGAACTAACAGTTTCACGATTCCAAAAAAAAGTGTTTCCATTTGAGGAGTTTTGAAATGAGTTTTCGCAAAATGCAAAAAAAAAAAAAAAAGTTGTTCATTAAATTGGTTTTATGCGGCACTACAAAAACATGCCCTAAACTTGATTGTAAGTCTTCTCAATGAGTATATTGTATATGTTAATGTGATGAGAAGTGGGTTCCACCTCAAAGGAAGTATTGAAAAGTATTACGACTCTACTGATGTCTTGATGTTTTGGTAGAAATGATTAGCTTAGTAAACTTAATATATGGTATCATAGTCAATCAGTCGTGAATTGAAATCGCAAAAAAAAAGGTTAGCTAAATAAGGGGAGTGATGAAGAGCGGGCTCTACTCGAAAGGGTGCTACCTCTACTAACACCTCGAATGGTTAGATGAGGGAATAAGGATCAGCTGAAAAATCAGCCCCTTCTAATTATCCTAGCTCTTTGATGTAATAGCTTTAAAATTTAGTAGAGTTTTAACAATATAGGCCTTTTTGCGATTCAAGGTGAGTAAAGGTCTGATTAGAATAAATTTGGGCCTCTGCAAAGAGGGTTGTACTGATCAAAGGTAAGCCCAAGCAAAACCCACGGAGTAGGCTTGTAGGAGATAATTTTCCATAGTTGTGTCTTTATCATTTTTATTACTTTCCCATTATGAGTCTAATACCGACACTTGAAACCATGGATTGGGACTTGGGGACCATGTTTAAAACCACGATTGAAATATCATTTTTGCCCTCTCACTTTTGGTTGGCTTCTCTAATTTTGTCATACATGGTTTTAATGAGCTGTAATTTTCACCTGGTTATCCATGTTTGAACTCCTGTATGTGAAGGCTGTGTTTCCGCATGTACATTTTAGGTTTCATCCTCCTTGGCTGGAGTACCAAAAAAAAATATAAAAAAAGACAGACACGGTATTGGAAGAAAAATTCGGAATTTTTTTTAGCCCATAGAAGATTAGTTTTCTGTGAAAAGAATTCAATGTTAATTTTTTGCAGTAAATATAAAAATATTTAGAATGCAGAATTGTGACATTAAAGGAGGATGCCCCTGCAGGTTTATGTACGTCCAAAACACTCGACAAACTATTTGAAGAATTTCAGTGTCCATGATCTGATACCAAATAGTTTGATTCCCTGCCATATGTGGGGGTCCGACCTTGTGTGAGGACTGAGGACCATGCTCAAATTGTCACGCGGATATGACAATTCTCCTTTTGACATGCTACGCAAAGGTACGGCATGTTTGGTTATAGGAGAGGAATCCACAAATGTAAAGATTCCTCACTAATCCTAAAATAGAGATTTCTCATTGAGGATTTTGCATTTTTTTTTTTTTTTGCTAAATTGGCGTACTCAATAGTAGTGATACTATTAACTTGAAGACATAGGGAACGGCCCGTTGGGCATGTGTGAGATACCGAGGTGCCAACACCACTTAATATATAGCCGAGCATTTCACACTGATATTTTTGTGTATTGATGGATGTAGCTTAAAAATATTTCTTTTTGTGTGCGAATATACTAAAAATGAGAATTCTCAAATCCTATGGAGGGAGGTCGGATTTGAAAATGCTATAGAATGAGGATTTTTGTTAACTGGTCCAAATCCTCGAGAATTTTTTCAATTGTCAAATGTGCGTTTTTTACGACTTTGTAAAAAGAGGGAATCATTTCTACGAGGATTTGGTTTCCAAATGTGATCTTAGAGATTTCAAGTTGTCTTTACATTTTCTAGCCCTATTAATAAATAGATCATATTAGAGTTGAGTCAATGCTACCATTTTTACTTGTTGTTTAATTCGAAGCCAGCTCGGAATCAATGGGCATATTGCATTTCCAGTCCAACCTCAAAAGTAAGAGGCGTCGGTACTTACAAGGCTACCTAGGGTTAAAACCCTGGGCATGCCACCTTATCTCACGCGAAAGCTTTCTCACATCACCCGATGTCTACCTCTCTTACCCGAGGGTTCCATCACCTCACGCGTAGTCTACGACCCTCACCCGAGGGCGGGGACCAGCCCCCTATTGTTTGGTTAAAGGAAAAAACTAATAATCAGATTGGGTTTGGTTTGACACATATTTGTTACCTTCAAAAGTTGACCCAACCCGAGAACAAACCCACCTGTGACCTGACCCATAACTGACCTAGGCCGAATATCCTCTCCTATCAACTAGGAAATAGGAATGGCAATTCTTAGCCAACCTACCAACCCAACCTGGCTCCAATTCAGTAATTCAGAGTTCAAGTTCACCATTCTTTTACTTTTAGATTGAGTTTTGACGTTTGTACCCAATTAATAAATAGAGTAGGCTCAGCCAGCTGTGAAAAAAAAGTTCTTAATAAAAAACTGTTGAAGTTTACCACCTTTCCTCACTCAACTAATTCTTTTTCTTTCTATAAACTGTCAACCTAACTAAGGTGAAACGGCGGCGGTTCTCTTTGCGCAAAGGAGGGTCAAAAGTCTCGAAATCTCAAGGGTTCATGTTCTCTCAGATGCCTTTGAAGTTATTGATGCCATCAATGGAATGGAAGATGATACCTTTATTTTAGATAATTTGGCCCTATCAAGCTCTTTTGAGAATGCTCATTTTGACTATATCCCTACCATAATGAATGGTGTTACACATTGGATATCTAAGTGGTGGCAAATTTATAGTGACCTCCTTATTTTGTAATGGGCTCTCCCCAACTCAATAGGGAGGTTTTCCCTCCTCTTTTTTTTTTGTCTCATTTTCCTACTTTTTAATAGAATCCTATTCCTACCCAAAAAAGAAAAACTAGCCTAACTCAACCCATCTAATTGCTTATGCTTGTCAACCCAATTTGAAGCCACCCTTTAGTTAAAGGTTTCGGTTGACCCTTCCCATGGTAGTTAAATGGGTGAAACTAGGGTTGAGCCTATAATTCATGCTACCCATGATCGAGCTCAACCTGACCCAACCAGGCCGAAACACACCCCCCCCCCCCCCCCAGCAGTTCAGACTGATTAGAATGAGAGGCTGAGGAGAGCACCATGTGCTTCGCCCATTGTATTCATGTGGACCCAAGTTAGAACAACATACATGCTCCAATAATGACAAAAAAAAAAAAAAGAGAGACAGGTGGGACCCACCTCATCACACGGCATATTCATGTGGGACCCATTTGAAGCCTGTCTGGATCCAGTGACCAATCCCAATTAAATGGCTAGGATTTCATATTCCAGCAGATCACTGTCAGAAATATTGTGGATTTCTTCAAACTATCAGGATGTTTATTCATCATAATTTGGTGGTCCAAGATACTTTGTGATTTGCTTCTTCTACTTGCTCTGCTTCTATTTACTTCCATCAAGACAAAAATGACAGTTTCACAAGATTTTAGTATACTCAAGAAGTTTAGGTATTTGTTTTCTATATTCTAATTAATACTAGTCTGACCTGAAAAGGAAAAAAATCAGAAAACCATGTTTCCAAAGTATCAGTAGAGCATTGCAATGTTTTAGACCTTCATCTAATTAGACTCTTATTCTTCCAAAAAAAGTTTGTATTCTAAAATATATCCAAAATTAAAATAACATCATTATATTATAATAAAAATGGAAAATCTCTAGAAAATCTTAAAAAAAAGTTATTCCAATAGCATGTTATACTATTTTTCTCTATATATATTTTTGTTATTTAAAATGTAATTTATTCTCATTGAAATCTTTGTGATAGTATACTAAGAAACCTTTAAATTTTGAAAATTTTACGAAAAGAAAGGTATTGGGTTAGATTGATTTTAGGTTAGCCCTAATAAAATAGTGCTAACTACAAACGTTCTCATTTGAAAATCTGACCAAGTTAGAGTAGGCAATTGGAATGTGTTTTAAATGAATAATGGAAGAGGGTCTTTGGACCTTAAATGAAATCACAAGCATGAGATCCAGGGTATTAAGAAGGTGGGAAACTTTGACCTAAAACAAGCTAAAAATCAACTTCCATTTTTGGAAGGGAAAAAGTTCCAACTACAAAATGAACTGTGATTTTTGCTATTTTTATTTCAAACTGACTTTCCCAAAGGCCTTACCATTTGCAATCTAGATAAAGGTATAGACCACATGCAATTTACTCCAGAGTGACTTTCCCAAATTCTTTTGCAAAATTACAATTTATACACTCTAAATGGTAAGTTTTTGTTCTTTTGCCATTACTCCACCCCCAAAAATAAAATAAAAAAAGAAAGAAAGAAACTTGGGTTCGCCACATCACCAACATTTTTGAAAAAATCATGATATCATGATAGTATCATTAAAAAAAGTTAATTTCCCAATAAAATGAAAAAAAATAGAAAAATTAATAAAAATGAAAATGTGGTGAGAAAAACCAAGAAACATGCACAATCAATGTGATAAAATGGTAAAACTATATAGAAGTTAGATTTTAAAGTAGTTTTGTAGTAACTGAAATTTACATTTTTTTATTATATCAAAAATAATTTAATTACTTTGTACTATATTGCTCAATATTATTCCAAGAGAAAACCCCAAATTTGAAAGTATGCAACATTAACTGGCTGGCTTGGCCCCACCAAGCTCAAGCCATGGCTGCTTTCATTTTCATGAGTAAGCCAAAGGTGTGAAGTGAAAGACATAGCTTTGCAGTATTGAATTCAGCCATTTCTTTATGATCCAAAACAAGTTTTTGTTCTTTCCTATTATAATAGTTCTACTTCTGTGTATCAATTGTTCAGAGCTCAATCATTCATCACATGGATTTGTTGATTTTCCCAATGCAATTTGGAATGCATAGTTCTCATGGGTGGGTATTGGCCTTTTATATTTAATGCACATCACATGCACTCCACATGCACCTGCTCTTTTGAAAGTGGTTTCTTTTTCCCCACTTCAACCAACTTCTCCATTTCCCACTTTCAATCATTTGGCAACTTCAACTGAATCTGAAACGGGATAAGAAGAACTGCGTCGTTTTTTAAAGGATTTCTCAGCAGCTATGATCTCTGAGGAGAATTTGGCACTTTGCACCTAATCAAAACCATCAGGTCTTATCAAGTTCTTAATCATATAAAGTTAGACAAACCCATTTGAATAATCAATGCTAACACCAAAACCATTTGAGTAATTGATGCTAACACCAAAACCATTTGAGTAATTGATGCTAACACCCACTTTTGGATGTTGTTTAGAACCAACTTAATTATGAGAGAGAGAGAGCCACAACCACTAGATATCAGCAATTTGTGAAAAGATCGCGATATTTTCATGAGATGTTAATTTTTCAATAATATCGCGATAACTTTAAAATATTTCTAAAATTGAAAAGGATGCTACAGAATTGCCAGATAACCAAAATCAAGTGGTATAAAATATTATATATATATATATATATCTATATAATAAGGTAGCTCAATTTTAGAATTTCCCATATTTTGGATCCTTTGATTTAAAAGGGGAATGAAAAAATGGGCTAAAAGTTGGAGAAATTTAAATATAATTTTGCCATCCCCATCAAAAGCACGTTCACATCTTGGTTTGTACGGCGCAACAACATGTTTGAGTTATTTTACAGGTATTGTCATCCCTTATTCGTTTAAAAGAAAAGCAAGAGTGTTTACTTTCTTATTGTTCTGTCATTGATCAAAAAGGTGTCAAAAGCAAAAAAAAAAAAAAAAAACTTCTTTTATGAGGGAGCTCAGTTTTTGAATTCACCATATTTTGAACCCTTGATTTATGTATATGAATTTTAGGGCTGAGATTAAGAGGAAAGGGGTTGAGGGGTTTAAGGGGGTTTGAAAGTACAGAGATCTGGGACACTACTTCTCCCGATCCCTGGACTCTTTCTCCCTTATCCGGGCGACGGGTCAAGAGTCTGGGTCAGGTCTGGAGTTAGGTTCAGGTTAGATGGGTTTGGGTTGGATTCGGGTTTAGATTGATTTGGGCTAGAGTTTGATGGGTTGGATTGGGTCAGGTTCAGGTCAGGTCTGACGGGTTTAGTTAAGGGCCCAATCAGGGTCTAAATTAGAGGTTTGGGGCCCAAAGGGGTGGCTGTAGTGGGGTCCGATCTGGGCAATAATCACTGGAACCCAAGTTTCGCAGATTTTGATCTGCCCATCGGATTTCAAAATTCTATATATGGATGGAAAGCCCTCGATGAGTAGATCGCGATGAGCCAACTTACGGGGCGATGAGAGTTATTTACAGGTATTGCCATCCCTTCTTCATTTAAAAAAAAAAGCACTACTTCATTGATGATGAGATGAGACCAGGAATTATATCATTTGGCAATCAATTGGAATTTTTTTTTTTTTTGTGGAATCCATTTTATGGTTGAACTTGCTTTCGAGGCGCATGAAACCTAGGTTCGGTCGATCTGAAACATATGTAGGTCCGGTGGTGCGTCGTACCTTTAGGCACTGGAAATTTCTAGTATATATATACACACACACTCTTAACAGTTTTTTGCCACTGCAATTTTCCAATAACCGTTTTGAAAAAACCCAGCAAAGTTACAGGCATCTTTAACATTTTTCTTAGATGATAATTTCCATGACTTATATTTGTTACACTAGTACCTATAACTGCAGCATAAGAGAAGGATATAACCTTCTGCAACTTTCTTGTAGTGCACCCAATAGAGTTTAAAGAGCTTACTGGCCTATTAGATATAAAATAGATTTAAGGTTCTAGCTATTTTAAAGAAAGTGGGGAAGAAACCATTGCCATCAGATCTATGACTGTAAAACAAATGGTCAAGATTGCTTTTTGTTTCATGCCTTAAATTTAGCACCCAATCAACTTGATTCTTTGAGATAGGTTAGATACCATTCTATTCTTTAATCAATCTCGTAAACTCTGCCACATGAACATATTTTTAAAAACCATGAATATATAATTCCTGTTGTAGAAGCCCTAGAGGATCTAGATCTTTAAAAAATGAGGATGTGTGGGCCGGGTTGAGCAGGGACGTAAATCATCTGTTTATAAAGTAGGCCTGAAAGTTAGGACCCAAGCCAGAGCTTTTACAATTCAAGTCCCTGCCCGACTCATAATAGTCAAAGACTGGGCTCAAGGGCTTGGGCCTCCTACAAAACAAATGGTGATTTAAATTGGGGAAGGCCAGGCCTGGCCAAACTGTTGGATTCAAGCCAACTTGAAAGCTTGTCTTTTCAAAATGTTACTAGGCTTAAAGAGAAAAATACAGATTAACAGTAATCAAAACCAGTTCTGTCTGAGACAAATCGGTTGCAACGCAAAATCTGATTGAAGAAGTGGGCTGGATGAGTGGGATCAACCCAGCCCATATACCATACCCTAGTTCACAGTATCCATCATCATCAGTGAAGGCTCTCTATTTATTATTATAGATATATTTTTTCCTGACCTATGTTTTTTAACAAGAAGCATTTCTATTTAATCTTACTCATATTTTAGTAGATCTAGATTTAAATATTATCAGCCCTCCAAAATATGAAACTACAACATTAGATTTATGTACCAAACCCTTCAATAAGAAGAGAAAACCATGGGGCAGATCCAAGAAAAAAACCACTATGAAAATAAAAGTATGATGTTTTCTTCTTCTGAGGGGCATATTCTGGATCCACTTCTTAACTTAACTACTTTCAGCTTCCTTGAATAAATTAGATGTAAGGAGTCTTCTTTAAGAGGTAATGATGTGGAAAAAGAAAAAAAATTCTCGAGGCGCAGGTGGGAAAACAACAAATATTTCTTGGTTTCAACCCTGCGACATAGAAGGAATAGGAAAGGAACATATAGAAATATTTTAAAGCGTATCAGTCGTCCCGGTCTACGAATCTATTCCAACCATCAACGAATTCCTAGGATTTTAGGTGGAATGGGGGTCGTAATTCTTTCTACTTCTCGAGGTATAATGACAGATCGAGAAGCTCGACTAGAAAGAATTGGGGGAGAAATTTTGTATTATATCTGGCGATCCTTCATAAAATCACATCAGAATGATGCTCAAGTAATTCCACACATATAAATAAGAAAAATAAGAAATTCGAACTAGGCCAAATCTAGTATTGTCCAAGCACGGCTCTCAAATTGGTGGGTGGTAAATATTTTGTCCAAGTCTAACCCTCAAACTTTTTAATAAAAACAAGCACTCTCATTTTCTGACCCTTTTGTGGGTCAGGCAAGGTGCCATTATAGGAAGCCCAATTGACAGCTCTAGTTAATTAGAACTCTCAAATCACGTGTAACCTTTGCCCACATTAACACGAAAGGCCTAAAAACCAGCCAAATCAAGCTAGAGTCCCCATCACTTCTATTGATTAGATGGTTATTGGAGATAATAGCAATCTATTTTAGCCAAAAGGCCAAGAAAGGTATGATAAACGCAATCTATTTAGTAGATGCTTGATCTACAATTTTTATTTTTTTTTTATTCCACAAGCTGCACCAAGTATTTCAATTTGGTAATATCATTAGACCATCGTGCACAATTCTTCATGATGCCACCTTTTTCGATGTAAATAAAAAGGCATTTATATCTTTTTCCCTAGGTTTAATCATCTGATTATCCAATTTACATTTGATGATCATCCAATTGTGACATGCATAAAGGGATTAACAATTGTCTCATCTTGAAAACAATGATTGTTCGGTTGATTGGGAACCCTGCATCTCACCCGGCTACATAAGGTTCAATCTCCCAGTATGCCTTTCTTGCCAGTCCTGTGGGCTTTCTTGGGCACTGACTCCCTTGACTGAGATACCAATAAGGAAAAAAAAAAAAAAAAAGGCCTTCTCTTGATAGGCCCCCGACGGTCTCTTGTAGTTCTAGATCCCTTCAATGGGATTTTTTCTTCTTCTTCTTTTTTTTTTTTTTTTTTTTTGCTGAAACCTTCGATCACTTTAATCTGGTTAAACTAACTTAGATGGACTTTCCTATGGTGAACTCTTTATTCAAAAATCATGTATATACCGTGTTTAAGTGCTTTCTTAACCTATGTACATTTTGCACAAAAGCAATGCAAGATTTTCTATCCTTGTCGTCCACAAAGAGGGAGCCCACATATTTAAAAGTAATGCCGAAAATCCTACACAACGGGCATGCAGCACTCACAAGACCCAACTTCTTAGAATAATTTAAAAAACATATAAGCTAGCTCACATGTGTTAATATTGTTAAAATTAATAATTTCTTACACATCTTTGATTCCCATCTTCAAAAGAAGAGAGTAAATATTTTGAGCAACTCTTATCCTTCCTTTTTTCTTAAGAGTGCAAAAAAGTATTTAGCACACGAGGAGGATGATAATATTTTGACCAGGCTTTGATTAGAATTGAGGCAAACATAAATCCCCATCTAATTGTTTCCCCTTCCATCATTAAAAAGCAAGAAAACATAGGTTCAGCCAATCCAATGAACACCAAGAACCACCAGTGACCAGTCCATGGTTTGCATGAAGACTTTGAAATGATTGTATAAAGTTGTGAGGTCTCTAAATGGATTCTCTGTAGCACTGTTGCTCAAATGATGAATGAAAAATAACCTTGGATTTGCTGACTCTTCATCTCCACATGGGTTGTATAGTCAGTCATCGATTGATGGGTGGGTCCTATTCTAACCAGAGGCTTGGCTAAAAATAGAGAGAGAGAGAGATGTGACACCACCCCAACCAAGAGTTGACGGACGACATGACACCACATGAGAACCAGTGGATGGGACCCAAATAGGATATAAGACACCACAGGAAGACAGACCTGTCCAGGGTCCTACCATGTTTTTAGTTGATTGATCTCTAAGTCTAACCATGTGGTTTCCATCAAAGTAATGTACGTTGCAGGTCATGTGTCATCTCATCTTGCCTTGGCTTGACCATATAGGAAGGGCAATTTGGGCCGGGCCCAACACAAACCCGCATTGGCCTCTGTATTGGGCCTGAATTTGGTTTGAGTAGAGACTTTAGATACCTGGATTTGACCTGGTTAACTGATTCTATATTGTATTAATCACGTTACAACTCCTATTAAAGTAAAATTTGAAAATAGTAGCATACGCATTGAAGGTGTTCATTTTGATCATCTTGGATTTAAGATAGGTGGGAACCACTATGGAGTTCCCCTCCTTCCTTCAACTGGGGTGATGGCTGGTTTATTAATCTAATCTCCGAACTTCTTTTGATTTTACTCCACTAAAAGGAAAGTGCTTTTTATGCTTATTTTTAATATTTTCACATTTGATATTTGATTTTAACCACTTATAATATGAATAATATGTATTCACCTCGTATGTATCATAATGCGAACAAACGGGCCCTATTGTTCTCTAACAAACAACGAGCTCATTCTAATCTAGAAAGATGTTCTTCGAAGACCAATGGGACACGGAAAAAACTATTAGGTTCCTTCCGTAGGCCCATTTATGAAATTTAGGGTTCTCACCTTTATAGAGGGTTGGGATGGGAGCTCCTACATCTATAAATTTGGATAATTGACACGACTAAACTCGGTTCATCCCAAATTGCACCAGGTAAGAAGATGCAATTTGGGTTGGGTTGTAGTTGGGCATGCTTGAGTTTAATTAGTTTTAGGTAGCGCTGGATTCAGGTTTACTCATGCAATTTGGGTCGCTCTTGGGCTGAGCAGGCCAGAATTGTACCCCTACAATCATATAAAGATCTCAAGGACCCCACCTGGGACAGGCCTAACTGCCATCTTATTAAGCCCAAGTCTTTATAAAGAGTTGAGTCTTGGCTGCGAACCCAACCCGGTTATTACTGTAATCTGGAATGGATCTAGCCGTCTGAGAGAGAGAGAGAGAGAGCGCTCCAATAAGCATTGCCAAATGCTGGACCTAGCAGTCCTTTTTTGGAGTTTATTTGACCATGAATTCTTATGCATTCGATCAATTCCATGCAAACAAACGGGCCCTAAGTGAAAGGAGAAGTTGCCAACAACACAACTACTTCTTGGCTAGGCATCCTCAGCCAGCATAAAAGATGAAGTTTGTGAGAACTAATGGTTCTGGTCTTGCCTGAAAGGAAATGCTATCACCCAAGAAAAAAAGAGGGAGAAGGCTAAGGACCCAGAAAATGGATTGGGTTAGATTTTGGGCCCAAACGATAATGTGGTCAGGCTTTGGCCCACCAGTTGAGGGCCTGTGGACTAAAAATTTAGACCATAACATCTTGGACCAGCGCCTGAAACAAGTCGATCTGATCTTAAGAATTCATCAAAGAAAAAAACATCAAAACCATTTAGACAGGTATAAATTGGTGGAGGGAATAAAGGCTTTGGCCGGTCTAGCTGATTTCAATATCGTTTATACAATGCATCAAAGGAACACTCAAAGTGCATGACAATAGCCAAAGATATGTGTCTTTTGCAGTTAAGCGTGTTTGAGCGAGAAAAATATCACATTCTAAAGATTTCCTCATTTTAATGCTCCATTAGAACAAAAACAAAAACACAGAAGTCCCAAAATTACATAGTTCACCCAACCATCTACTGTTGCCAAGTTGGGAATTTCAAAGGGACATGTAGAACAGCATTGAGCTGTTCTTCCAACTTTTATATGATTGAAACTGGGTTCACTGAGCAAGTTCAAGCTTTATAACATTTCCTCTTCCTCCTTTGCACCATACCTATGTCCATGTAGAACAAACCCCCTAAGAATGCATGTTGGAATCTACCCAAGCTTGAATTTTGAGAGGTGGTTCTGGTAGCTGGACAATTCAAAGATCTGGCAGCTAATGGTTTCGTTTCATGGACAAAGGGCCAGAAGTGAACATGGAGGAGAGGGAGTCCTGCAATCTTGCAATCTGCTAAGCGATGATGGAAAGAAGTCGTGATCTTTGCATCTGCTGAAAATGAAATATCCCTTCATACTACTACTGAACAAGGTGAGTAGCTCTTTTTTAGACGAAGCCACAGGGGATATACCCGGCTTCCCCTGGGCAAGAATAAGGGCCAGTAGAGATTATTCTTGTCCAAAGGACTGGAACACCCTCCGTTATAAAAAAAAAAAAAAGAAAAGGTGAGCAGCTCTTTTTAATGGTTTAAGTATTATGTTCTCTTTTTGTGGGCCAGGACCTTATCATGGAGGGGGCAATTTCTTAATTATGCAACAGCTCAGCCAAATAGACATCTTCGACTGGGACCATTCACCAAACTCATTCTCGCTGTGGGACCTTCAGCGAATTTGGTGTTTGTAAATCTGCTGGTCCAAGGTTTATAAGTTTCTCATTATATATGGTTTAGTGAAGAAGTTAAAAATAAAATTGAATCTATTAAGATCTTATCTATGGGGTTTCTCGAATCATGCGAGTGCGGTCGCACCCGTGTGCTAATAGTTGGGTCCGCCCCCTGATGGAGCCGGTTATCAGCCAACTTGATCACTGGTCTCTTATACCATGGGATCCCTGTCTCTAAAATGTTGCTCAATTAGTCTCCACTTGCTTAGTACTACTGACTGATCGAGTCCTGTCCAGGGAGCACAATTCCAGCAGAGGGGTGTTAATAGCCCATGCTGGGGCGGGCTGAAGAACATCAAAAACACCAGGCCACTTGGAAATGTCCCGGGCCTTATCTCAACTGGTTTGGTTACTTGTGCCTCAATCAGATGTCATGTGTTCAAGGCAGCCCTGCTCCACTCTCTTTCTCTACAATTACTTTTACAGTTGGGCTGGGCTTGGACTCTCTATCAGTCAATCCACATCCTGCCCATTTATTAAACAGGCCCAAATAAATAATTCGAGCCTGGCCCGAGTAGTAAAATTTAAGGTCTAAGCCCGGGCCAAAGCAGGCTGGTCCGGATTCAGGCTTGAGCCGGCCTGTTCCATGAACACCCCTATTCCAGCAGTTCTCAACAACCTGGCTAAATCGGCTGGATCCTTTAAGAATAGACTCCAGAGAAACATAAGCTTGAAGTTTCAAGATCAGAAAACTTTTCAAGAAACCTGTCCAAGAAAGACAGAAATCTATAACAAATAACCAAAAATCTAAAGACTTTCCAGAAGGACTATGCAGCGGCTCGACTAATGCAAAAAGCTTCTTTTTGGGCATGACAGTGTCATCTAAAAGCCAGTTGCCATCATCTTTTTCCTTTTTTTTTTTCCCTTCTTTTGAATGGTACCCAGTAGCCATTATAATCAAAGCCTTATCCCATCTATTAACGGTCAAATCCAAATATAGTGGCATGCGTGAAGATGATAGCTACCATTTGGCAGGTGGATCATTCTTCTCTATCCTAAGATGATAGCTACCATTTGGCAGGTGGATCATTCTTCTCTATCCTATTGATGGCCAGGTCAGTTTCAGGTCAGTTTGGAGGTGATTGAATGTTCTTCTGCACATTCGTGCATAGCCAGTCCACTGTTTCAATTAGCAACAGAACAGGTTAAGTACAATCTCAAGTTGCCTCCAAGTAGGACAAAAAGCCTGTGGCCTGTATCATAATGAAAAATCCTCACTATTGCAACATTGAGGTTGTGGGTTCAAGTCACATTCCCATTGAAAAAATAAACAAATAAATAAGAGTATAAATCTATCAATGACTTAAGAGAACCCTCTAAGTTTGGCCCATTTTACAAACATATTTAGTGCCATAAATGAATCCTAAAAGGGACTGAGAGGTGATGATCTGACTCCATATGCAGGCAGTGATCATATAGGCTATTTAGTCTGGTTTTAAGTAAAACGCATTTAAGTCTACCCTATATAAATGGGATAAGCTAATAAGATGATGAGGAGAAGGCAGAGTAGAGTGCAGCTAATAACTTCTTTTTATCAGCTTTGAACTGTAAAAACCAGTAGTAAGTCATTTAACTAACTAGCCTGATAGTTCTTGAATAGAAAACTAACGTTCCCAATAGGCAAAGGATTGGCAGGATCTCCTATTCCCTCATCACATCTGTTTGCATTTCTGAAATCCAGTTGTTTAGCAGACAAGAGTGCCTAACCCATCTCCACCTTCTACATTAGCCCCTGCATTGCTACCAAACCAACCTAATAGAAGAAACTGACGGGTTTTTCGCTAAAAGAAAGCAAAGGTGGGCTTCTCTTTTATGGAGTATGGGAATCTAAGAGACTATGATATGTTTACAAGACAAAGAGAATTCGCGATGGAGAGGAAAATTATTCTGATTTTTCTAGCCACTATTCTGTTGTATGGTGTAACACTTTTTCCATGCAGAAAATAAAAAAATAAGCTGCTTTCTCTCAATAAAGAGGGTTTCGATTTCCTATGCCACTCTTTCGTTGCTTGGTGCAATACTTTTTCCATGCAGAAAAGAAAAAAATAAGCTGATTTCTCTTAATAAAGAGGATTTTAATTTCCTATGGGAGGAGTATGAATGCAGAATTGTTCTCCCTTGGAAATGAAAATCCCAAAATCCTCTCGTTGCATAGACACACTGTAAGGGAACCTCAGTAGTGAAACCGGTAAAAAGAATTGAGACCTAAATGTACCCTAATTTTATTATAGCTGCAATTTTCAATACATAAAAAGTGTCTTCTTCTAGTTGATAACAGGTTGTATCACAAATAAATAAAAGAAGTTGGATATCCGACGCAGGACCCGAGGGTTGGGGTTTGCATGAAAAGTGTCAAAGCGCGATAAGAGGTCTCCACGGAGACTTTTCCATTGGCACTGCATCAATTTCATGCACAGATATATGTTCCTGCTCTCAAGATTCTCAACTATAACCAAAATGAATTGAATGCCTTTCACAATTACAAAGCGTTCAACATCAAATGGAAAGCCAAGCAAGTGAGACAAAACAATGCAATGGTGAGAGCTACAGGAGAGAGTTTTACCAGATTCCTTGCACCAAATCATGTCATTCATCTCCTTGATCTCTTTTCGCACAACAAACTCTGGGTTCCTTCTATTGAAAACAAAAGAAGATCTCTGTTTCATTCTTCCAAAAGAAATCACAAATCAAATCCACTTTGATTTCCATGCAACAAAATGGTGACCCTCACAGGGAATCAGAGAGTGTAGCAGTGGTAAGCACACTCACTCCCATAGCTCCACCCAGGGATAGATCCCTGGGTGGGCAGGTTTCATCCACTATTCCTGGCCACTGGGCCAACTAGCAAAAAAAAAAAAAAATGGTGACCCTCAGAGAACCATAACACCAACAAAAATCATTGTAGCTTTCACTCCCTGGATGGTTAGCTGTATTTCTGAAGCACCCTTCTTTTAACTTCCAACATTTTTATGCCCACTCTTGTCAAATTCGCGTTCTGTACATGTAGATGGAATCAAATTAAATGCAGTGGGAAGAAAAACACAGTTGAGCTAGTAATGGTTTTACCAAAATTTCATAAATATTGTATTGTATTATATTATCATGGATACGATTGTCCATGATTTATCATTTACATGCATCATAACAGTGGTGGGTCAAGACATTGCTATACGCCATGTTGAGTTGAAAAGTATGGGTTAAAAGTGCATTTATTTATATTTTTATTTTTATGAAATGTGCATGTAGAAATGAAAACCAAAATTCCAGATGAACTGAGTCGATTAAAACAAAGTAAATGCATTCACCATCTACTTTAAATGCAAAGTCTCCCTCCGTTAAATAGTTCCCTGATGAATGCCTTTATTTTCATTGATAACTACATAATCACATAAATGACAAATCATCTTCAAGTTGACTCATGTTCACCTGTTCAAAGGTAAGGTGAAATTTGGTCTGCAAGTGACAGACTAAACCTTTTCCACTTACAAAATTTGAAGTAGAAGATGAATAAGAAATGTAATGACAGACTAATTCTTTCCACAAGAAATGACACCAGATTCTTTCTGTTGTTTTGCCACTCTTAACTGGCAGTGGAAAGTAAAAAAAAAAAAAACATAATTTGACAAGCTTGCTAGTGAACAATTAATCTATATAATCCTCCCTCTAAAGATTAGATACTGGACGCGCACACACAAAAGAGGGGGAAAAAAAAAGGACATCCACCCACAAAACAACCCCCAACAGTTGGTGAAAGCTATGTAGGAGAATGCCATTTTAAGAATAATTTATAGATAAAAAATTAAATACAAATAATCAATAATCAATTTTAATTAGTAAAAAAAATTGATATCACAATAGAAAAGGACCGGGCATATTTGTTTGTATGAGAGGACTAGAGTAAATAAAATGTCAAATTAAAAGAAAATAAATAAAAGATGAGGGGTTTTAAAGTAGAAGGCCCTAGATGAAAGAAAGCTACTCTTAAAAAGGTAACGACGAAAGGCTATAACTTGCAAATTTAGTTTTCATTAAAAAAAAAGATACTTTCCTGCATACACAAGAATCTTGGATACTCGGATGATAGCTTGAGAAAATACTCTATGCTAAGCTTATATGAATACATGATTTGAGCATTACATTAAAAATCTATACAGTAGAAAATCTACATTAAAAGATTTCACTCCATCCCAATATAAACCCGCCATCATATTGATAACATAATTGCATGTTTTTTAGATGTGACAAATTTAATGGTGGGTCTAATTTTATTAGCATAAGAATATTTCGTAGAACCAATAGAAGTGGTGGTATTAACTTTTAACTGTTTTGATTTTGAAGATAGGCCCTACTAACAGATTTATTGATTTGGGGCAAAGAATTTCTGCTGGGTCAAACATCCACAGAATAGAATGGGCATTTCTATGTTTTCCACATGTTGTGGATCAGCAAAACAACCACAACATCGTTATTGGCAAATTAGAGATGAGTAACTTCAATCAGCGAATTATCAATTGTAAATCTTTCAATCAAAACATCCAACTTGGCTTATATTAAGCATTCAACTTAGTAATTCAACAACAATCAGAAAAGAAAGAGTGACCTTCTTTTCGTTTCCTTTTTTTTTTTTTTTTTTGCTGATGAAAGGTTCATAACCATTGGACTGAACTAATCTCTCAAGGGGCTATGGAGAAGCCGAATATAACCCCTGTGGCACCCAAGTGGTAGTAATAGTGGGTTCAACCTTCTATTCTTAAAGAGGAAACCGTGACGACTCGGTCAACCCCCGAGTGAATTAGAGACTCACTTCTATCATCTAGAGCTTAATTTCTGGTTTGAATTGTAACCCCTCCTCTCTCTCTATATCCATCAGCTTTATCTTCCTTCTTCTTCCTCAGCATATCTATGCTGAAAGAAGATGATCCGGAGAAGATGCCCTAAACCCTAAAACAGAGAATTTTTTTTATGCGCAGACCCCCTCGAAGAAGATGAGGAAGAAAACGGAGAAATTAGGATTTTCGCTGGCAGTAATAGATTTGGTTGTAATAACAGCAACAAGGGCTAAGAAAAGAGAGAAGCAGTGTTGGAAAAACACTATGATTTTGTGAGAGAGAACGATCGATCGATTGATTTCCGTTCCCAAGTTGCAAAGTCTTGTGGGGCCCACTGAAGAAAGAGACTAGACCCAGTCCACATCCATCGCTGAACATATGGGACCCACCGCATGTAATGGTCACATGTGTGCATATGATAATGTACTGGAGTAAGGACCACGTCAGCAGTAGAATCAAACAAATCTTGGACCTTAGTAAGGGTGTTCATGGCCCGGTCTGGGCCAGGCTAAGGCATATCCAGGAATTGACCCAAGCTCGGCCCAAGTCTCACACGGGCAATCACAGTTAGACCCGAGCCCATCCATTTAATCAATCGGGCCAAGTAGGGTTTTTTCAGCACTTTTGTGGGAATTCAAGCACTAATAAAATTAAATTACATGCATTTCTTAAACAAGCGGGCCGAGCCGGTCTATGGGATTTTTATCACTCAATCCAAGCATTACCCAATTATTAATCGGGCCCTCATTACATATCCAAGCCCTGGCCAAAGCGGGCTAGGCCCAGATCAGGCTCGGGCTGGCCAGCCCACGAGCACCCCTATTTCTAGATTGGACTAGAGGTATAGTAATGCTCTAATGGTGAGAGATTAATCCTTGGACGATGATGAGATGCCCAGGGGTTGGCCTACTAGTTCACGAGCAATACATTAATATTAATACCAAATCATACTAGCTTATGGCACAAGCCACCTACTAGGGCTATATATAAACACCTACTAGTATTTGGCGGTTTATCTCCGTGTACGGTGTGAAACAAGGAGACACCGCTCAACCATGGAGTATATTGGATCCTAACTGCTGGGGTGTTCGGGTCTTTTGAATAGAAGGTTTTCCATTTTGTCTTAGATGGCTCCACTAGAAGGGATCATTGAAGTCCTGCCTCAACCAAATTCCTAATTCCTTGTTGAAGGGAGAAGATTGTCCAGATTATTTACTTTTGGATATCACCCTAGCTTAGATCATTATTTTTGGATAGTTTGGGATTTTAAACTCAAATAACTTTCCCTGAACCCATGATTGACATGCATCCTATGTGGTTTGAATCTAATATATCTATTGGTGGAACCAGGGGGCTGACAGGGTCCACCCCTCAAAATTTCAGAAAACCCCTTTTGATTTAAGAATTGTAAGAGACTTTTACTTATGGCCCTCCAAAGTTTTTTAAAAAGCACTTATATGTTGAGAAATATATACACTTTTTTATATGTGGCCCTCCCAAGAATTTGTTTCTACATAGTGGCCCCCAAGAAAGAATTCATAGGTCCGCCCCTGAATATAGCCTTTTGTTTTATTCCGAAAATGAAAAAAAAGAGCATTGTTATGTGTAGAATGCTTGTTGTGTTTTTAACTAATTGTAAACATCCTTTAAGGTTTTTAAAATTGTATGGTATATCATGTTTGGTTTGGAGGCATTTTGAAAATTATTGATGGAGGAGGAATCATAAATTCTCCAAAAGCTTGTGCCCCAATGGGTGAAACTAGGAATTCTGCTAGGGGGTGCATTTGTTAAAACAACCGGTCTACATGCACCGAAAAACAAGCCTGAAAAAGGCCCTGAAGCTCTCCCCTACCCTAGGATCTCATTTCAAAAGGAGATCCTAGGGTAGAGTAGGTTTCAGGGCCTTTTTCATGCTCTTTTTTTCGGTGCATGCAGACTTTTTGTTGTGTTAAAAAAAAGAAAAACTTTTGGAGGGCCAATGTAAAGCAAAGCTTAAATTTTCCTACTAGTAGAAGTTATGTCGTGGTTTCCAAATTCCTCAAGAAGCCATTTGACACTATTTCTACATTGAAATGTTTTTTATCCCAAGAATGGGCGGTACTTAGAATATTTCGATTTGAGAATAATCAAGTCATGAAGAATGTTTGACAAGAATTATCTAAGAAGATTATAATGCCAAGTGCTTTTGGCATATGAAAAAATGATCCATTATCCTCGTGTGCCTCGTGGTTAACTCGTATGATAGTGATGGTGAGACAAAATCAGACCCATGTCAAAAGAGTACAAAATGGGCGGGGTATTGTGTTTCTACAATTTCATTTCGCGTTCACATCCATCGAGTTCTTTCAATCGGCATTGTTCAGGACCTCTGAATCATAGTCCTTCTTTAAAGAAGAAAAAACAAAATGAAATGTGACATGTCTAGAGGCATCATTATAAAAGTTTGAAAGGATTAGACAATCGTTAGTTAGTAGATCTAATCTCATTAAATAAATGATCTATAGACAATAAAAAAAAAGTATATACTTCTGTTTAATTAATAAGATACATACCTGTTGTGAGAGAATAATTTCCACCGTGATTCTCAATCTCTCACTAAGATGGTCTATTCATTTCCTTGCATTAGTGTTAACACAACTAAGCTGGCCAAAAGGAAAAAAAAAATCAACATCCTTAGTTCAACGCCATTAAATTAAACACCCACCCCTGTTGTTGGTTAGTTGGCATAAGTTGTGGGTTTGCTCTTCATGTCGTGTATTTGATACTTTCTAAATTTACCTGGTATATATGTGTTGTGGGGTTTTGAGTTTAACCGGAGGATTAGTCTTGTCGGGTCAATACCACAAGGATACCCTACTCTTGTTGGGAAAAAAGAAAAGATGGGAAAAAGAAAAGAAAAGAAAGGAAAAGAGAGGTAAGTGTCATGCTTTAGTGTTGTAATGATCTTAGACAAGATTTAGTGGAGGCACACTTTTGCATTATTCTTTGAAAATGATCAAATTGTCATCGAAATTCTTAGATGACTTTGCAAACGTTAAAAATCAAAGGATCAGGAGCTCGAGCTAGTTCTTCATCTTCTCTTTAAGAAATCTTTAAGAAAGAAAAAAGAAAAGAGCATCACTCGTGTTGTGTTGAATTCATATCACAAAGAGAGAAAGGCAGGCTGTTTCTTCGCAGGCTTAAGGCAAGAATTATTCTGGAACTGAGTAGAGAAAGGAATCATTTAGTTTAATCAGTTCACCACCAAATTCTCTCAAGTGTATTTTTGTTAGTATTTTGTGCACAAACTTTCGATGTAAGGAATGAATGTTTCATTTGGGGAAGACAGATAGCATGTGTGGTCCATCACACTTTGTCATCACAACCTTTTAAATTCATCTTATCATGATCAAAACGACTATTGATCGAAGTGCCTTGATTTTGTTTTCTTCATTTCATTAATTTAACAATATTTCTATATAATATGATGCATCAAACAATTTGTTTGAATCATCTAATGGTGGGAATTAAGAAATCCTATAGACAGCTTATCTATCCATCAACACGACCAACTCATAAAGTTTGTACTACTCAATTAAATATCCTCATGTGCATTGACTCTAGGCTAAATCTCACTCTAGTAAAATTTTGAGCTAAATTTAGATTGATTACATATAAAATACATTAACAAAACCCACAATATAAAGGGGTAAAATCATGTATTTTACACAAGGTTAGTTTATTTACCATTTCTAATTTTCGAACTTTCTTTTCATTTTGATGAGAGAGAGAGAGATATTGCAAAATTTAGCAAAGATTAACGAACTTAACTTAGTTGGAAGTAGGCAAATGAGAATGGTCCAACTCTATTATGTTTCACATTTTTATTAATTAATTGTAGATGGTAAAACCTATCTGATCTGCTTAGGAATGAATGGAGAACTAAAAGTGATTATCCTGCCCTGAATAAATTTTTGAATGCTGACAATTTTGTCCGGCCATATGAATAGAATATAGAAAAATATCAGATTTTAATTTCATTTTTTTAATATAGGTTATTGCATTTGATCAAATCAAGTGTCAAATCCTGTCTTTGTGTATAGTTTCATTTCAAATATTAAATGCAAAATGAACAGGTCATATGGTGGTCCAAACAATCCAAGCCCCTTGACTGGAGTAAGGCTAAGCCAAGCCATGCAGATGCAGGTCATGTCAACAGAAAGAAACTGCCAATCAACAAAGAACTACCCCAAAAATGACAGCAAAGAAAAAAAAAAAATCTCATTGGTAAGAGAATCCTATTCCCAAACAACCCTCTCCAACCCAATTTAGTTTTTAAATGCAAGAAAAGGCCATCCATGAGACCCTCCTCCCAACCACATTTGTCTGGTTTTCCAACCCCATGTCCCTTAGAACATGGAGGAAATTATGGCAGATTTCTCTATAACTTTCTCTCCCTATCTCCAACCATAAAAGCAGAAAACTCTCCCACAAATAAACCAACACCCCTTCCCTTCCTATGGCAACAAATCCTTCAAAAAAGAACCCCATCACCCACATGATAGCAACATCCACAACACTCATTTATTTCATGATTCCTCTCAAATCAACTGAAGAAAATTGCCTCGACTCGCGATAATTAAACACGCCTAGTTTGAATCAGTCCTTTTGAGTCTGATAGTGAAGTAATGGAGATTGAGTCAGCCAAGTGCGAGTGTTGTGGGTTGAAAGAGGACTGCACCCAAGATTACATAAGTGAAGTGAAGGCGAAATTTGATGGCAAATGGTTATGTGGTTTATGTGCTGAAGCTGTTAGAGATGAGGTGAGTAGAGGAGAGCAAGAGGCTGTTAATGCCCACATGTCCTTTTGTAGGAAATTCAAGTCCAACCCGGCGGTCCGAGTCGCAGATGGTATGAGGCAGATGCTCAGGAGAAGATCCGGCGATTTGTCAGCACCGGCATCACCATCTTCTTCGTCGAAGAAGTTCATGAGATCGACAAGCAAGTCGAGGGTGGGAGATAACTCGTCTGTTCGTTTTTGTAACTAAGGCAATGGTTTCTCTGGGAATATCTAAGGTCTTTTAATGGCTGTTCCTTTTCTTCCTTCTCTTGTTTGTACAGAGATGTGATCTTAGTGGAGCTTTGGGCTTCCTCACAGTTTTGTTTTAGATGGTATGTTCTTTCTTCAATTCTTTACTTACATGATATAGAATCTTCAAGCAAGTAGAGAAGTAATACATGAAAATACTATCATGGGCCAATGATCTCCAACACAACACCCCCTACCAATATTGTGCAAGGGAAGTGCACATAGGACCCCTCTAATTAGAGGGGATGGAAATAGGAAAGCCTATGCATAGATCAAACATAAAAGAAAATCCTGATCAAATTATTTATGGTGTGAATTTAAGGCCACAATATTAATCTTCTCTATCCAACCAAATATAAATTGGATAAAATGAAAATCTGAGGTGAGTGCCAATTCATGAAAGTAGCAAAGAGATTTGCCTGACCATAGAAGACTCGGAAGGGCCTTAAATGAATGTAGCTGATTTAGTTTATTTAAGATGTCTCTGGTTACATTATTTTGTCAAGGGACCTCAAAAAGAGCAGAAGAATTTGAGCATCATATGGTGAAATTGTTAGAACAGTCAGTGTACAATGCACTACCAAAAACCCGGAGTACAGTTTCAGGTGGCCTCTGGGGGCCGGCTTGCTACTTGTCGATCACAATAATTACTAGTCTAGTACTATAGTTGATCTTTAATAATCATAGTGTAGATTATGATTAAGGGCACTTGCAAATAAAAAGAAAAAGGCAGTACTTATTGTGTATAATGTCTGACCTGTGGAATTGGTAACCTACATATATCATGTGCTCAGCCAAAAGCTCGAATGGAGGGGATCTTCTCCAAAGATTTTGATTGGTCATCTGGTGAGCCCCAACTTGAATGGACCACCACCTAGAAAATATCACGAATTAGAAGACCCTCACCCTCCAATTGGTTGCATACAAATAAACATAAAAAAGAATATAGCCCTTAGTGTGATTTCTAAGTGGTGGGCCAATAGCACATGGTGAGAATTAATGTCCATCAAATGTGTGGTGTAAGATGTGCTCCTCCGGTGTCCTGTTGTGGGTGAGATGCTCGATCAATGGCATTAACTAGGGGGCATAAAATAATGAATTCTTCAAGATGGAGACCCAACAAATCAAAAGGTAGCAGAATAAATCCTTGGCTGAATCAAGTAAGCCACTTCAAGCTGGTTTCAAGGTGCTTCAGAAATATAGTATGAGCAACTCTATAGCCATGTGAGATCAGTTGGGAAGAAGCCTTGGTAAACAAGCAAAGGACAGGAATTGAGTCAATTGCCTAATCTCAAAGTTTCCATAGATGAACTTCTAAAATGAATGAGAGAGAGAGGGAAAATGCAGTAGTGATAAAATTTCAATTGCTTACTTTCCATCTCAACTTTCTAAATTGTATTATACATATCATTGCACACATGGGTGGGTAATGGGTGTGGGAATAATGAATATACAAGTCGTTCAAAAGGTGGGGCCCAGCATGTATAATAAATAACAGATAATAGACTCAAAGTCAGGCCAATCAATTTACCAAACCCAATATCAGTGTGTACTGTTAGTCAACTTTATTGAGTAATCACAATCCCTTTCCTAGAGACCAGTGGTTTAGCATCGTCCAAACAGCCAGATTTTTGCCTCAGGTCACGTCAGGTATGGAGCCCACTGGATGAGTGTGTTTTGATCTCACACAACATACCCTTTCACACGTGCTGCAAGGTGGTAGTTACATAGGTTGCAAGTAGGCCCTATAAATACTAGTTATATAAAATGATTACTAGTTATGCAGGGATTTTGAGGACTCCTTGGGATCCTCTTCTAAGTAAAACATCAACCCCATCCATGATTTCAATCATCTTCATATGTGCCCAAAATTTTAATGGTTAACAGTCCATTCGGATCAATACATAGTCGATCCAACAGTCTAGTAAATTCGGATCTGACCGAAAGTTTTGTGGGTATTTGTAATTTAGGGGGGTGATGTGTTTGGCCCCTTTGGGATGAACAAAGATGGGCCCCACAAGCATGAGCTTACGAAGTTTTATAATAAGCTCGAGCTTTGGAAAGTCTTGCTCATATGTATGTATATATATATTAAGCTAGGAGATTTTGAAATCAATTTTGATCATCGATTATAATTTTGATCAAAAGTTTCATCAACTACCTTCTTTATCTCTTATCATAATCACTCATAATTGCTCTCCACTTTTCTTTTCTTTATTTTATTCTCAAAGATTTTCGTTTCAATCCAAATTCGATCATTCTTATTCTACTCTAATTCTCATGTTTTTCATTTTATGATATCAAATCTTCAATTATATAAATACATACTGATAAATTTTTTTCTTTTGGTTTCTTTCTAAAAAAGCTATGAATTTTTTATATATAAATATTTAAATTGCAATGTTTGTCATATCGGTGGGGTGGTTAAATGCATATTGTTGCTGGTTATGATGAGAACCTTCTATACATTATACAAAGTAATGTTGGTTACTTTGCTTGTGCTTCATATGATATACAAAGCAATAAAGCATCCTAATGAAAGTAACATGGGATACCTATATGATGATGTTTCGAGTACACCCAAAACATCATACACTTTAGTTAACCTAATTCAATTTTTCTAGGTGAGTAGGCCACCCAACCCACCCTGACCTAATACCAATGGACATGTCATGTGTTTGTGCTCCAAGTTTTCAATAACACAATAGTTGTTCATGGTTGCTCTCTCTCTCTCTCTCTCTCTCTCTCTCTCTCTCTCTCTCTCTCTCAATGAAAAAATGTAGTGGCTAGATACAATTGCTGTCTTACAACATCCTTTATACTAATAATAGAAGGAAATTGATGAGTTCCATAAGCAAGAATAAAGCTGAAGCAGTATGTGGCAATGGGGTCTTTATTTGTCTCACGAAATGTGTTAAGCGAATGGGAATGCTCTCTAAATTCTTCAAGATTCCTTCTTAAGATGAACAACATCAAAATGAGAAGGCAACAAGCAATAGAGCTGCAAGTTTGGCCGATTGACATGAATTGTGGGGCTCACTAATGGTTTTAGGCTGATTGATATGCATACATCACATGTGGGGTCTACTTCTTTTGGTGGTAGGCTGAATGATATCTTAAGTTCATTTAAGTTTAGTCATAAGTTCAAATCCTTACTTGCCTTCAGCCGACCAGATGGATCAGATAAGAACTTGAGGAGGATGATGATGGATGATGACAATGATGGAAGTCATCAAATGGTATAATAATTTGGATCTCTGTCTTCCACAGCTTGTATGAAGCTCTTCAGGGCTTTTCTGAAATTGGAGGTGTGACTTTGTTTGTGGAGCCCAATAATCCTCCAAATACAATAAAACTTTGATGATCATCTGCAAATCTCAAGTCTATCCAACAGTTTCAATTGTTGAATAGACATGAAATGGGTAATTTTCAAAGCCCTTTTACATATGTTGAGGAAAAAAAAGGTCATATACCCTGTTTTATAGACCTCTACTGCTTTCCAGAGAAGAAGATGGCCTCATCCAAAAAGTCAAGTATCAACCAGAGTTGACTATGACATTTGGATTTCACCAGCAATAACTTCAATAAATTGGCCTCTGATAAGAGGTTTTTCCCACATGTGGGAATACATGATTTATCACCTATGTTAATCTATCATTATCTTTAATGATTTATTTGGAATCATCCATAGAAATGCCTCGAGAAAAAACACATCAAAATGCAAAAAATTTCCTCAGCATTTCGCCTTGTAATTTTTTGTGTTTCTGCAGCACAGAGAATATAGAAAGCCGAGCTACCACTTATAATGGTAGACCTATGAACCCTCTTAAAACTTTTAGGACTTGTAAATGTGGCATACATGGGCCTCAATCTAAACAATCCAAATCATGGGGCATTGTCATTTTTGACGAGGCATCGTTCAAGGTAACATTTCTCTGTTTACATAACCATCTAGAATCTACTACTGACTTGGGAGAACTGAAGGGCTTTCTTCAAACTTTTCTGTGAATAGCCAATGATTTGATGGTTGTGATCATTTTATAATGTAATTTAGGATTTGATCCATACACAGTTTTTATATCTTGTTTAGTCTGGAGTCTGCAGTAGTGTACTCATCACCCACATGATGCAATGGGCCACATCAAAGGAAGAAAAACAAGAAGAAAAAGAAAGCTTCATAGAAGAATATACATGGAGTGATGTCCTCATGCTAAAATGTAAAAAACTGTCGCTGGTTGGGATCACTTTTTAGGCTCCCTAAACAGTTATTTTATACGAGTGAATTGACACCTATCCTAATTGAACTTGACCCAGCAATACTCATTTATAAGACCATCAAAACTTGAGTGCATAAAATCAAGGGCTAGGATAGCAGTCAATAGGCTGGATGCATGATGGACCTACTTGGACCCAAGTCCAGGCCGGTAAGGATTGAAGTATCTGAATCCAAGTTTGGGTCTAAACTCAGACGCTAAACCTTAGTAACCGGAACCTCCCCTCCCCTTCCCCGATTCCACGCTGAAAACGTGGATCGGCATTTTTGGAGTGGATTTGTCCTCGAATCGCGGTTCGACCATCATCAGAGCACGATTCGAAGATGCTTGGAGAGCGGATCAACCGAATATGAAGTGAACCATGCAGAATCTTTAATCTGTAAGCTTGACATTTATCTTTTAAATAAAGAAGCTTCTTCTGACTTATTAATTATTGTCTATTTTATGTGATCAAATGGGAAAGTTATTTTTTTCCTCCATTTTTAATACTTGAATAAATGGATATATAAGATAGATTTGTGCCAATTAGTTAATTGTTTATAAACTCATAAGCACTATGTTGTATAGGTGCTCCGGACAAATAACTATTTTTAAATTTAGCATTTGGTGCTCCCGCTCCGTGCTCTAGCCACTTAGCGCTAGACCCTCGGTCCAAGCCTGTCCGATAGCCTTGAGCCCTCATATAGATCCCAGTCAAAATAAGGCACAAAGCTACTAAGGTTTATTTTTCAATTATAGAAAAAATTTCAATATATCATTTTATTGCGTGCGCACACACTGTAATTTAAGGGACTTTTACGAAAAATCTAAGCATAAACTTTGATTATACAAATTGATTAAGAAATACTCAAAAATATCGAATTAGGTACAGTACGTTGGGAAAAGACGATTTTGCCCATAATGATATCATTACGGCTCATTTAAGATAAAACCGTTTTTCTCCACTAGAACAACATTAGGGCAAGTTCAAAGGGGGTAAAAACTTTTGTGATTTTTCCCTCTCCTTCTCCGGTGGCTTGAGGGACAACTACGATCTTCCTTTGAGCTCCCATATTTAAATATGAAATTAAAAAAAAGGATTTGGTTGATCCAACAACACATACACTATCATCCAAGGGAGGGCAAAGGGAGAAACTGCCTACAAAAATGCCATAGACAACCACTTTGCACGGAGTAATGGTGAAGAAACGAAGAAAAATTACCTCAGTCGTGCTTTTTAAATTGCGATGGTTGGAGAGTGGTGGCAACAGAGAGATGGATGAGCAGCATGAGTAATGAAGAAAAAATTATAGTGTGGGTGGGGCAACAAGGAGGGGCATGCAAATATTAGGAGCTCTACGGAAGATTGTCACCATCCCTCAAGCCATCGAGGAAGTAGAGGGAAAAATCAAAAGGATTTTTTTTTTTACTTTGAACGTGTCCTAACAATGTCGTTCCGACGAAGAAAGGAAGTTTTTTATTTTAAACGAGCCCTAACAATATCATTGCGGGACAAATTCGTCTTTTCCCTGCGTACGACACCCAAATTCGATATTTCTGAGTATTTCTTAATCAATTCGTCTAATTAGGGTTTATGCTAAATTTTATTGTAAAAATCCCTTCCTTTCATACGGGCATTCCCATTGAAGAGAATTGGGATTTTTATGAAAAAGCTAGGCTTAAACCTTTATTAAACAATTTTATGAAAAAAACTAAAAAATGACGAGATGATTTTTCATACATATTTTTGGATGAAATCACCATAGTTGATGATATCATCAACTCAATTGACGATATTGTCAATTGGTTTGTCGATCTTCATTGTAAAAGAAACGACATTCTGCTTCATCTTCTTCTACCTATTGAAGAAACGGTTATAAAAACTATTACATTTTGTATCTCAGAGGTATTTCTTAAGTGGACTCTTCAATCTTCTTTAGGCTTGTGGGTCCCATGCTTAGTTTGTAGACATTTGTTGCCCCGCCCTTCACATGAATTTTAAGAGTTCAAGTTTGAAGTGCAAGATGTTTGGTGAAATGCATAAATGAGAATTTTCTCTTGATTTGGCAGCTGCTTCGAGTGAAATTGGAGGGGATGAAATCGAGTATGCTTTTGTGAACATTTAGGTCTCAGTTGAAACAATTATGCTATGCATACATAAACTATAGATTGCCTAATTGATCATGAATCGACGATTGGGTTGATCGGATCACTTAAAAACAAAGTGTTGGTCACGACAGGAGAATTGATTGATCAAAGTGTTTCAAGTTTTGTATCTAATGTCAAGTCTTTTATTTTAGTGGGAGAGCGTCTAATACCAAACTTGGGTTCAAGCCAAGAGAGTTGATGTGTATATCTCATTGTGCTAAATGATTGAGTTTTAAGGACTATATATATTATTGTTAAGAAGGTTTGAAACATTAAAAGGGAACGACTTGGGAAGGCTAAAGCCTGAGCCCGCATTCTAGCCTGCTTGAAAATGTTTTACAGGGTGGGCTTGGGGAGGCTGAACCATGGCAATTTGGGTTGAATCTGTGCTTAGGTCTGTGCTTACTTGCATGCAATTCAAGCAGGGCTCAGTCTAAGCTGAACCATGGCAATTTAGGTTGAATATGTGCTTAGGTCTGTGCTTACTTGCATGCAATTCAAGCAGGGCTCAGTCTAGGTCGATACTCTGCCTCCACTTGAGTTCAAGGCCGGCTCTAGTGGGTAGTCAACCTAGGCAGCCGCCAAGAGCCCCCCAATATAGCCCCACTAAAAAGGCTCCTGTTCGGTGTGACCAGTACTACACTAGGCCCAATTTGATAAAAATGAATTTACAATTTTACATTGAGTCGAACTTGAATTGGAATTAAGAAAATGTAGGGTTATCACCAGTAGATCACTCACACTTTTATGTTAAGAGAGCCATAAAGTTATTTATTATTCTTGTAATAATATGCACATGATTTTTTATTAGATTTTGTGTCTACAGAGGCCTAATTTAAGAGCTCGCCTAGGGCCCCCACAATCTCAGAGCCGGCCCTGCCTGAGTTGCACCCCTACTTAGCTTATAGACAGATTTGAATATTTGGGCGGCACTTAGACTGGGCTTAGGAAAAAAGAGTTAGCTTTTGGTTTTTAGTGTCTCCCTCTCTTTAGGCTCATGTTGGGGTCGGACTGGGCTCGAACCTTGGCTGCATAGATGCTGGTTAGGCTAGGTCAATACCCGTGCATCAGTTTAGGTCAATACTCGGCGTCTGCCTAAGTTGTAACCCTACTTGAGCTATTTGGGCTGTACTTTCGACTGGGCTCATGCATTAAGAGTGAGCTTTAGCTTGATTGTCTAATGAATGGTGTGGATCTTGAAGAACCAAGCTCTCTATTATAAATGAGCTTAGCTAAAGTTTGGGCTTGGGCTCAGTTTCTCTTCGTGATGTATATGAAGGAGCAGGCCGATCTTGGGCTTTAAATCATAAATAAAGCTATCTCCGTTGAGTAATTCAGTCCACCTCAAGCCAAATTGAGTAGAACAAGCCCCAACTCACACTCAACTGATGAGCTGATTGAGCAGAGCTTGAGCTCAGCTCAATTAGTCCGACTCCACTCGTAGATAAGCCCATTCTTCAGGTCCTAAACATTCATATTCGCCCACTTAATGAAGTAGAATTACTATTACATTTCAGGACATCTTTTTGGTTGAAGTGACGTTTGTCCTACGTGACACTGTACATAAAGGGGCTAAAAGTTGAAATAATTACAACTTTTGCCATCCCCATCAAAAGCACAAGGGGCTAAAAGTTGAAAATAATTACAAGGTCATGCCATTGATCTAAGGGCACAATCAGAGGTGTGGGCCCCAAAAGGTAGGCTGCAGTGGGGTCCGGTGTGGGCAATAATCACTGGGACCCAGGTTTCGTTTATTTTGATCCGTCCATCGGATTTCAAAGTTCTATATATGGATGGAAAGCCCTTGATGAGTAGATTCACGATGAGCCAGTTTTCGGGGCGATCAAGGATTTAGAAGTGATAGGTGATTTTTCAAGTGGGCACCCCAGGGGTGCGGGACCTGCTATTATGATTTTTGATCCGCCCGTCGGATTATCTATATTACAAGGGAGGACGGTTGATAGAACATTTGTCCTACGTGGAGGTGGGGAGGGGGGGTGTTGGTGTGTGTGTGTGTGGGGGGGGGGGTGGGGGGGGGGACCCATTTCACTTTTCATCACACTTTTTTGTGGACCCCATTTCACTATTCATCTCAGCCATCCATCACACTTTTGTCCACCATTTCACTTTTGATCACACTTTTTTGTAGACCCCATTTCATTATTCTAAGATAATTTTTTTTATCTAATTACGTTCGAACGTGCCAACGGCACGGATTACCGCTAGTTATTTACAACTCGTATAGACTCGCCCCAATTACAGACGACTCGACTTACATTATTAACCATAAAGCCAAGAACCCGGTGAAAACGGCCAATTTGGCTAATAAGTTTTAACATGGTTTGAGTTAGCTTTGACTCGGTAAACACCTTTTTCCCTTTTTTTTTTTAAAATTATTGTAAGAAGTGTGACCTTTTGACCCGATAGGAATAATCTGGGTCTATGGTGTAAACCCAAGTTGAGCAGAGTCGAGATCCCCTGCCACAACTATTACACGGAAAGGTATAACACATGTGTAGAAAGAGAAAGTCCACACGGCCCGAAAATTATGCCCGAGCCATGGCACGGTCCCCCCTGGGATTGTGCCACGGCCCGGGTGCTTTTTCGGGCCGTGTAGCACGGTTGGTATAGAAATCCATCATAGGGCCCACATAGTTATAATCCGGACAGTTGAAGATGTTGATGATGCCAAAATTATATGTTTCGGACACCACCGGTCAAGTAATAAATGTAGTAGTAAATAAAGTAAATAAATGAGAGAGAGAAAGGGGATTTATAGTGGTTCGGTCTGTGTGACCTACGTCCACTTCATAAAGGCTAGGATCGCCTGGTGATCTTTGATGAGCTTAAGAGATTACAAGCTTAGGAAGTAACGAAAAGAATTTAATTGCCCCTCAAGTGATGAGATGGCTCTCCTATTTGTAGTCTTCCCCTAACAGATGGGGACGACTTTAACGCAACGTCTCTTCGGAGCCTTAGAACTGCCCTCGAGATACGAGGCAGGTGGAGGCAGTTGAGATCTTCTCCGCACGAATTGGTAAAAGCAGGCAAGGAGAGGACTTCTTCTGAAAGGGACGTGTATCGTTGACGTGGCGGGGCTTCGTGAGGCGAGCTTCAGATCTCAACGGGTCACTTTGGCTTCTTCCGACATCCTGGGATGGATCACTTGGGCTTGGACCGGACCACCTGGACCTGACTCACCATTACAACTCGGGTCACTTGGGCCTGACTCGTCATTTGCCCCTCAATTCCCCGTGCCCAAATAATTTTTGAAAGGGGGCATTGGTAAATTCCGAACTCTTCTCCCTCCAAAATCTTTCTCTTTTCTGGTTTTAACTCTGTTAGTTCCAGTAGATATGTATCTCGGAGAGTCCTCCCGGCTTGGGCTACTCTTCTTTAAAAACTCAGGCTATAAATTCAAGCCCTAGAGCATTATTTTTCCTAAAAGAAAGAAACTAGCCTCTGCAATGGAATATGCTAAAGAAAGAAAAGCCATTGGGAGAGAAGAAGACGGCGACAAGCGGCGGGGGAGGCGATGGCGCGAGTGGCTCTGGCCTGGACACCCGCCAGCGGCGGTCGGACGTGGATCTACGCTGGGCGCTCGCCAGGCCGCGGGCGCCCCTGTGGGCAGCGCTGCATTGGGCGCCTCCGCGCTCGACGGCGGTGCTGCCATGACGGGTGCCCACCACAGGGGTGCTGCATTGGGCGCCAGATCTGTCGCAGTGGGCGTCCCTGCGCAAGGTAGCGGTTCCGCTGCAGTAGGCGCTGCGCTGCTAGGCAGGGGCGATGGGGGCGACGCAGGCGGCAGCGCGGGCGCCCGTCGGGCTGTGGGCGCCTCCGGCGATCCTGCGCTGGGCGAGGACGAGGGTTCTGCCGCGGTGGGCGCTCGCCAGGCTGCGGGCGCCCCTGCGCTTCTGGACGGTGACGCGGGCGATGGCCCGGCAGCAGGCGAGGATGGCATAGGCGCACATTGCATTCTGCCACTCTACACTTTCTGAATGCCTCTTTGCTTCTTTGTAGGTAGTAGGAACACATTCTTCAACCATTGGAAGTGCATATGCCACCATGTCAGTGAACCTTTGAGGTTTTCGAATATTCCTTTTTGGTCTACTGGCTGCAATAGAATCTTCTTCTTCTTACTCTTGTAGAGGCTCTTGAGCTAGAGTCTCCTCCTCATATGTATCATCACCATCTAAATCAACGAGGACAACATCAAACTCCACCTGCTTCGATGTACCATTGGTGTTGCTCTCCTACTGAGAGCCATTTTGCTTGTTTTGTTTACACATAGCAGCTTCATCAAAAGTCACATCCATGCTAAAAACAAGTTTCTTTAAATTTGGACACCATAGCCGGTATCCTTTCACACCACTGCTGAAACCCAAGAATATAGCTTTCTTGGCCCTTGGATCCAACTTACTTTCTGTGACATGGTAATAAGCAGGACAACCAAATATATGCAATTTATCATAATCAGTAGCGGATTTTCCAGACCATACCTCAATGGGTGTTTTACCTTCGATCGCAGCAGAATGCAACCTATTGATGAGATGACATGCATAAACAACTGCCTCACCCCAAAAAGCTTTGCCTAATCCAGAATTAGACAACATACACCGAACTTTTTCCAACATAGTGCGGTTCATGCGTTCTGTCACCCCATTCTGTTGCGGAGTCCCACTAACTGTGAAATGCCTCACGATCCCCTCATCCTGACATACTTTCAAGAACGGATAAGACTTGTACTCTCCACCGTTAACTGACCTAAGCCTTTTGATCTTTCTGTCGGTCTGTGTTTCAATCATTTTCTTCCACTTCAAGAATACATTCAAGACTTCATCCTTGTGCTTCATGATGTACACCCATACTCTTCTGGTGAAGTCATCAACGAATGCAACAAAGTAGTGCATACCTCCCAAAGATGCCACCATGGTAGGACCCCATACATCCGAATGAACATAGTCTAGTGTGCCTTGAGTGCGATGGATCGCAGTGCCAAACTTCACTTTTGTCTGCTTGCTAAAAATACAATGTTCACAAAATCCCAACTTATAGGTCTTTGCACCTTGTAACAAGCCGTGCTTAACTAAACCCTACAATGCTCTCTCCCCAGCATGCCCTAAATGCATGTGCCACAATCTGGTAGTGTTTGTAACAGTCTCATTTGAGCTATTAGATACTGTTGTTGCTCCACCTACAACTGTACTCCCTTGCAAGAAATATAGATTTCCTCTTCGAACACCCTTCATCAACACATGTGCACCGTAAACAACTTTTAGAACTCCACCTTCCATGGTAATCTTGAAGTCTTTGGAGTCTAAAGCACCCAATGAGATAAGATTCTTCTTCAAATCCATTACATACCGAACATCTGTCAAAACTCTAACTGCTCCATCATGCATCTTCAAACGGATTTTTCCTATCCCTTTTGTTTTGCAAGCACTATCATTGCCCATCAAAACTATTCCACCATCCAAATCTTGAAAGCTGGAAAACCATTCCCTGTTGGGACACATATGATAGGTACATCCCGAGTCTAAAATCCATTCGTTAGAATGGCATACCAATGAAGAAACAGTCAAATTAAATTCAGAATCATCATCTCCATCATGTCCAATGTTTGCATCAGATTTATCTTTGTCCTTGTTTTTTAACTTTGGACAATCCTTCTTCCAATGCCCCTTTTTGCGACAAAAGGCACATTCATCTTTTGCAGGTGGTTTTGATTTTTCTCTCGATTTAGAACGAGATTTATTACCAGATGTCCTATCATCTGATCTGCCTCTTATTGTCAATGCATCAGATGATGAATCCATGTGGGCCTGTTTGTCCTTCTTCCGATATTCATTATTCATCAAAGCAGCAGACACAACATCATATTTAACCTCAGTCTTCCCGTTGATCAAAGTGTGAATAAAATGATCATAACTATCGGGAAGCGAATTCAAAATAAGTAATGCCTTATCCTCATCATCAACTTTCACATCAATGTTCATCAAATCAACAATAATCTTATTAAAATCATCGAGATGTTCAGTCATAAAAATACCTTGACGATACTCGAAGCGGAAAAGTTTCTTCTTCAAATAGATCCGATTCTCCAAGCTCTTGGTCATATACTTTTCCTCCAATTTCTGCTACAACTCTTTTGCAGAACTTTCTCTCATCACTGAGTATTTCTGATCCTTCGCGAGACATAATCTGATGGTGCTACATGCCTGACGATTGATCTTCTGCCATTCCTTATCTTCCATCTCTTTGGGTTTATCCTCTAGAGCAATTTCCAACTCTTGTTGGCTTAGAACATCTTTAACCTCACATTGCCACATACCAAAGTTATTGGTATCATCAAATTTCTCGACTACGAATTTTGCATTCGAGATGGTGGTCTTTGCCGATGATGAACTTGCCATTTTGTTTCTGTCTGTCAAACTAACAATCCACTTCGTTCAGATCATAGATCTAGTCGATACGAATCCAACAAAAAAAACGAAGCTCAATTCTGAGTCCAGATGCCTCCGAAACTCCCAAAACTATTCTGGCCGCCCAATTGGTCAAATCTGTCTTTGACTGAATAGGTGACGTCAGGATGACGTCAACGGCTGTTGAACTGGGCTTCTTCGAAGTAGGTCAGGTCGAATTGACCCGAGACCTGACCTGGAACCTGAAACCGACCTGAAGGTCGTCTTCTTCACAGGGTTCTGTAACAAAACCTGCACAGGACCCTGCGCCTCTATTCCTCGACGACGACGAATCACCGCCGACGATGGCAGCGATGGACAGTGGCCGGCAGTCCTCCTTCTCCGGTCAAGTTCCGGCGAAGATGGCGACGGGCGGCAGCAGATTCAAATCACAAAGCCGGCCTGTAATCAACTCAATGCATGGTTTTCTTCTTCTTCGAATCTGTTCTGTACGCAGAACAACAACTTGCAGCACCTGTGCTTCTTTCCGGCGAGAACAGCGTGACGATGGCTGGTACAGTTTGATCTCAGGGATTATCTCCTGTTCCAGCAGCAAACGACGAGGATTCCGGCGACGTGAAGCCTCTTCGATTTCCATTTTGGAAATCCGGATCCTCTTCCTCTACAGCGTGTGCAGCGCCTGGGAACTTCTTCTCTATCGAAAAACTGCACCAGCGGCTTCTCCACTTCGAACGACACAGAGACCGAATCTTCACCTCGTCGTCTTGCTGTTCTCCGATTCACTGCAACTTTCGGCTTCTTGATCAACACTTAGATCTCAGCCTTCTTTCAGAGTCTGATACTCTGATCTTTACCTCCGACTCAATCGAAATCGGAAAACCAAACGCTAGATGCAAAACTGATCTCCTTCTGCAACACTGCAACCGTGAAACGTTCCCTCCGTGAGTTCTCCGATTAACAATCGTGGCCCACCGTCAGATTCACAGCCGATCTTGCCGTCGATCGCGTACCACAACACAACAATGCTCTGATACCAATTTGTTGTGTTAGTGTGTGAGGAAGCATGCGATCAACAAGCAAACAAATAAGCCACACAGAAGAGAACACAGATTTACGTGGTTCGGTGATTTCACACCTACATCCACGGACGAAGCTCGTCTTCTTCTTAGTTTTTTCACTAATCAGAGTTTTTCCCTCTTACCTCTAGGGTTACAACCAAAAAGATAATATATAGTTTTCAACAAATACTAAATTACCCTTCAACCCTAAATGCATTGGGCCTATAAAACAAGCCAAAACCCAAAAACCCATAAACCTAACACTTATTATACTTCAGTTGTTTTTTGCAACATTCCCTGCAACAACATAATTCCTCTTCAGTTCTTCTACATCCTGCAACACCAAAACAACAGAATTCCTCTTCAGTTCTTCTACCCCTTGCACCACCAAAACAACAAAATTCCTCTTCAGTTATTCCACACCCTTCAATACCTATTAGTAGTTAAAAATGAAGATTAAAAGTCAATTTTCAAAAATGAGTATCCCCTTCCTAGTATCTTATAGTGGCTTACAAGCATTAAGTTTTTGTAAAAATAATTAATAAGCAACAAAACAACAACAAAAAATAATAATAACAATAACTTTTCTGGTTTTAGCATTCATTTCTTTATGACTGGGGTCATTGCAAGTGCTTCTTCTTCTTTTCTTTTTTTTTTTTTCTGTCACCTTTTTTCTTGGAATGGTAACTGAAATTTTATTAAAAAAAGCGCCTATCAGTAACAGAAATATATGGAAAAGCTACAAAGCCACTAGGAGCAGCATCAAAGACAACATAAGAACACCATAAAAAAGAGCAAAGAAATAACAAAGAGAGCCTATTAGTGCTAATGCTTTCATCTCTTCAAATCAAATATTTAAAAACTATTTTTTTTTTGGGTTCTGTCAAAACTCCCCATAACATAAAACAACGCATCAATAAAAGTTGTTGTAAAAATTTTCAAAGGAAACATGAAATCCAAATTGCCAATTTAAATAGGAGTTAGTTTCATTCACAGAACCACAGCATAGTCCCACATAAAGAGCTATATACTGAACAAAAGTAAAAGAAGAAACATACTATTGAGCTATATAGTGATCGGACTGGACTGCCATCTCTTTCCACCTGCCTCACTGTGCATCAGCCTGATGATAAAAAAAATTAAGAAAATAAAGGTGAAATTTCACCTTGGGTGGTTGTTGTTGAGCCCCCTGAGGATTGGCAGCAGCAGCATTCCCCCAGGCAACATGTTTCCAATCCTTAATTGCCAATCCGCATTCCGGGCATTGGACTGGCCTTCCCATGAGCTCAACATTGCAATAGCAACGCATACACAAAAGCCTGTGGCCACATGGGATAGCAGCAAAAATGGCTCTCTCAGTCTTGCAATGGAAGCATTGAATGTCCACCATCTGAGGAAAAAAATTAATAAGAAGTATATTAATAAAAAAGAAAACTAAGAAAAATACAACATCTAAGAAAATATGCATATAACATTACCAAAGGCGGCTGTGGGGCAGGGTAACTGGCAATAGGGACTAGGAGTGGGGCCACATAAGCAATACATCTACGAGGACCTGCTGCACCTGATAATGCAGGTGTTGAGGATGGACCTAATAACAGAGTTGGGGGACTGAGCAGACCGGGGGAGATGCTAATGCCGGTGCTGGGGACCGACCAGGAAATGCTGGTGACAGAGAACCATCATATGTTGAGGATGGACCTGATGACACAGGCGGAGATCGAGCTGGTTTTGGTGATGATACAGAACCACCAGGACATGATGACTCAGGAAATGGCGGTAGCCGAAATGGCCTGAGTGAGCATTTTCTCAGTTTTTTTGCCGCAGGGGATGGAGTTGGTGAAGACATCTAAAAAGAACACAAAATAACATCATCAGATAACACTTTGTAAAAATTAATCTAAACAAGTTAGAATCAACTTAAATCTTAAGTTGAACAAGTTATAGGGTCCATACGCTTTTATAAATGTGAGTTGTGGATTAGTAGTTCACCAAAAGTTAATGTTATTGGACATTTTTAGTATATTTTGATCTCACGCCATTACAGAGACAACGATAAAAGATTTACTTTTGATCTAAAACGGTTAAAATTTGAATATTATGAAACCATAGTTACAAATCTAAAGATAAAAACACCAGAGATACCATTACAAACAAAACATGAATCATTCTCTAAAATGGAGAATAAGAAAACCTAGAACGAATCAAATGCAAATTGAGAAACTCAGATATAACTCTAACATAGTTAAAATTCAAGCTTAAGATCGTCCGGACATGGCAGTTGTCAAGTTCAGAAGATCAGATTAAGCAAAAACTCTTTTCATCTAAAACTGTTAAAATTTGAAGATTATGAAAACATACTTACAAATCTAAAGATAAAAACACTAGAGATATCATCACAAACAAAACATGAATCATTCTCTAAAATGCAGAATAAGAAAACCTAGAACGAATCAAATGCAAATTGAAAAACTCAGATATAACTCTAACATAGTTAAAATTCAAGCTTAAGATCGTCCGGACATGGAAATTGTGAAGTTCAGAAGATCAGATTAAGCTAAAACACTTTTGATCTAAAACTGTTAAAATTTGAAGATTATGAAAACATAGTTACAAATCTAAAGATAAACACACCAGAGATATCATCACATACAAAACATGAATCATTATCTAAAATGCAGAATAAGAAACCTAGAACGAATCAAATCCGAATTGAAAAACCCAGATATAACTCTAACATAGGTAAAATTCAAGCTTAAGATCGTCCGGACATGGAAGTTGTGAAGTTCACAAGATCAGATTAAGGTAAAAACACTTTTGATCTAAAACTGTTAAAATTTGAAGATTATGAAAACATAGTTACAAATCTAGAAATAAAAACACCAGAGATATCATCACAAACATAACAATAATCATTCTCTAAAATGCAGAATAAGAAGCCTAAAGCGAATCGAATGCAAATTGAAAAATTTAGATATAATACTAACATAGTTAAAATTCAAGCTTCAGGTCGTCCGGATAGAGAAGTTGTGAAGTTCAGAAAATCAGATTAAGCTAAAATATTTTTCATCTAAAACTGTTAAAATTTGAAGATGATGAAAACATAGTTATAAATCTAAAGATAAAAAACACCAGAGATATCATCACAAACAAAACATGAATCATAAGAAACCTAGAACGAATCAAATCCGAATTGAAAAACTCAGATATAACTCTAACATAAGTAAAATTCAAGCTTAAGATCGTCCGGATATGAAAGTTGTGAAGTTAACAAGATCAGATTAAGGTAAAACACTTTTGATCTAAAACTGTTAAAATTTGAAAATTATGAAAACATAGTTACAAATCTAAAAATAAAAACACCAGAGATATCATCACAAACATGACAATAATCATTCTCTAAAATGCAGAATAAGAAACCTAAAATGAATCAAATGCAAATTGAAAAATTCAGATATAACACTAACATAGTTAAAATTCAAGCTTAAGGTCGTTCGGATAGAGAAGTTGTGAAGTTCAGAAGATCAGATTAAGCTAAAACATTTTTCATCTAAAACTGTTAAAATCTGAAGATGATGAAAACATAGTTATAAATCTAAAGATAAAAACACCAGAGATATCATCATAAACAAAACATGAATTATTCTCTAAAAGGCAGAATAAGAAACCTAGAACGAATCAAATGCAAATCGAGAAATTCAGATATAACTCTAACATAGGTAAAATTCAAGCTTAAATCCCTCTGGAACATGGAAGTTGTGAAGTTCAGAAGATCAGATTACGCTAAAACTCTTTTAATCTAAAACTGTTAAAATTTGAAGATGATGAAAACATAGTTGTAAATCTAAAGATAAACACACCAGAGATATCATCACAAACAAAACATGAATCATTCTCTAAAATGCAGAATAAGAAACCTAGAACGAATCAAATGCAAATTGAAAAACTCAGATATAACTCTAACATAGTTAAAATTCATGCTTAAGATCGTCCGGAGGTGGAAGTTGTGAAGTTCAGAAGATCAGATCAAGCTAAAACACTTTTGATCTAAAACTGTTAAAATCTGAAGATTATGAAAACATAGTTACAAATCTAAAGATAAAAACGCTAGAGATATCATCACAAACAAAACATGAATCATTATCTAAAATACAGAATAAGAAACCTAGAACGAATCAAATGCAAATTGAAAAACTCAGATATAACTCTAACATAGTTAAAATTCAAGTTTAAGGTCATCTAGACATGAAGTTGTGAAGTTCAGAAGATCAGATTAAGCTAAAACACTTTTGATCTAAAACTATTAAAATTTGAAGATTTTGAAAACATAGTTATAAATCTAAAGCTAAAAACACCAGAGATCTCATCACAAATAAAACATGAATTATTCTCTAAAATGCAGAAGAAGAAACCTAGAACGAATAAAATGCAAATTGAAAAACTCAGATATAACTCTAACATAGTTAAAATTTAAGCTTGAGATCGTCCGGACATGGAAATTGTGAAGTTCAGAAGATCAGATTAAATTAAAACACTTTTACCTAAAACTGTTAAAATTTGAAGATTATGAAAATATAGTTACAAATCTAAAGCTAAAAACACCAGAGATATCATTAGAAACAAAACATGAATCATTCTCTAAAATGGAGAATCAGAAAACCTAGAACGAATCAAATGCAAATTGAGAAACTCAGATATAACTCTAACATAGTTAAAATTCAACCTTAAGATCGTCCGAACGTGGAAGTTGTGAGGTTCAGAAACATCAGATTAAGGTAAAACACTTTGATCTAAAACTATTAAAATTTGAAGATGATGAAAACATAGTTACAAATTTAAAGATAAACACACCAGAGATATCATCACAAATAAAACATGAATCATTCTCTAAAATGCAGAATAAGAAACCTAGAACGAATCAAATGCAAATTTAAAAACCCAGATATAACTCTAACATAGTCAAAATTCAAGCTTAAGATCGTCCGGACATGGAAGTTGTGAAGTTGAGAAGATCAGATTAAGCAAAAACTCTTTTGATCTAAAACTGTAAAAATTTGAAGATGATGAAAACATAGTTACAAATCTAAAGATAAACACACCAAAGATATCATTACAAACAAAACATGAATCATTCTCTAAAATGCAGAATAAGAAAACCTAGAACGAATCAAATATAAATTGAGAAAATCAGATATAACTCTAACATAGTTAAAATTCAAGCATAAGATCGTCCGGACATGGAAGTTGTGAAGTTCAGAAGATCAGATTAAGGTAAAACACTTTTGATCTAAAACTGTTAAAATTTGAAGATTATGTAAACATAGTTACAAATCTAAAGATAAACACACCAGAGATATCATCACAAACAAAACATGAATCATTCTCTAAAATGCAGAATAAGAAACCTAGAATGAATCAAATCCAAATTGAAAAACCCAGATATAACTCTAACATAGTTAAAATTCAAGCTTAAGATCGTCCGGACATTGAAGTTGTGAAGTTCAGAAGATCAGATCAAGCTAAAACTCTTTTGATCTAAAACTGTTAAAATTTGAAGATGATGAAAACATAGTTACAAATCTAAAGATAAACAGACTAAAGATATCATCACAAACAAAACATGAATCATTCTCTAAAATGCAGAATAAGAAAACCTAGAACGAATCAAATGCAAATTGAAAAGCTCAGATATAATTCTAACATAGTTAAAATTCAAGCTTAAGATCGTCCGGAGGTGGAAGTTGTGAAGTTCAGAAGATCAGATCAAGCTAAAACACTTTTGATCTAAAACTGTTAAAATCTGAAGATTATATAAACATAGTTACAAATCTAAAGATAAACACACCAGAGATATCATCACAAACAAAACATGAATCATTCTCTAAAATGCAGAATAAGAAACCTAGAATGAATCAAATCCAAATTGAAAAACCCAGATATAACTCTAACATAGTTAAAATTCAAGCTTAAGATCGTCCGGACATGGAAGTTGTGAAGTTCCGAAGATCAGATTAAGGTAAAACACTTTTGATCTAAAACTGTTAAAATTTGAAGATTATGTAAACATAGTTACAAATCTAAAGATAAACACACTAGAGATATCATCACAAACAAAACATGAATCATTCTCTAAAATGCAGAATAAGAAACCTAGAATGAATCAAATCCAAATTGAAAAACCCAGATATAACTCTAACATAGTTGAAATTCAAGCTTAAGATCGTCCGGACCTGGAAGTTGTGAAGTTGAGAAGATCAGATTAAGCAAAAACTCTTTTGATCTAAAACTGTAAAAATTTGAAGATGATGAAAACATAGTTATAAATCTAAAGATAAACACACCAAAGATATCATCACAAATAAAACATGAATCATTCTCTAAAATGCAGAATAAGAAAACCTAGAACGAATCAAATACAAATTGAGAAAATCAGATATAACTCTAACATAGTTAAAATTCAAGCATAAGATCGTCCGGACATGGAAGTTGTGAAGTTCAGAAGATCAGATTAAGGTAAAACACTTTTGATCTAAAACTGTTAAAATTTGAAGATTATGTAAACATAGTTACAAATCTAAAGATAAACACACAAGAGATATCATCACAAACAAAACATGAATCATTCTCTAAAATGCAGAATAAGAAACCTAGAATGAATCAAATCCAAATTGAAAAACCCAGATATAACTCTAACATAGTTAAAATTCAAGCTTAAGATCGTCCGGACATGGAAGTTGTGAAGTTCAGAAGATCAGATTAAGCTAAAACTCTTTTGATCTAAAACTGTTAAAATTTGAAGATGATGAAAACATATTTACAATTCTAAAGATAAACACACTAGAGATATCATTACAAACAAAACATGAGTAATTCTCTAAAATGCAGAATAAGAAACCTAGAATGAATCAAATGAAAATTGAAAAACTCAAATATAACTCTAAAATAGTTAAAATTCAAGCTTAAGATTGTCTGGACATGGAAGTTGTGCAGTTCAGAAGATCTGATTAAGCTATAACACTTTTGATCTAAAGCTGTTAAAATTTGAAGATGATGAAAACATAGTTACAAATCTAAAGATAAAAACACTAGAGATATCATCAGAAATAAAACATGAATCATTTTCTAAAATATATAATAAGAAACCTATAACGAATCAATTGCAAATTGAAAAATTCAGATATAACATTAACATAGTTAAAATTCAAGCTTAAGATTGTCCGGACATTGAAGTTGTGAAGTTCAGAAGATCAGATTGAGGTAAATCACTTTTGATCTAAAACTGTTAAAATTTGAAGATGATGAAAACATATTTAGAATCAAATACAAATATAAAGATAAAAACACCAAAGATATCATCACAAACAAATGAAACAAGTCAGATCTAAGCAATTACAAATCAACTAGAACCCTAAAATACAGAATAAGTAACCTAGAACGAATCAAATGCAAATTTAAAATTTCAGATCTAACACTAACATAGTTGAAATTAAAGCTTAAGATCGTCCGGAAATGGAAGTTGTGAAGTTCAGAAGATCAGATTAAGTAAAAACACTTTTGATGTCAAAAGATGAAAGAAGGGAACAAAAAATCCTTACAGTCGCAATACTTTCGAGTTGTATGTTTGCAATTCGAAGCCTAGAATGAATCAAATGCAAATTGAGAATTTCAGATATAACACTAACATTGTTAAAATTCAAGCTTAAGATCGTCTGAACATAAAGTTGTGAAGTTCAGAAAATCAGATTAAGCTAATAAAACACTTTCGATCTAAAATGTAATACAAATAAGGCAAGGTCATAGAAAGAGGGGAAAAACGAAGAAGAGATGATAAAATGATGAACGAAGGGAACAGAAGAACCTTACAGTCGCAATGCTTTCGAACTGTATGTTTGCAATTCGAGAGGGGAATGTATATGTATAGAGTGAGAGGGATTAGGCGGGAGAGTTGTTTTTTAGTGTTGTTTTTCTTTTAATCCTTCCCACCCTTTTATTATAGGTAGATAGAGAGATGGAGTCGACCTGATCAAAGGAAAGGGGGTTAGGGTTTACGGATTCTAGTCGCCCGATGATAAAAACAAATTTTGTTTGTGAAATAGCAGATGAGTAGTTTAAATAGATTGATGAAATTCAATTTACATATGTAAGATAGATAACTTTAATGGTATAGACCATAGATAACTTTAATGGTATAGACCTCTCCACAGGGCTGCAACATCCATTTGCCGAGCTTCACATATGACCGCCCAGGGATCGATCCTTGGGTGGGAATATTTGACACCATCTGCAGTAACACTTACCCCCTAGGAAAAAAACGGATCGGAGAAGAAAGATAGCAATGTGCATGTCGGCCGATGTATCGGGCGACCCGATATTTCCTCTCCTTCTCCATTCTCTTATTCTCCCACTTCTCCCACTTCTCCCACTTCTTCTGTTCTTCCCCTGTCTTTCTCTTCTCATTCCCTATCTGTTTTTTTGCTTTCCCTCCCATCTTCCGATTTTTTTTTCCTTCTTGGAAACCCAAAGGCCGAACTAAAGTACTGACCCATCTGATCAATTTAGTGTGGCCCACTCAAAATGACGGTGATCTTCTCTCAAAATCGCCCATCTTTTCAAAATCATTACATTTGTATTTTATTGGAAACGGGATCCCTGTTGGACTAATTAGGGGTGCCACATGAGAAAAGGAAATTCTATTTTATTGGCATGCTTGGTCTATACCTTTTAGGCTTTTAGCCTGGTTGACTTTTATTCAACCTAGACTTGACCCGACTGACCCGAATTCCCATCAGCCCGATTCGTGCTTTTCCTTTCTCTCCGACGCCAAACTGGTGTCACGTCCCCAGAACCCGATTAAAGAATAACCGGATCCGAAGAGTGAATTTTAGGACTAATTAAAAATTTATCCTTTGGACCCACGGATCGTAAGTCCGCGGTGAGGATATAATATTTCAAGCCTCATATAATACAATAAACATTGAGTTCATAGAACTCTAGGCATATGAAATATCAGTCAATGAATAATAACTTCATTAAATTAAAGTTGCATAAAAGAATATAAACAAAACTAGTCAAGAGTTAGTTATTACATTGGCCAACCCAATAAACAAGGCCAATAAAAGAAATGAGTCAATGAAAGTAAAAGTCCAACAAAAGAAATAATAAAAGATTAAATCTAAATGAATCTCAATGTATCTCTCTCGTGCCAGGAAGTGATGACGCTAATCTACGTCATCGGCACGCCACTCTCGTGCCTCCTCTACTGGTTGGAGATCCTCTGGGATCTCCTCACCGGTCTGCTCCTCATAGTAGTACTCACCTGAGGTGTCTGCATACTAAGAAACAGAGTCAACAACATGTTGAGCAATAGATAAGCAATGCATAATAAACATGACATTCATCAAATGTAGAATAATGACAAGTACATCATTATCTGAATACAAGGTAAGCAAAACTAGGCATAAAGCGAGATTAATAATCCATAGAAACAATAACAAGAATCTTAGCAACCATCTAACAATAACCACTACGCATGCAATGCAAAACAAGAACAAGAGGGAGACTCCGAGGATGTCCAAAGCCACCTCCCGGGGTACCAGTAACAATCCAATCTGGACTACTGATACCAAAGTCCGGCTCCAGTAGGATCCTAGCTCCCAGTCCTAGGAATAGCAGCACGGTTCTAGCCCAATCCCAATTATTCAACGCCATTGATGCCGTCCTTTGCCGACTGCCCTCCTCGACAACTGAGTAACAGGTTCGTCATTAAAACACCAAACTGCAGATGGCCATGATATGCAACAATAATAAAGTGGTTGACACAACAACAAACAAGACAAGCAATTCTGGCTAGTTTCATGTACAAGACAAGATCTTAAGGATTATCTTATTCAAGATAATACAAGACAAGTGATCCACGTGATAATCCCTTTCATTGCTAGCCAGTCATGTTTATCAATACAAGACACAGGTTCCTAAGTATACTCTAAGTCAGGTCCAAGTCCTAAATTTTATAAGAATTTATGTTTCATAATTTGTTAAGTGTTTTATGCCAAGAGAGTTTACAAAGAACATAAACAACGGATACAAGTCAAAAGTCAAGAAAGAATTACAATCCAATCTAAGGCAAGTGATGTCATCCATGTACCCACGTGTTCTAACAGAGTACGTGTGGAAATTGGATCAACGATGCTCTTAGAAAAATTTCTTGGTGTACAATCATGTTGAACATCGTTCAATTCAATTCCATATGTATTCGGTTACATCACGTGTAATACTCGAATACCTAGACAACCCATCGAATTCACACCAAGCCACGTAATTCGATTTCAAACCCATTTATGGTCATGTGATTGTAGATTAAAGGTTTCCAACATCTAAGTCCCAATTCCTAGGTTTCAGTCTTAGTCCGGAAGAAAACAAGGCAATATGGCAATTTCGGCTGACCCTCATGATGGTGTTGGTTGACCGACATGATGCTCTCGGTTGACCGACACAAAGCAAGGGCTAACCGACGAAACAGAAGCCAATTTTCGCTCTCTGGTTATGGAACCGAGAATAGTGTCGACTGACCAATGTAATGCTTGTCGGTTGACCGACGTGAAGGTTGTCGGCTGACCGACGTTCAAATGGCCAAAATATGGCTCGCGAGTTTTCTGACCGACACGAGGCTCGGCTGACCGAAACCATAATGTCGGTTGACCGACACTGAACCGAGAGCTGACCGACAGTACGGAATTCGTATGGGTTCAGGCCATTTCTGAACTCTTCCTTCCCCATTTCATTTTTCTCCCATTTCCAAGCCTTTCCAAAGGCTACAACCTGCATAAAATAAAGCCTCCTGCTCTCCCCAACAATCCATTCCATTCCATTACTCAATTCTAAACAACTTATTATCATGTATTTTTCCATTTCAATCCAATTTTTCCTAAAAATCTATCCTAACATATAATTTCCAATTACAATCACAACAAGCTTGGAATTAAAGGGAAATCTATCATAAATATATATCATCAATCAATGAAATAATACAGACATAAATATTATGAAATGTATATCTACTTGCCTCAACCAAGAAGAAGATTGGAATTGGGCAAACCTTGAGGAGAAACCTTTCTACTCCGAAATCCACGATCTAACCCGATAAAACGAAATCTAAGAAGCCACGAAGAAGAAAGGAAGGAAAAGAATTAAGATCAGACCTTATCTAACCAAAGAAATGGTAAAGTAAACATATGAGATTGTGAGAAGTCTTATCAAATTGGTATCGGAAGAAAAAGATGATCGCAAGGGTGAATACTAGCGGATCGGATCGCGGAACTGATCTCTCCGAGCTAGAGTCCTGGCTTGATAAAGGAAGAGGAAGAAGAAAATGGGCTGCGGTTGTTCTTCGTTGCAGAGAATAACGAAGAGATTAGGGTTAATCTTCGTTTAAGAAGAAGATAGGAAGGAAAAGACTTAATTGCCCATTTAGTGGGTCCGATGAAGAATGGACCACTTGAAGGGTTTCTGATCGTCAGATCGCGACGAGTCAAGAGACAAAAATAATCAGCATGACGAGATCTTTCTAACGAACCCAAAATCACGGCGTTTAGAATATTTCGAAAAAACACTCAATTTTCCTTAAATTGCAAACTACCCCTGCTAAGATCAAACGAACTCGGAATCGAACAAAACTTCGCACATACTATTCTAATGCTAAAAGAAACTCGCTCAAGATCTAAACCCACTTAAATATCTAAAATATAATTAATTAAAATAATAACAAATTAAACGGGTCAGGGCCTGATATTGGGCCCAACTGACCCAGTAAGGTCACAGACCTTACAACTGGCCTCTGTGCCACATCCGGTAATTAGTGGGTTAGTCATACTGAAGATGTCTGTCCCAATTCCCATGCGCCCAATCTCTCGGACCCATGTTCAATCTCAGGCTCGGCCCTTTACTTTTCCTAGCATATATTTCTTTAATATATGTTTTTATATTTATATGTGTGTATATATTATATTATATTATAGGGACTTTTATGAAAAAATTAAGTGCAAACCATAATTAAATGATTTTACGAACAAGAATCATAAAATGACAATATAAATGTCCGTATATGTTTTTAGGCGAAATGATCCTAGTTAATGATATCATCAATCCAGTTTCGTCAATCTCCTATAACTTTTTTTCTTCTTTTTCGATGGTTTTCATACCTAATTATTTTAGGTTTGGAGGGGTTGATGCTAAGATTTTGCTGAAGATGAATATTAATTTCAAATAAATTAAAGAAAACTAAAAGGATGTGATGAATTCATCAAAGAAGAAAGGTTTGACAAGCCTTTCACAAATAATATAATAAAGTGTGTTTAATCCATTCACTATCAAATCCATTCTTAAAGCTTGCTCGAAGATTATATATTAACAAAATAAAAAACACTCCTGGATCTAAGGTAACGTTTGGTTCGCTGCAATGAAGGTCGGAATGGAATGATCATTACCACGTTTGGTTCGCAAAAAAGTAGCGGAATGACCATTCCTTCATAAATCATCATTCCTTTATGTAGAGAAATGGTCATTGCACTAGGGAGGTAGAGGAATGACCCTTCCATTCCTTTATAATTTTTTTTAGACCAAAATGCCCATTTATCACATCAACCCCTCCTTCTCCCAATCGGCAGCCCCGGCCGCACCCCCCGCCCCCCTCCCCCTCAGCCTCTATCGCTCATCACTCCATCATAGCCATCCAACCCCCATCTCCTGCTATAATCATCAATAGTGTGCCACCTTCGTGGGAAGGGGCGAAGATGGAATGGGTGAGAGAGAGTGGCATCGACCACGCAGTGGAGATAGAGAAGCACCTAAGACCCCTCCTCTCCCTCAAGAACCTCATCGTCTCTAAGCCCTCCAAATCCCTCCCCTTCTCCACCATCTCCGACATGAAGTCTCGTCTCTCCCTCCCCTTCCGTGCCATCAAGTTCATGCGAAACTACCCCTCTGTCTTCCTCCAATCTTCCTCCTCCTCCGACGATCACCGCCCCGCATCAGTCTCACCACAAATGTTCTTCGCCTCCACGACGACGAGCAATCCCTCTACCACTCCTACGTTGGAGACGCCGCTGACCGCCTTCTCAGGCTCCTCATGATCGTCCCAAATAAGAAGCTGTCGCTCCCCTCCCCCTTATCAAACGGCTAGGATTCGATCTGGGTCTGCCGGAGGACTATTCCCGGTCACTCCTCCTTGATTTCCCGGACTACTTTCAGGTCTCCCCTCTTCACCCAAGTGGCGGAGGAATTGAGCTTTAGATGAGGAAAAGAGAGAACAGAGGGGGAGAGAGGAAAAAGAAAAAGAAGAAAAGAGGAAAAAGAAGGTGGAGGAGGAAAGAAGAGAGAGGGGGCGGAGGGAGGCCGGCTGGGGCTACCGCCGGGACCTGCGGGCTGGTCTCCTTCCCAGCCGTCGACTGTGAGGGGGGAGGAAGAGGAGGAGGGTATTTTGGTCAATTTTGTGTAAATTTTATTCCATTTCAGGCATCATTATAGCGTACCAAACACAAGAACATGAATAAGAATTCTATTACTGGATTGATTCTTCAATAAAACCAAACGTTGGAATGGAAATGACTATTCATACCTCATTTCATTCCAGACTCATTCTACCCTCCTCTCCATTCCATTCTAGCGAACCAAACGCTATATAAAACTCTACGCAGATAATAAAACCTACGAAATTCCCCAAACAAAAGACTTTAAACTCTAAATGTTCTCAAGAGCATACTCGAATTCATTCCATCAACCTCATTCAAAGCCACCGCCAGATCGAGAGAAAACCCTCATCTAGGCATTTTATCGAATACCTTGCCCTCCAAACTTGAACTCTCAAAACTCATGCCAAGGAGCGACAAATGTGTAGAAACTGAGCATAGTACTCACACACCTAAGACCGCCGAGACCACCTAAAAAAGACCACTTGGACATAAAATACAATGATTTTCATTACATTTCCATCACTAGGCACAAGAAGACAGAGCAAAATATCGTTTTTTTGCAATAAAAGTTGACGATATCGTCAGTCAGTTGACAATATCATTAAATTGGGTGATTTTGTCTTTTAAAAAAAGTACGAGCAACTATATCATCATTTTATAGTTATTCTTAATAAAATCGCTTAATTAAGGTTTAAGCATAATTCTTTCGTAAAAGTCCCTATATTTTATTATATCATACATTCGTACCTACTATCATAGTCAATCTACTAATAAAGCTATTTCGGAGTAGGAATCATCCTTTAAGCTTTTTTGCATTATAAATGTAGTAATTTGAATTGATTATCATGAATGCATGAGAATAAATGCATATGTATATATATATATATTTTGTAAGCGATAAATTCATTTTTAAATACTTTTATAATTATTTTAAAAGAAACATTACTTGCCCAAGTATCCGCGTTGACACCATGTGTTTTAGTTTTTCTTGCATTGGACGAGTTGAGTCTGAATCAATACTTATCCAACGTTGGTTGTGAATCGCTGCAGATGATCTTACATATACAACACCAAACAATGTGAAGTAAGCATTTGTTGTGGTGCTGACCTAAATGAATTACCATCAAGGGAAACAAAAGGATTCATAAGCCATCACATGGACTAAGAAAATATCATTTTTTAATATCAGTTCAATAAAATGATCGAGACCCTTAACTCATCAAAATCTGATGGCTTAGAAAATACATTTTGATAAAACTCAATGGTGACTATAGTCTATAGCCGGACTTCTAAAACATTGATTGCATCTCTTAATTGTCACACGCCCAGATATCCTCCACAACAAGCGGGCATAAAGAAGCACCGAAGTGTTTTCCAGTGCAAGTCCCATCAAGTGGAGTGAGACCTTTCATCGCATTTTCTGCATAGCTACAGGCATTTTCTATATCCCATAATATAAAAACAGCAGTTTCAACTTTCAAATGCCTCCACTCACGGCGTCCACTTAGATTTATCCTCCTTGCCTTAGATTGAGGCCAAAATTACTTTGCATTGCAGCAAGGTGCAGCGCCTTGTTTAACACACGGTCTTCAGGTTTTAATTAATGCAACGTGTTCATTTTACTGATTTGAATGATAATTTATATCTGATCGCTACAGTAGGTGTTAGGAGCTAATAAATGGGTTAATTTGGATGTTTTAAAGGTAACCATGGTTTAACCCAAGTGCTGCAAATATAGAATGATTACTTAGCCATGATGCAATCATGCAAAGGATATATCTTCACTCATCTATAAATATAGAATGATCGGCATAGAAGATTTGTGAAGCCTATTTCCCAAACTAGAAATGATCGGTATGAAAGATTTGTGAAGCCTAATTCCCCAAATCCAAAATATATCTTCTCAAGCCCTAATTGCAAATCTAAGAAATAAAAAGGAAAAGGACAAAGGTCTGAAAAGGCGCACTTTATTTTTGTTCCCCCCATGTTTTTAATGATGGTATCCCATATTATTTGACCCTCTTTATTTGCTGATCAGAATGATTCCTAATCCTATGTTGTGGGATTTGCCTAGGGAAACAAGAAACAAGACTTATAAAATTCTCACGGTAACATTTTTCACTATTTCAAAGCACGTTATTTTCTGTGATTTTGCTCAAAACAGATTCGAGTGGAAGGTGCTGAGAAGTCGTTTCTATAGTGCTCGGGATATAAATTTGGTCCTAGACCCCACAGTGAATTCTTAGAGGCAGCAATAGTTTATCAAAGCCACTAAGATTGAAATAAATAAAGGTGGGGATTTGCAAATAGCTATTAGGAGTCTCCACTTTGGTTGGAACTGATTATCAGCTATCACTCTTATAGATCAAGTCAAAGGATGGTGGGGCACCCATCTTCATCTTCATCTTCATCTTCATCTTCACTTCTAACTTCTTTAAGTTTCCTTCTTTAGACGATACTTTCTAATAAATGGGTAGTGCAACATAACAAACAACAACTTTTCATTGACAAATACATAAATCCACACACAATAAAAAAAAATGATCCACAAAGATGAAAAAACAATGATATATGTGGTTCGACAAAAGCACTTAGGTCAATGGAGAAAGCTCTAATCAATCTTTTCTCTTTTGTACTTAGGATAAGCGCTACAATAATATTACATATTTATAATGTAGTACAATGACCAAAATACCATCGAATCCTGAACCTCAAACCTGACTAATCTAGACGAACCAATCTAGCCAAACCGAAATACAAGACATACCTACCAATAAGTTCCTATCAATTCGATAAGGGTCAACCACACAATGCCTTACTTTTGATCTTTCCCTATCAACAAACAAACCCAAGAGAAACCATTTATAAATTGTAAAAATAAGAAAATGGCCAAGGCGCCAGCTTCGGTTCTAAATATGTACGTGATCAGTGGCAGTGTGGATCCTCTCAAAATGTTGATTTTAAGGCCCACTCCCCATATTTTTACGTAAAATTAATGGATATGATTAGCAAGAGACTTATTTATTATGTTCTTAACCATCAAGCCACACGCCAAATAACAATAAACAAATTATATACATTTTATATGACAAGAAATATAAATTCTAACCCTACAAATTTCCATTTTTCTGGCACTCTCTTTTATAATTATATATGATCAACCGGATGGGAGGGTTTGCATGTACTCTCAGGGGTTAGTTTTCGGTTGTCCAGAATCGAGTGTCCTTCGGGATCAAGGCCAAACGCTCCTGGGCTGAGTTAGGCTAGAGATACTCTGAGTTAGTAGGGGGAAAAAAAAAAGATCAATCTGATTCCATCACAAAAAAACCCGGCTTGCTCCTTCTAATTTGGCAATAATCCTAGTTTGAAATTTATATAGGCAATTATCCCAACAAAAAATTTGTATTATATGTTGGGAATCTAAAAAATCCCCACTCTAAAAACGCCCATTTTCCGCCCGTCTTTTTTTCGGTCATGGGCCATGTTGAGTTGATCAAGTCTTTTCACAGACACTATCTCCACATGAATAGTCACTAATCCAAGTTTGACACTCATCCGACTTTTCCTGACCGTTGGATTGAAATCATGATAAAATGATGCCTCTAAATCATTAAATTCTAGGGTCACGGATAAAAAAGTTAGGATTATCTTATGGACTCAAGATTTTGCATGTAGGTAGGCCTCATATGGACATTTCCATCCAATAGACTTCCATGATCATCATGCATTCCAGTGGGCCCGACTAAGATGGGCGTCTTCTCCTAAAAAATGCCTTGGCGCTGTGTAGCGCTGCCCTTATATGTTTCCATATAACTTTGAAAAGTAAAATCAAGGGCTAGGATCATTCAAGGATTTATTTTTTATTTTTTCTGTATTTCTTCCATTTCTCCCACCTAAGTTAAGCCAAGCTAGGCACATGGAACCTTGGTCGGTCGGTCCTAAGTTGTATAATGTGGGTTAGAGTTTTGACCCAACCCAATAGCCACAATATATAGTTTCATCTATTAAAACATCCCCTAGACTCGGAAGGGGCACACCTTCTTCCATCCTACTCGGAAGGGACCTCTAGACCAAGAGATTAATCAATTAGCGTCATGTGCAACTAAACGTGTATGTGATGAGGTGGGCCTCACTTCAATTGCAGTGAAATCTGACTCAGGGGATCCGGATCCTTATTTGAACGGTCTGGATTTAAGGTGGGCCCTAGACCCTAGCATGAGTCACGTGAGGCCATGCCGAATGGATTTCGTGGGACGCACGTTCCATGGTAATAGATGGAAAGCATGTTCCCGCGCTCTATATAAACGAAACTCTGCAAACGAAAACAAACCCAACCGTCTCTATAACAGATTTCCTCTCCCTTGTTACAAACCCTTGTCATTCATTTTCCTTTCCCAAGAAGCTTCTGTTTGAGAGAACGAGAGCAAGATAGAGAAATCGAACAACTCCGAAATGAAGCTCGGCGCTGCGATTTCCAAGGCGGTGCTGCTGGTGGCTCTGATCGGGCCGCTGCCGCTGGTAGCGGCGGATTCCGTCGCCGAGATGGAAACGTGCACGAACGTGATGGTGGAGCTTTCTCCCTGCCTTCCCTACATGGCTTCCGCTCATCCTCGCTGTCTCCCTCCTGCTGCCGGCCTTTCCGAGCTTCGGCTTCCAGCCGCGTCTCCGGCAACCGAAGCGAGACCTGCCTCTGCTATCTGCTCCGGAATCCCTCTCTCTTCGGATTCCCAGTCGACGCCGAGCGGATCGAGTCTCTCGTCCCCATCTGCCATCTGAAGAGCAGGAAGGCGCTGGTGCTTATCTGCGCTCTCTGCAGAGGTATACTTCGAATCCTTTTTCCTTTTCTGCACTTCTTTCGTTCTTTGTGTTCTTTAGCTGTTTCCGATCTTTGATGTTTTGTGCATTTTTTCCGATCGTGCTTGTTTGGATCATCGTCGTCTGGATCTGTGTTTTCTTGATCTTCGTTTTCATTTCTTGTTTACTGCGGGAATACAGAGGCTACAATAAGAACTGTAGGGAGTTTGCTATCGTGCGCCGCTCAGATTTCGACTTGATTTGAGCGATTCGGCTCCGATTGTGCAAATTAGCTTTGGTTCTGGCTAAAATGCACCGTTCTTGATTTCCGATCTTTGCATTTGGTCGTCTGGATCTGTGTCTTCTTTGTGTTTTTTTTTCCAAGTAACATCTAGTTTAGCAACTAACATTGTTGATCTAAGCGTTTCAGCTCAGATAGTGTGAGTTTTCTGTTTGTTCGTTCCACTTTTGGTTTTGGCTAGAATACACCGATAGCGATCAGCTTCTGTTGTGCTTTTGTTAGAATAAACGTTTTCTCTGTTCGTTGTTAAAATATTTGATTCTTGTGAGTCTTGATGACGTGGATTTCATATCGTTTCGATCATCATCGTCTTCTTTCGTTTCTTCTTGATCTTTTCTTAGATCATCTTTATTTTTTAGGGCCTTCGTTAACGTACGCTGTTCATAATATGACTTGATTTGAGCAGGTCCGATTGTATGTATTCTTCGCTGTTTGCCGTCTAATTTAGGATTTTTGCTAACATGCACCGTTTTTTACCAGCTTAGATCGTGCGGTAGTTCGGAAGAGCATTTTCTCTGTTCTTTGTTAAAAATCTTTGACTGAGTGGTCATTCCCTTGGATAATTCATTGATAAAATGCGCTTTCCTTTTTTTTATTTCTTTTTATTTTTGTATGACTACTTCCGGGTCTCAGTTAGCATGAGGCCTTCACGATGCGAATTTGTTGTTTTTCCTTCTGCTTTCTGTTTTAGGCTTGCATTAGTGCGAATGGTCGATCTGCACTGGGCCCTCTATCAAAACTTCATTTCACTCAAAAAAAATGCCCTCCTCATAAACGGATAAGATTTGAATTCGTTTTGAGATGTTTTGGATTTTCAATAGGGTGGCTCCCGTGTGAAATTCCACACTCCTCACTGAAAGCACAAGTGAAACACTGAGCGGGGTTTAATTTCCGTTAACTTGGAAGGCTTCTAAATTTTACTTGGAACAGGGAGATATCGTTCCATTGATCAGGTATATCGGAATTGACCACATGTTGACTTAAGCCATGAACATGGTTTTAGGGTTTAATCGAACAGATTAGTTTCACAAAGGCCAATGAGAGGAAAGGTCTTCAAATTCCCGATTTGGGGCGATTATTTCCCTGGCCTTTTGGCTCTTGCCCTCTTGTCATGCGGTAGATGCTCGCTGACTTGGAACTGGTTAGGCTAGGCCTATTGTTACTCTCAAGATCTCCTAGATCAGGGTCTAGCCTGTTGATATGATCTATATCACAGATGTATCTATAGGTATTTTGATACACGTCAATATATATCTGCAATACCGTGGAACCAAATTGATATGTCCGTTACATACTAAGTTGTTTTTCTGTAAGAATAAAATTACAGAGAAATGCAGAACAATGGTTAGGGGTGGATAACAGTATTTGAAGCGATATGCTAGCAATTTTGGTGGCCGCTTTAATGATGCAGCACATCAGGCTTTTTTTCCAAAAAAAAAAAAAGTTTTGGAAAAGAAAGCACATAATGGGCGATGTCTGGTGTGGAACAAACAGCTGTGATAGCCATCACTACTATCACTAACCTTGAGTGAGACACTGGCAATACCACCAATGCCCTTGTGGCAGAAAATTTTTTTTTTTCTGATTCGTCACTCTGTTTTATTTTTTTGAAGGGTCCAAGACAGCCCCATCTCCAAGGAGTTCCTCTATAGTGCCCAGCAAGAGTTCATCCAGACCAACGACCACGACCACGACCACGACCATCCGCAACAGCAGCTGCCAATTTTCACCAGGATTGTTCACCATGCTCTTTCTTGTCTCCAGTATTACATTGGTCATCACCATTCTTGCTCAGCATTCGCATTGAGATTCTCTTGCTTGCTTACCTGACTTCTTAAGACACTGCAGCAACAGCTGATTTCACCCATTGATTTGCATGGATTGTGCGTAGAACTAAATTTTCCCTCTGATCTAACATTGTGTTGAATTGATTGTTTGAAGTTTGATATCTCTCTCTCTTTCTCTGATGCCAAAATATATAATGTTCAAATGATGATAGGACAAGTACAGAAGCATCAATCATCATTGAGATTCTTCTTCTTTCTTTGTTGACTTAAATGCTACAATTATCATCCCCATTGCTCAACATTCATCTTGAGATAAAGAGAAATCCTCTACCTCAGCTGACTTTTGTGTCAGTTTTGTTAGAAACCTCTTCTTCTCACTGTCATCTGGTTATCTGCCTCATATGAAGTGAACAGAGCGAAATTTGCTGGGCACATCTCGGCCAATCTCAATGAAATTTTGGCCACAGTTTTAGTCATTGGAGCCATGCCTTAAATTCTCCCAAACAGGCAGTGGCCTACAGATAAATGTTGAAACTAACAATCCGGCGATGGATCATGTTCAATTGACAAATTTCTGTTAACCCTGACAGTGGAAGACCAATGACGACCAGTATCTTTCAAATGACTTCCAAGCCAAGGAGAAGTCTAAGCCTTAAAAAACTGTTTATCCATTGAGATACTGGGTGTTTATGCTCATCAGAAGAGAGGAATTGCATGCATAAAGGTTGGGGGGAATCTTGTAAAGTGGCTTCCAGTAGGAGTGCAACTTAAGCCTGGCCAGGCCAAAATCGCACATTGTCGTACCGACATGAATGCCCAGGTGTCCTCATGCTCTGGGCCAGAATTTTTTAAGCCCAAGTGGAATTTGGGCTGTGTTTGGGCTTAGCCCAATCTCAACTTGGCCCTGTCATTTTGAATTTGGGATTGGACTGTGTCATAGGAATTTGGGTCTCATAGGGGGCTCGAGGCCAGGCTTGGGTGGGTGTCGGCTTGGTGAATACCTGGGCAACGGCCTCCCAAGCCGCACTTGGTAGCTTCCACCATTTGAAGTTTCGTGGGCTTAGATTGTAAAGGACCATATAAAGTCCCTGTGAAGGAAGGTCTTGTTATGACAAGATAACCTCATGACCAGATATCCTTTGCCATTGCGTAGCTCGCCTCATTGAGAAGAGATTGGTTTTGTGGAATAATACAGGTGGACTTAACCATCAAAACTCCAATTGTCTGTTTTTATGAATTTTTATTCATATTTTAGATTTATTTCCATTGCAAGTCAACGATATACCTGGCTCTTTGGCAGGATGATCCCAGGGTTGAGTACACCAAGCAAATTGCCCGATCTCAGAATCAATTGCAAAGTACTCAACAAAAGCCCATAGTTTATCTTGCCTTAGTTTTATGAGGTGGGATTTAATGGCTCTTTCTATGGATAAACCATTCACTGAATATCTGAGCAGTGGACATTTATGCCTTCATGTACATCCTGCAAATAAAGAGTAAAGAAGTTTAAAAGAGGTGCAGGACCAGGTCTAAAGAACCCAAATAGTAGTTCAAACTTTTGTTGAAGTATTATACTATTATTCCCCTCTAATTCTCTCTCATCGCCAATCTAACAAGTTGATGAGTTATATGTTCATCAAGTTGATGAGAAGTGGAGCAAGTGGTTCATTGTTGTTATTTTATTGATTTAGTCAGATGTATTAGATATTATAAATCTAACAATAAAAATAAGTATAATTGAAGTAAAAATCTATCTAAAAAAACACAAGGTGGATGTTGATTTAATTTAACTTTTTATCATTAAAAAGATAAGCCCAAATGATTGATATATTGCATGTAACATAACCCTTAATCAGATCTATACTACACATAGGAGTTTTTTTAATAATGGAAAATTTCAAAATATAGGGCCTGAGTTTTGCCTAGGGTTCAAATAAAGACAAAAAAAAAAAGACTCACATTTCAAAATAGGGGTTAAGTTTTTCATTAACAATCCAAATCAGGACATCCAGTAAAAATATATGTTGTTGACATTTTCTCTCTATCCTTCATCAGATTCCTCCTTGCATTCATTTTTTAACAAAAAAGGATGGGTGGATCAAGCACTATTAAAATACAAATTCCAAACATTACTCGGACAAAAATCTAAAAACCTATATTCACTTTCAATTCGACAAACTCGCTATCAAATCTACCCCTAATAAGAAATGGGTCGGAGTGTATCCCATATAAATGCCATCCGGCCATCCCAAATTCTACGTTCCACAAAAGAGCAGACATGGCACGCCTAGAATTCTCACAGTGAGACGCACCTAAATGACCCAAATGTCACAACATTATCATCACAATAGAGCACATTTTAGTTTCTCCACTTGTAGATGATTTGAAATGAAGTGGGAGCATCTTTGAGACGTTTGAAAAGAACGGCATTTGTCCCATGGGACGGGGAAAATGACAAGTTATAATGGGTTTTGGCACATTGAGATAGTGCACTCAACAAAAGAATCCCAAATCTGTACCATTCACGGTTGCATTTTTTTTTTCGAGGTAACAATATTCATGGTTGAATGTTTGAAACATTACCTGCATGAAAATATTTTATAGGGTGGGCTTGGGGAGGCTGAACCATGGCAATTTGGGTTGAATCTGTGCTTAGGTCTGAGCTTACTTGCATGCAATTCAAGCAGGGCTCAGTCTAGGTCGATACTTTGCCTCCACATGAGTTGCACCCCTACTTGATCTTATAAACAGATTTGAATATTTGGGCTGCACTTAGACTGGGATCAGGAATTAGGAGTTACCTTTAGCTTGATTGTCTAATGCATGGCTCAAACTTGTGTGGATCTTGAAGAGCCAAGCTCTCTATTATAAATGAGCTTAGCTCAAGTTTGGGCTTGGGCTCAGTTTCTCTTCGTGATGTATTTGAATGAGCAGGCCGATCTTATGCTTTAAATCATAAAAAAAGCTATCTCCATTTGAGTAATTCAGCCCACCTCAAGCCAAATTGAGTTGAACAAGCCCCAACTCACACTCACACTCACACTCAACTGATGAGCTGATTGAGCAGAGCTTGAGCTCAACCCAATTAGCCCGACTCCACTCGTAGATAAGCCCATACTTCAGGTCCTAACCATTCATATTCGCCCACTTAATGAAGTAGAATTGTTAACAACTCGTATAATAGACACGGCCCAATTGCCCAATTCATCAACAATTAATTTGTTTGACCATAATACCATGACGTTTTGAAGTTTTAGGACCCATATGACTCTGCTCGACAATCCATTTTTGCATGCATACAATGGATGGATAAGAGAGATAATCCAACTAAGTAAAAATGGGGTAAATAGCAATTAACAGTCAATGATATCCAAAATTCGTTTTATGTTCATTTTTTATGGATTATATATTAGTGGAGTCCTATATGAAGCAACTATGGAAAAGATCCTGGGAACGAGGAACTTCTTTGGTCTGACTCATAAGATATGTGCAATTTTCCGCTATGATAAGATCTAACATGTGATTTCTTTATATAAACCATTGACCACCAGTGCAAACTCTATCAGATGGTGATTAAGCAATATCATGGGCAATAAGAGTGTGATGATTGATCCACTAAACATCTAATGTGTGGATTAAGGGTCTAAGATCTTATTAAAAGAATGTAGCACTATCCGACAATGAGGCATGAGAGATTTGTGATCTATAAGTGATGTTAAATATGATCTAACCTTAGAGTTTAAAGCCATTTGTTTAGGAAAATTTTGTAGATCTTGATGTTTGTTTGTGAGTTTAAAGTCATTGGGCACCATTTGAAACTAAATCCTCAACTATTGCACTAGGGCTAGTTTTCCTTCCAATAGAACGCTGGTCATTGACGGCTCTAAATTTTGGATGATCTTGCTGAAGTTATCTTTCCCCAACTCTTGATTCACACAACCACTCTCTCATCCAATAATCACACGATCGACCCTCATCAAGGTTGGCCACAAGACAAGTTCTCCTTAAAATAAAGAACCCAAACGCTATTCTTCTATCCTATTCAACGCATATATGGGTGGGCATTTTCGTCTTTGCATTTATTCCCCATCGATTTAAAAAGGGCGCTTCTATTGGCACATAAATTTTTACTTTTCAATTACAAGAAATTTATCTTTTTTTTATTACATTCTTACCCCTTTATAAAATCACCAAAATATCCATTATCCTACAAAAACTCAAAATATATTCTCTTTTCACACACAATCTCATCTTCTTCCTTAAAAGATTCTCCCACTCATCTCACTCTCCACTTCATCTTCCTTCGGCAACTCATCTTCACTCACATTCCTCCATTTTCTTCTCCTAGGCAACTCATCTCACTCTCCACTTCCTCCATCCTCCTGGGCAACTCATCTTCACTCACATTCTTCCATTTGATTGTGCAATGAAGGAAGAAAACAACAATTAAATGGTGTCTTTAAATCAAAGCAGCAGTGGAAAGGTCCGTTTTTTTTTTTTTTTTATTTTTTCCTCTTTTGTTAATTTTTTCTCACCTAAAACGAGTTGCAGGTTCCCGATATGTACTGTCTTTTAGGTCTGAACATATGCTATATGTTCAAATGTATAGTTCCGAACATAATGCATCTGTTCGGACCTATACTTCTGAACACCTGTGTGTGGGAAGAAAGAGGGAAATGGAGGGATGAGTAATTTGGAAAATTTTAATGTGTGTGAAAAGAACTAATATAATTTTTAAATTATACTAACTTTTGTAGAGAAAATTTATGTAAGAAAAATAAAAACCTCTCAGCAAGTTGAATTCCCTTTAAAAAGTAACGACAACAGTCCGGTTTTCGACCGTTGCATTTGAATTTCAAATCCCTTAGAGACCACGATAAATCAAGTAAGGGTCGACATTCCACAAGCACAGAAACACAAGAAGAAGACGAAGAAGAAGAAGAAGAAGAAGAAGAAGAAGAAGAAGAAATGAAGAGCGTAACATCCTCGTCTTCCACAAATTCATCATCATCGTCTTCAATGGGAGACCGATCCGAGATGCGAGACAGCTGCTATTTCCCCGGCTGCAGAAAAGACACCAACTGCAGCTGCGAAATCTGCCTCGCCAGCATCAACGCCACGCTCGATCTCATGCCCTCCAGCGCCCAACACAGCTCCTTAACCAGGGTCGTCTCCTCCACGCCCCAAAGAAGACCCACCCCTCTTCTCTTCGATATGCCTTTAACTCCACCTGTTCTCCAATCCACGGCCAAATCAAGGCATTTGGAAGAGAACGAGAAGAAGGAGAAGGAAAAGAAGAGAAAGGGATTTTGGGTTCCTTGGTGGGGTGCTTTTGTGGGGTTTTTGTTGGGTGTGAGTTTGATTTTTGTTGTGGATTCTGGGTTCTCTTGGGCGGTTTCTGGGGTTTTCAGACCTGTGTTTTCGGTGGAGAAAGTGAGGAGGATAGGGGACGAATCGAGGGTTGTGGGGGGTTTGGATGCGAGATTACGATTTGTGGAGAAGAAAATTGGTGAAGTGGGTGATGGGAAGGTCTCCAATTGCAGTGCTGCTGATTCCAGCTGGGAATTGAATCAGGTGATTTTTCTTCTTTGGTTCCTTTTCTCTTCTTCCCCTACCCCAAAATCAATGTTGTTGGCAAACTGCTGATTTTTTGGGACACAGGATGGCTTCCTTTTGGTCCACTCCCGGTGCATACTGTACAAGTCAAGCGCAGAGGAAGTGAGCATATGGGGATGGCCTTTGCAAACTGCTGGATTGCTGACGACCGGATTTACTTCCAGATCTTACACCATTTTATCTGGCAGAGTTACTGAGGTATATGACTATCTTAAATTTCTCACTTACATTCTTCTTGCATTCCTTACATCCTGCCACAACTGTGCATTGCCTTCAAATGCTACTTGCTATTTTATTGAAGTCATTTTAACAAGAGACTGGGGATTTGCTATTCATTTGCTCAATTTGATATAGTTTGTAAATTGGATGGATGGGTTTGATTTTATTTGGGTCTTTAGTAATTTTACTTGTAATTCAAATTGAATGTCCAACGGCTTTAAATGAAGGGCTTTTGACCATAAGAAAAACAACCCTGCCTCTCCTTAAAATTTCTAATGTTTCCTAGAGGTATCTAAACTAAATAGTATGCAGTGAAAATGACTCAAATGCCCTCTTGCTCCCTCTTGCATATTAAAGATCGCAAGATTTTTTTTTTTGTGATATTGTACAAATAGCACACGAAAATGTTCAAAAACATTAGATTAATTTTTTAAACTAAGATTTGCGATATTGCATTTTAAAAATGGCATTTGGGTCAATTTTCATTGCATAGTGCCGGTGTAGGGCACTTATGAGGAAAACTAGAAACTTCAAGGACGCATTTGTGCAACTAAGGTGTTGCAGAAAAAGGGTCACAATTCCTGCACTTCCCTAGGCAAGCTATTTGGTGTGTGGTGTGTTGTAGCTGAAAACCCGTCCTCTTCCATTTATTTTCCTTTTGGAAGAATATTTAGGACCAATAACTTTCCTTTCCACGAAAGAGGACACACAATTTCTCTTCTGTGGAAACTTCACCAACAAGTCCAAGGCTGCAATTGTGCGGCAAAAGGAATCTTCAGTAAAGAAGAAAATTATTCTAATTTTCTGTGCAGACCCCTTTTCAGTCATTTGCTGCAACACATTTTCTTTGCTGAAAAAGGAAAAAATAAATTGATTTTCCTCGATAGAGAATATTTCAATTTCCTATGGTGGGAGTAGGAAGGCAATATTTTCCTCGCTCATGAAAATGGAATTTTGTGGAGAGTTAAATCTACTCATTGCTCAAACACATGTTTGTTTTGTGATAAAGATAATATATGGTATAATAAATCCTAATTCCAACGGTCATAATTTACTTTACCTATGTTTGGTATAAAAATCGTAATTCCAACAAGGAGTAAGAAAGCAAAGTTCTAGCTACAAAGACATTATTGTTAATTTACCGGCAACCAAAAAGTATTACTTCAAGAAATACAAATGGTTATTTTACCCCTCTCTCTCTCTCAAATTACTTTACCTCATGCAAAACAAATATAAGTTTTACTTTACTAGAAACTACGCTTACGCATGTTTGTTCATCACGTGGTTAAGTAAAGGTAAAGTTGGCCCACTCTTTTTACCATGTTTGGATAAAAAAGTAGAGCGATAAAGTAATCCCTAGCCGCTACTTTGTTTTACCACAAGTCATTTTTTTATCTCATAAAATTGAAGTAAATAAAATGTGGTAAATATATCAAAGATAAAAATAACTACTTTATCACTCTCTTTATCTCACTTTACTTTACCTCATACAAAACATGCACAAACATAACTTCACATACTTTATCTCATCTTTACCATGATGTGACATCTACTTCACCTTTATTTTGTATGGAAGAAAAAGTAAAGTAAGTGTCACATCATAGTAAATGTGAGATAAAGTATGTGGTGAAGTGCACGAGAAAGGGAGAGAGAGTAGTAAATTAGTTGCTTTCTATATTGGATTTACTTTATCACAATTTATTAAAGTTTGTGAGGAAAAGAATGGTGACTTGTGGTAAGTTTTTTATTTAAAAAGATGGCAATTGGACTTTACTTTCCACTCTACTTTCTCATCCAAACAAGGTAAATTGTGAGCGTTTGATCGCTGGCGTTATTCTACCTTTACTTTACAGGTTGCTAAACAAACACGCCAGTATATGAAGGTTAAGTTAATGTCATATGAATGGTAATGGTGAAATAAAGTATGTGGTGAAGTAATGTTTGTGCTTGTTTTGTCTGAGGTAAAGTAATATGAAAATGAGTATAGTAAAATAACCATTTTTTGTATTGTCTTCACTTTCCCAGACATTACCTCTCTTTTATGAGGTAAAAAGGCAGCTGGTAAACCATGAGGTAAAGTTTCTAGCAGGTGGAGGATTACTTTCCCACTTTTTGCCAACAAAAGGGTCCGGTGGCTAGAATGACTTTCCCACTCATTTCTACTTTACCACATATAAACAAACATCCTAGTTTTTTAAGTGGTAAGGTGATTTCTGTAGTAAAGCGATTGCAGCTATCAAGAACTTCATTATCAAAAACAAAAAAGTAGGAAAGTCAAGTTTCAGTCACCAAAAAAGTTTACATTTGCTTTACCAGACCCGAAAATTTTACCTCATAAAAGAAAAGTGGTTACTATACAAGTTCTTGACTTCTCATCTCACTTTACCATACTTTCACCTCATGAAAACAAATGCATTGAGAATGTACACCCCACCTCTACCTAACTATTAACCTTTACCACTTATTTAACATTTACTTTACTTTTGTGGTTTTCTTTTTTGATTAATGGTCTCTTATCAAAGGACCTTTTTATAATTTGATGAAGGTTCTAGAGAAGGGTAAAAATATCTTTTATCATTTCTTGAAAGAAATGTAAGACAGAAAATTTTATAGAGTGATTAGGTGGTTGGTAGTAGTTGGTAGGTGAAGTTTTTAAGTCGTTGGTAATTTAAATTTAAATCCACTATATATAGACCTCTTCTTGTGTCTATAAAAAGCCCACATAGAGAATGGAAATGAAATCAAATTCGAGAAAAGTTCTTGAGTTCTAATCGTGATTGTTTTCTTTGCTTCTCTTCTTTACTTTGACTGTTTTTTTCTTCTTCATACTCAAAGCACAACTCTCTCAAAAATGTAGCACAATTGTATAACACTATGTGTATAGACACGAGGACCTTTTGCAATGCATTTAAACTTCAACTAGCAAAATCTCACATACCAATTAGTACCAGCCACTTCATGATTTTAGAGAATCTACAAGAACTTTGGTATACGAAGATTTTAACTTTCTGATCAGCCTTCTACCAAATTACAAAAAGCTCTTGCAACAAAAACCTTAAAAAGACTACTTTTCAAAAGAGAATGCGAGTACAAGTTAGCATAACATTTTTGCAGGCATGTATAGTTTGTAGGTAGATATTTCCATCACCCCAGTGCCCTCTGAAATTACCTTCTGGCTTCTGGCTGTAAGATTTTATGGTATTTTTTACAGAATACAGCACCCTTCATTTTTCTCTAATTTTATGGAAGTCCCTGATGCACTGGTATTTGTACCAGAGACCCTTGACTTTAGATGACCTATGGCTGTTATAAGCATACAAAGTAACAGCCATGTTGTTAGATATGATTGGATCATGAACTTCTGTTTATGTAACAACCAAAGTTAGGAACCTGCAGAAAGAAACATGATAGAAAAACCTGATAAGAATATAAGAAATTCCTTTCTAACTGGTCTGCAAGAGTTTCTGAATCACACATCCTCTTGTTCTTAGATTAGATGGGATCATGGACTTCTATTTACACATCCTCTTGTTGTTAGATTGGATGGGATATCATGGACTTCTATTTATGTATCAATCGAAGTAATTTTTTTTTCTCCTTATTTTATAATTTTTGCTTCATTAGTGGTCGGAAGGAAAGATGAGATTCTCAGTTCACAAGAGCAACTGTTCATGGAAGCACCAGAAATGGAGCGCATCAGCACTGCAACTAGATCCAAATACTTGGGTTCTCGAATATCGGCAGAACGCATTTCTTCAGAACTCAAGACCATGCAAAGTAGCAGTGGAGCTGTTGGGATTCAGATTTTCAAAGGTTATCCAAGGCCTTTGGCACGAGTTACGGCCATTGATCGCTGCTCTCCCTTCTGACTACTACAACAATCACTACTCCTACCACAAAGAAGATGGTTTCCGATATCATGCAACTTAGTTAGCACACATGTTACTCGAGTTCCGAAGGAGTTTTGAGAATTGTTTGTTTGATTGATGTACTCATATGTTCATATCTCGTGAGTAAGTCATGTAGTTGAAATCTGTTCGTTTTATAGTTTTAGTGGTTTGTTGCTGCAATGCTCAGCGTCTGTTCTACTTTCTGAGATGGATGATACAAAAAACCCTTTCGAGAGTTTTTGATAGATAAGGAGATATCAAGAGTTTCGGAGAGTTTTTTGACCCAGAACCCACCCAAAAACGTTTCCCCTATGAACCATCTCACCTTTTTTTTTTATACATTTTAATATGGCCTAAGGGTTTCTATTTCATTGGTTGTTGGAATTTTTAGATCAGTAGTTTCTTCTTATTATTTCTATTATAGTGTTTAGATACCTGAGATTCAAGGTAAAGCATACCTGTCTGTCAATCGCACAACACTAGGTCGTTGTTCTTTGCAAGGGATTAACAACTCTCTTTCATTTCTCCCTTCTACATGTTACGTTAGACTCCATAGTTTCCTTCAAAGTCTATCCTTAATTGGCAATTTGAATAGGAATTTTAATAGCTTAGGCCTGCTGGTGAAACACCTTTTCTCTAGATATAAACACCTTGTTTGTGCTTCGAAATGATTCGACGCTTCATAAAATTTTGCTTCCACATGAAATCAAAATTGAGAAAATTAGTTTATTTTTTTCCCTGCACCAAACAATGGAATGGTGGGCTCCAGCAAAAAATTATAAAAGTTTTCCTTTCTCTCATGGAATCCTTTCGTGTACAAATGCATCTTTTATTTACTTTTTTGCAAAACAGAAGAAATATATATATATATATATATATATATATATATATATATAGTTTTTCCATTGACAAGGATAGAAAAAAACAACATCCTCGCCAGTAAGATAGATATTTTAACTGTTCGATAAATTATTTTATTTTAAAAAGGGCTCCAAATTTACAAGTGGTAAGTGACAATTACCCAAGGATAGAAACAAAAAAAAGTGCTTTTTCAGAGTTCTTAGTTTAAGAGGATTTTCTCATAATTGGAAACCATTTGTTACCAAAACACCCGGGGCTCAAGCTTAGAACAGTCAAACTGTTGGGCATGATGATGATGATGATAAAAAGAAAAAAATTTAACTCATTCACACTGTTCACCGTTCCCACGAATTGGCACCAACATAAATTCTACACTCATCCAAGCGCTGGCCATCCTCAAGCATAGAACTGTCATTCTGTGAGCCCACAATACTCCTCTCCTCCCCTATGGCCAGGATTGAGCTTTACGGTCCCATGGCCATGAATCAGCACTAACCTAAGTTACTCTGATTGAGCTGTCAAATTTGCCAGGATTGAGCCTGTTCAATTTGCCAGGATTGCCCTGCTCCTGGGTGAAAAGCTCCAAGGGTCCAGGATTGCCCTGCTTCAGTGTCATATTAACCCATAATTTAATAACAAAAAAAATAATAATAATAACAGTTGTGTAAGTGTCAATATTGGATAGATGCCCTACAAGAAGAGAATGACAGGAGATAGTCAGATGAGACTCGAGCCAATTTGAAGAGCATACAGGTAGACTGATCAAGGTGAAACTGGGCCCCTATAGAAAACTGAACGAATCGATGCGGCAGAGAGGAGCTGCTATAATTTGGATGGACTGCTGAATTCGTGGCACTTAATTCAGAACTTATGTATGTAAGGGTATAATTTAGTTTGGGCATTAAATGGAAAATTGAGTTTTGCTCTAGAAAGCCTTGAGAAAAATTCAACTTCAACAATGTGCTAGTAACTCTTTTCCCCAAGAAATGCACTCTCATTCGATCAGAGCAAAAATATGAACCCATTAAAAACAGCCTGATGCCCTAACCATCTGAGAGAAGCTGCAGAAAGACCGACAAGAACATCTACACACAGATTTTAGAGAGCTGGACATCCTACAGTGAAGGTAGTGTCCATCCAAGATGAACAGGTTAGAAGAGTGGAGTTGGAACAACCAGGAAAAAATATGTATAATAAAATTAAGATGTCAGTTAAAATACTTGCAACCTATACATTTGGGTATATCATAAAATGCCCTAATACCGCATTCCATAAGAGGAAAAGTTCTTTCATTGTAATAGTTCAGTTACATATGCAGTGTCAGTGATGGAGATGAAACTTACAAAGAGTATAAATGAGGTCTATGAAAAGTGGACTTGAACTGCCAAGGAGAAAAATAAAACGGAAAAACCAAGTAGAAATATATAATTAACGCACCTGCTCAAATATCACATAGACCTTACTAAATATAGCTAGCAGCACAGAAACATGAAAATAAATCAGTCCAGTCCTAGAAATTTCCAGCATACAATTCTATTAACCTTTTTTAATCAACAAAAAGTAGGAAGAGGCAAGGTTTAGGTTATGAAAACATCTTCAGGTATGATTGCTGAAGCCGTCTGTTGGAACCTTTAGCTTTAATCAAAACATCTTCAGGTATGATTGCTGAAGCCCTGTCTGTTGGAACCTTTAGCTTTAATCAAAACATCTTCAGGTATGATTGCGGAAGCCCTGTCTGTTGGAACCTTTGGCTTTAAATTGGAATAAGAAATTCTTGCAAAGGCTACTGAAAGTTTAAACGTGGAGGTATTAGGATGGTCAAGACTGAACCATCCTCAATGCCTTCAAATGCATTAGAGTGGGGCGGGGAAGGATATTAACCTACCAAACGTCCATTTCCATGGCTTACATTGGATGGCTAAGAAAACATGACAGGAATGGATTGTGACACATCTCTGGCTAATATGGCAAGGCCAGGCACTATATCTGCCGGGGTCAGACGGACCAAACGAACATAATAGACAGCACACTTTCAGTTTAAGCAGAAACATTATGCTCAATGTCATCCACACAAAACAGCTAACCATTGAATCAGGGTCCATACATCCTTTAATGTGCAGGGATCAAAGTAAATAAATGGATAAAAATATCAACCAAGAGATAGAGAGGAGTAATTAATATCTAGACCACCTAAGGACTGCAATGACAATACAGTGAATTGAATGGAAAAAAATATCACTGAAATTACAATGAGAAAGCAGGGCTCAAAACACAGAGAATCATTAATATAAAGCACAAGGAATATCATAATGCCAAGGGGGGGCCATGAATGCAGACATAGGTGGATTGATTAATTCAGAAGAAATGAAGGGATGATGAAAAGCACTATGATCACGAGAACAAAATCTAAACTTATTTTGTTATTTTCTCTTCCCTTTGAGGGTCACCGCAATCCACAGGCATGTGTTGTGCATGTTGTGAATATGAGATAAACCGCCATTCTACACACATGTTTTCATAACCACTACCAAACAAATAAATCTATAACATCATAATTTCCAAAACATCACTTCTGTGTGACCACAAATAGATTGTTATCTGAAGGAACAAAACACCACAGGATCATGTCCAGTTCTCCACATGGCATACATGGTAAAACACACATTTGATATTCAGTACTTACTAAAGCTTGATTATGTAACTAAACAGTACGCGAAAACTAATGTAGTCCAGACGAAAATGAAACATGACATCGAAAATACATCATATGTAGTTCAAAAGTTCAGAACAGCACATCCCTGCAATGACTTCATCAGGACACAGCAAGACACAGACAACTCAGCAAAGTAACTTGGTTGCAGATGGTACATATCAACATAATCAAAATATCCAGCAAAGACGTGCTCAAGCAAGCCTATATTTGCTGATGCTGACAACAATCATGGAACAGCTTACTGAAGTTTCATCTTCTGTTTGCTCTCCCTGTGAAGGAGCAGCTTGTGAAAGATCAACTTCTATTGCTCTCCCACTGAGTACTGGATGGCAAATGATGAAAAAGAAAACATAAGAACAAAGATTACGGATCAATGAAGCAAAAAAGGAACACGTTCACACGTTAAAGGTGGACACAGAGAAAGAAACAATACCTTTTTGCTTAGTCTGATCAGCTTTCTCTAAAGAGGATGAGACCCAGAGATCCAAGACATCTTACTTTAGCAACCCAGCTTCAATAACCAATATCCTGAAGGAATTGCTAGATGCAGTATCACCCACTCAAGAGGAGCACAGAAGCTAACAATCCACGAAACAAGACAACAAAAGGCAAAAACCACAATAGTACGAAACGACGACATCGACCCTACACACTCGACAAAGAAGTCATAGAACCTAACAATCTTCCATTCAGTTCCCTCCCAGCCTTTTCCCTTCTAAAACACAGAAAAGATGGAAGGGCACTGGATGCCCTGGCAAAGCATCATGGAAGGAGTCAGAAATTACAATTTAATGGTGAGTTTGAAAGAGAAGGTTATGAAAAACAACTGACGAAATAAAAGACAATGACACTTGACATGGGGTTCAAAATTCAGCAGAAACAAACACAATGACTAAAACTAGACACGAGACCCAAAGAACTGGACTGAACCACTTAATTAAAAGAGGCCACAAAGGAACCCCATAACATGAACCACCAACCTAATAATAGACCACAAATGAACAAGAACTTGAATGGTCAACCTAATTAGAACCTGTAATCCAACAACAGTATCTACAGAGTTCCTATCACTGGTAATCCTAGACTTTAAACATTAATGACCTTGGTAAGTAAACAACAACTCAAAGCGGAAATTTCGATATACGACCATTACTTGCCAGATTGAGAAAGATTGGTTCACTGTTGACGCTGTTCCGAAGAGTACCCATCTATGAATGACATCGAAGGATAGCAGACAGCCTGAGTATCACAAAGAATTAACTGAACTTCAAGCAACATTTCATTTCTTCTATTTCCCTTGGGCACGTGAAAATAAGAGCCACACTCAGTCTGAAGACCGGGACTAATGCAGCCAATTCTTCTCCAACAGGAAATACTTCCACACTTGTATCAAATCCATGTACATGATTCCCCCTTATCATATAAAGTGGAAATATCATGCCAAACAAACTCCAAATATCCTGTCACCGGTGCTACCAAATCCTAAAATGAAGCTGTGAAGGCTAACTACACTAGGTAATCAAGTTATTCGCTCTATATACAATTCATCATCAACCTAACTTTCTAAGGAGCTTTATTTACAGAGGCCCCCCACTTGTTTTCCTCATCGCTAACATCCAGATGGAGAATGCGACGGAGATCCTCGGTCGCAGAAGCAGTGCTAAAGAAGTTTCTTGCAGATAAATGTGATTCCCTCGTGGGTGAAGGCGGGGCGGACTTCGCTACTGCGTGGATCTTAATCCCAGAAGCAGGGGATGGAAGATCAAGGGAAACACTCCGTTTCTGCCTGAGAGAGAATTTGGGGATGGGCAAAGAGCTTGGAGGGGGGGAGTTGGAGTAAGTAGGTCCAGCCCATAGCTCGGAGTAAGGGAGTTCATCATTGTACGAACTTCCACTTTCAAAACTCTTGGAAATTATCGGAATCGCATTACTTTTTGTTCTAGACTTTGAGGATTTACCATTTTCCACAGAAGACGTAACATTTCCCATTGTTTGGGGCGAGGAAACAGATTTTTTCTTAGTTGCAGAAGGTGATTGGAAAGAGTAAGGGGACGGAAGTATACCGGCTCCAGACTGAAAGGTTCTGCAATTGATATCCCTAAAGCCTCTGAAAGGAGGAGAACCGAATCGATCAGGGATCTCCGACTTGCTTCTGCTGCAGTACTGATTCCGATGCTGAGCTAAAACGAGTGTTTCCATCTTAACCAAGTTTCAAATTTGGAAGAGACGAACCAGATGTATCCAACCAATATCTAAAGTCAGTTCCAGATCATTCAGTTCAACATATCTCCACAAAACCTACACAAACAATCCAAAAAAAAACATAAATTACTTGACAGAGACTAAGATCTAGTGCAGAAAAACCACATAAATCCGAACATGATAATCGAAACAAAGAAATTCAAAAGCAAGCTACAAACCTCAAGCATTCGGTGTCGGAACTGTCTAACAATCACACATCTCAAGCTAGAAACACCAGGAAACTTCCACAGAAATCCAGATCTAAGCGTTTAAACACGTAAGTCGCATAAAAAAAACCAGATCAATCAACAGATAATCGCTCCAAAATCTCAGATCTACATATCTAAAACAGAAATCTCAAGCGCTTCATCTCAAATACAAACGATACCGAAGGCTACAATCATAGATCAAAGCGATCAAACACCGAACACGCATAAGAAGTCACCGATTCTCGATCCGCTCGCAAAATGCAAGAAATCAACACCAATACTCACCGATTCAAAGGAGGAAACCTATAGAGTCTTCATAGATACTGGATTCAAAGAAGCAGCGGAAGGAAATCGCATCTGCAGCAGAAAATGGCGTAGAAATCAAAGAAATCGTCGAGACAAACACCAGATTGCTCAGAAACGCGATGAGAATCGATTGAGACGCAGATCGAGAGGATCTGAGAACGACTGCAGTGGTTTTGGGGAGATTTTTCTCCGATAGGGTTTCGTCGTTTTTCTTCCTGCAAGAAGATGAAAGGCTCCGTCCCGAGCTTTGAACAGGAATAGCGGATCTGAAAAGATTTTCAGAGTCGGAATTAAATATCAAGAGCGTGATCAAAGCGAAAAGTCATAATTGCCCTTGGCAGTGCAAAAAAACAACGAAATATGCCATTTGCTTTTGCATCCACCGACAATGACATGATTCCTACCCCTTTTAAATTAGTATATGTTACTCTTTTTGTATTTTTGTATGGCCGAGGAAATATTATTTTTACTCGATCGAGATGTTGTACTCCCTGCCCTCGAGACTTGTGTGACTGATTAAAAAATATCAAAATGGGTTCAATTGGGTCGAAATGGGCCTGTGGGTTGAAAACTTGAAATGTATATTGTTTAGCTGGTTCGATCGTGTTGTTATATGTAGGCCTATATTAATGAATTAATAGGTTATTTGTGATAACAAATCCTTGATTGGATCCAACTAAATTTAGTATTAGATTTGGGCAACATACAATATGATATTGAATCATAAATGTGTTTCTGTTAATCTTGAGGGGCAGCTCAGTTGGTATAAAATTACGGTTTGCACTCCGAGGTTGAGGGTTTGAAACTACACTATCAAACTGGAGTCACAGGAGATTTACCCGACTCCCCCTCGGTCCGCAGGGATTATTCTGGCCCAAAGAATTGAAAATCCTTCGTTATAAATAAATAAATAAATAAATGTGTACCTATTTTCACAAAGAATGGTTCATCTCTTCAAATCCGTCGATGGCTGCTTTATACAATCCTCTTCTTTTCCCTGAAGTGAGAAAATATAACCCTCAAAACGTCTCTTAGACAACTACTCTATGTCTGGTTATATTAGATTTAAGAAATAATAAACCCTAAGATTAGAAACCTTCATATCATGGAGTCCAGTCACAAAGTCCAAGTTATTTTTTATTTTAAAACCCCGTTGTATTAGCAATAAAAAATAAGAAACCTTAATATTAGAAACTTTTCTTTACATAAAGTCCTAAAATAGAGTGTTAGTTATTTTAAATTCTAGAAACCATATTGTTATGTGCGGAGCCTGATGTCACTGGGTCAAACTGTTAATTTAGGTCCACCGTTGCAGATCCAACTAGAATTATCATGTGCTATTATGTAACCCTAGCATAGTTATCTTGTATTCTCATCTTCTGCCTTTGAGAATAATGAAATCGGTGTGATTCGTGGACGTACAAGATAAAAGGAACCGCGTAAATCTATGTGTCTTTTGTGTGTGGTTTGATTGCATCTTTTATTTTTTACTTCCTAACACCTATTGCATTAGCAATTAAAAGCCCTAAGATTATAAATATTCTCATCAAACACGCTCGCATCTAATATGGAAACCTTAGTTAATTTAGTTGTCCAAGCGTGGGTACTCTTAGGACAATCCTTACAACTTATGGTAAGAACTCATCGGAACTATTGGGTCAACTTACAACGAACTCCCATTGGGTCAGCTTCCAGCCTATTTGATTGCATCTTTTGTTTTTTACTTCCTAACACCTATTGCATTAGCAATTAAAAGCCCTAAGATTATAAATATTCTCATCAAACACGCTCGTATCTAATATGGAAACCTTAGTTAATTTAGTTGTCCAAGCGTGGGTACTCTTAGGACAATCCTTACAACTTATAGTAAGAACTCATCGGAACTATTGGGTCAACTTACAACGAACTCCCATTGGGTCAGCTTACAGCCTATGGTAAGAACTCGTAGAACCATTGGATCAATGAAAAGCGGAGAGCTTGATGGGCACTTCAGGTGGATGGGAGGGGCTTCATGGTTATTTCAAATTCAGATTTTGAGAGAGTCCTTACGGTAGCCCATAAGGACTGTCCTCATAGGACCATTACCCATGGATAAAAAGCCAAAAGCTAACTCCGATTAAATGCCATGTTTTTTTTTATCTAATGATATCAGGATTCAGGACACACGCAATGTATTTTCTATTATAGAATATTAATATGTATGAATTGTTCATGATCTTCACCATTTAAGTGTTCATATTTGTGTCTTTGGGTCAGGTATAACAAGAAGATTTTGCAATGAATCATTAGATATTCGAGTCAAATGTAACAAAAAAATCATAATCTAAATCTTTGGGCCTGATGTAGAAGATAAGAACACTAATATCTGATAACCTGGACTACTAAATTGTGAGCCCCCCCCCCCCCCCCCCCCGATGGGTCAAAAAATTTAAGATCTTGCTATCATTGGGTTTAGTATTGGAGTCTTGTCGCCCACTTCGGAGTCCACAGTTACTCAATCACTTGAGAGTAGAGGATACAGCTTTAAACCTTCATCTTTTCTACCACAAACGAAAAAAGGAGGAAAGCCTTCATCCTTCCAGTCATATCATATAAAATCATCCAATATTGAAGAATGCAAATTTGGTGAACGGAGTTTGTGTGGGGATATTTCCGAACTCACCGGATGACTGGCCGGATGCTCTATCTCGTGCTCCGGCGCCAGCTAGGCCATCTCGGCAAGACTCGTCTCAATGACCACCAGCTCGGCCGAGTGCCCCACTTCGGCCGGAGACTCAACTCGGCCCCTAGCATAACTCCTTCACCTCGGCAGAGCTCCACCTCGGTCATGCCGTCTCCAGCTCGGCTAGGGACTTCATCCCGTTCTTCCACTTCGGAGTCTCTGCAAGGTCTCTAGCCAAGGCAGGGGCTGACAGTTGTCATTCCTTGGACACTTAAGCACGCTACAGCACGTGCGACAAGACAAGGGCACCGCCCAAACTCTCTGACAGAGCCTCCCATACCGCCCACGTCCTCTGACAGAACGGCGTCCACAGACGCCCGGGTATGGCCCGATGCGACACGACGTGCAATGATGGGACAGCTCCCTGACAGAGTCACCTCATTGTCTCCTGCCTCCTCTCTCTCCAAAGTCAACTCTCTCCCTCTCCCAATCGATATAAGGAGCAGGCGCAAAGAGGAAAGGAGGAGGGACGATCGATCCTCCCCCACTGGTATCACCTTCTTCCCCTAAAATCTCCTCCTACTGTCCAGTACTCATACTGACTTAGGCATCGGAGAGCCCTGCGCTGCCCACAGCCAGGGTCCTCTGACCTGTTTCTTCTCCCTCTTCCAGGTTCTCAGGCATCGGTTCTTCCATCATCAACGAGGATACGGGAAGCTTCAGCCTTCGTCCTCCTCAGTGAATCTCAAGAACACCACCCTCACCGGGTTCGTGAATTTTTGTGCACTTACAGAGTTTTTATCCAATCACCAAATGGCATCCTCCTTATATTCGAGCAGCACTAAAGGAAGATCAAACGAGGGCTGAAAACTACACAAGGAGCTTCTTCCACCTACTGGAAGAGCATCAACAATCCTCTCCAACCAGGTCCTCTCAAGATATCTCCATTAATTCTCACCACAATGGCAGGCGCCAACATCTCCATGTCAACCCTTCGCTCTGTGCGGCCTACCACGCCACACCTGGGGAGGATTCTGCCGGTAGTAATACGGATCAGGCAACAAATGCAACCCATACAGTATGACAGAAGGTCAGTTTGGGCTCACTGTAGTGCACATGGAACGACTTTTGGTCTCTTCTATCGTCGGTTTAGCCACTGATGCTTTTTTTTTCGCTTTTTTGTTTCACTACTGTCTGTTACGACATAGTCCTACTCTACACGTCTGTTTCTCTCCTCATTGAATAAACTTTCCTTTTCTAGAAAAAAAAAATAAAGAATGCAAAGCCGCCTATGCATTGAACCCAACACAAAATAGTGAGACCACATTCAAATTGGTCACATGTTCTACTAGGAATTAGTTATGCTTAATTATTTGAAAAAGGAAATTAAAATGCAAATATAAAATTAAGTTCGTGGAAAGCCCTTGATCAATATTAATGTGTGAGTGGAAAATACATACGACATTTGGATTTTAAAAAGGTGGGCCCATTCACGAATCTAATAGGTGTTTTCCTTTATTAATAATGATCATCCACTGTACTAGTTGCTTCATCAATTTTCAAGCCAGGGGCAAAGCTCCCAAATAAACCTATAATTAGGATGTTCCTCGAAGAAATCTAACCACTCATAATAAAAGATATAATCTCTCCCTTATTATCATTAGTTTGAATTTCACTGAATTCGATATGAGGTGGATCATTGTATTAATCACATATTTTAGGTATATGATTAACTCCATTCATTTTTCCTTCCTATTTATAAGAAGATAAAGTGAAGTTCAGTTATACATATAATTGGAAATGACCACCCATGCACGATGCCCTAGTTCTACCCTCACCACCCTTTTCTAAGCCTTTGGATAGGCACCAAGTAATTCCCTTTCGGTGGTCTATTCTTTACGAGCCTTTGCAAAAAAATCTTTTGACTCAAGCTTATTAAATGGCATTCTTGCAATTTCATACTAATACATGGTACCCCTATCAAAAGTAATTCAATTGAGTTGGTTCCACGCACCGAGACAAAAGTTAAAGATATGCAATGAATGGTTGTTGGGTCCCATTCCCATTTATTTGCTGACTGACAGCTGCCGGTACGGAAGCGCCCAGATTCGCTCCAGTTATACCGGCAAGGACGGGCGTGACAAAACCTGAACTGTATTGTATTTCAATATTTTAGGTTAAATTGACTGGTTAGGTGACCTGTTACAAACTCAGCCGTCCACGTATAACACTCGCAATCAAAGAAATTTCTTTTGATTGACCACTTTGAGTGGGCAAGCCCAGCCCATATAAAGCTTTTTGAACCGACCAACCCAGCTATCGAACTTTCCTGGTCTTGGTGTAGGTCACCTTCATCACCATCACTCCATAGTGGGGCCAATATGTCTGTGGAGTGAGGGTCAGGGCATGTTTCATTTTTGGCTGCAGTGGAAGGCCGCAAGTTGTTATCTCATCGGCCAATATTATTGGGTTCCTGGTACAATCCTTGTGGTCCAGTATAATTCAACTGCTGTCCTAACACAACCGATGAGACTATTATTTTATCGTCTGGTGTGAACAATAATTTTATGGTAGGATGGTGATAAAAGTGGGATGAAGCCCTCCACGTGTTTATAACCCATCAACTCAATATTTGAAAATTGATTTTACCCAAATCTTACCCACAGACACTTGTGTTGCCAAATTCTTTGTGCAATTACATTGAGTGCCAAAATAGTTTTGTGGTTCGCAAAGATAGGCCTGACAGCAGGTTGAAGTAAAATCAAATGTATTTTTTGGCAATTTATTATTAAAGTAAAAGCTAAGTAAAGCATCAAATTATAAAAGAATAAATTATAAAGAAATTATAATCGTATTTTTTCTTAGTAAATTAGTAGGGAATATTTTTTGACCTTTTTTTTTAAAAAAATTAGCTTTATTTTGAAAAAGATTAAGAAAATTTTAAAAAATATTTACTTTATATGTTGTTGGATTGACATTTAGAGCTAAGGATGGGAATGGTCACTTTGGGTATCCAAATTCCATGTTGGTGGACAACATGAGGAATCTCTAATCTTTTTTACACGACGACAACAATGAGGCCTAACTCTGTATATGGTGGTATGGATTGCAGAAATCGAGCAATTTTTTTTTTTCTTTCTAACTGAAGAGTGTTGTCAATTCTTTGGCTGGACTAATCCTCCAAGCCCAGAAATCAAACATTTTACAATGAATCCAGTTTGAGAGCAAATATTTAAAAACTGACCCAATAGGCCAATTGATGCAGCATAGAACAATTCAGTCCAACCCAATTCGATCATCCTAATTAATTCAGCTCAATGGTAAGCAGGAAAAAACATTATATAAATATATATTAATATAATTAACAGTGAATTTATCTGGCTCAACCACCAATTTTGACCAGCGGCGGAGACAAGATTTTCTAATATTTGGACCACAATCTCAACATATATGTGCCATAAAGCTACAATCAAGTTGCGTAAATTGACCAGCCCAATATTTGGGCCCCGATCTCATCAACATTAGCCCACCACATTATGATAAGGGTTGGTAATCGGTATACTTGGAAAGAGTTTCAGTCGGATTGAACATTAAGGGCCGCATGTGTAGGTGCCACCTGAACTTGACCTTTTTTATTTTTTTTTTATATATTTTTTTTTTTTGCTGGTAGAAGACCTATTTGTTAGTGAAGTTGACTAAACCCTCAATTAACAGAGTTGGTTTGGATTAGTGGGTCATAATACTCTCATAGTGCAACTAGTCAGGTTGGATTAGTTTGCGTCGGGCCCGTGGGCCAAATAGTCTGATTTAAACAAGCCCCAAGTTTAAAGGGGTGGGTGGGATTATGAGCTCTCCCTCAAAATTATGGGGTATCAACCTGAGTTTGAAAGTGGATTTTGTATTCAATTAATTTGTCCATAATATATTAATGGGATATGCTTCTAAGAGAGATATCTCTCGCCTTAAATGAGAGATTGGGTGGGACCCTCACACATTTATAAGGTGAGAGATATCTCTGATAGAAGCATCTCCCTACATTAAGTTTTTTTTTTTTTTTTTTGTGGCACGTCAAACTCCTTTACAGTCAAGAACAAAGTGAACATAAAATAATAATAATAATAATAAAGAGAAGGTAGTGCTTTCAAATGTGGTACCAACTTGGGATGTTGGATGAGCCAATTGGTCCCACACAACTCTAAACCCTCGCAAATGTAATAATTTTAATTTGAAACTTGTGTTCTTTTTTCAAATGAAGTAAAAACTTAAAGCCGATTTCATAATCTTTTCTAATTTTAAACTAATTCTACTTTTACTTTATTCTACTTTCAAAACCGCAACTTTCATTTTCTGAGCCGTAGTTCTAACCAATTCGACTATTAAAATAATATTTAATATTAGATTTTATCACAATAAAACTGCACAGTGGACTTCTATATGAGAGTGCTAGGGCATTTTTGAAAAAAATAAGAAAAAAGATTAAAGCCCCATCAATAAGGCCTCCTTGCATGAACGTCTTTCTATATAGGGATAAATACAAAATACCTATTTGTACTTTGCATGTATTTCAGACTACCCCTTTGTAGTTTGGTATTTTGTATTAAACCTACCTGTATTTTAAATCATAATGCAAATAGAGACATCCGTGACGAAAAATATGGAATGACAAATTTACCCCTTTATATGTAACTCGTGCCCTGCCATTTTCGATCATTTTGCCCTTTTTTCGCTTGTGGTTAGGGTTCTTGGCGCTTCTTCATCCTCTGAAACTCAAATTTCTCCCTAACAAATTAGTTCTTCCTCCAGGTCTGCAACAGATTCCCCTTCTTATGGAAACTCATCCCTTCTCATGGAAACCCATCCACCGATTCTTCCATTAGCAAAGGACTCACAGTCTACTTTTGAATGTGCCATTATAGGAGGAGCTCTGTGGATCTGAGCTAACTGAAAGAGAGTGGCAGAGAGAAGGCGGAGACGGTGGGAACCCTGATCCCCCATTTGCAGGAGAGCTTAACCATCTCCTTTAAGACCCTGACCCCCTCCTGGTGCCCGGCCGATGGATGTAGCCTCCTTGCCTTGGCCCACCTCCCATTCTCGTCCATGATCACCGCCACGTGTCTCGGCATCAGGTCCCGGCTCAGCCCCTTCGGGAAGAGGTCGCCATTGACCGACGCCTCTTCTTCTTCTTCTACATTAAAAAAAATGTCACAGGAACTGGCAAAACCTTAAGCATCATATGCAGCGCTCTGCAATGGATCGTCAATCAGAAATCGAAATCTTCTCCGAATCCGAAAGCGGCAGGTAAAGATTCCAGAGATCAATCTGCTACGGATGATGACGAGCCGGATTGGATGCGGGATTTCTCCCCAGCAGAGACAACGAAGAAGATGAAGAAATTAGGGTTTGGATTGGGAAGTTGTAATAAGAAATGCTCTGATGGGAATTGTGCTAATCCGGTAACAGAGGAAAGTAAAAAAAGAGTGGAGAGGAAGAGGAATGTGGACGGAGTGGATGATGATGAAGAGTTTCTGGTGGAAAAATATGATAGCGGGTGAAGGGATCGATGGCGGAGATTTGAAGAGGAAGGCTGGAGATGGTTGTTTTAGTTCTAGCAACAATGACAGGGAAGAAGAGGAGGAGCAAGAGAAGGAGGAGTTTAAAGGTTTACTTTTGCAGTAGAACGCATTCACAATTATCATAGTTTGTAAAGGAGTTGAAGAGAACAACTTTTGCTTCAAAGATGAAGGATTTTTGTTTGGGCTCAAGGAAGAATTTTTGCATTAATTCAGGTATCTTCCTTTCTTTTAGATGCATTACATAAAATTCATGTTGTTTGGTTCAAGAGGAATGTTCCATTGCGAATCATCCTTAGTGAAAGTTTGATTTGGGTGAAATGGGTTTCTGCCAGATGTGAAGAATTGTAACAGGGACTTTTAAAGGACTCACAGTCTACCCATATTTCAATTTTGGGAAGAGCTCTGTGGATCTGAGCCTGCTAGTCCAGGAATCAATGGAGAAGAACTTGGAGGGAACGAGAATCCGGCAGTGAGACATGAGCTTCGATCTATCTGGAAAAGTCAGGGGCAAATAAATCTTTTTAGGCGAGTAATTTGACGACAGTATGTACCAGACACCATTTATACGATATACGCCGTTAATACTAACAGAATCTGTGAGTTTTGCATGTTAATTGAAACTACTGGTAGCTTTAGTACAAAAGACCAAAGTGCAGGGAGGTAGTTTAAAATATGACCAAAGTTCAGACAGGTATTCTGTATTTATCCCTTCTATATATAAAGATTTCTATATATAAAGATTGGAGCCCCATTGGCCTACTCCCATGAATCGGCACCTACCGAACTTCGTGCTATTCCAAATATCATATAAAGTTGGGTCTTATCATATTCGTACGGTGCATAACCATAAAAATTTGAGGCCTTAGAAAGTAGCTAGGGATGAGATCATTTCAAAGGTCCCATATTTTATATTCCTCTTATCTAGGTTAGAAAGAATTTCCATCCACGTGGGAGCCATTAGATGGGAACTTGGTAGAAAATAATGCTAGGTAGGTAGGGGTGCACAAAAAATCTGTCGATCCGGAAATTCGATTCGATCCGATCCGATCCGCGGATTTTTATCCGATCCGAAGGTAAACGGATTGGTGACGAATTGAAAATTTTGTAATTCGTTAGCAACAGATCGGTGGCAGATTTCACCCTCAATCCGCGGATTCAATCCAATCCGATCCATTGGCATTAAATATAAATAAAAAAATATAAGGGGTCTAAATATAAATTAAGATGTCTAAATTTAAAATAAGAAAAAAAATTTTAAGGGGTCAAAATATAATTGTTTATAACATATTTGATAATTTTCTTTTAAAATTAAATTGAACGGATTAATCCGATCGGATTGGATTTTAACAGCAACGGATTGGTGACGGATTCCAAATCAGTCAATCCGTTGGTAACGGATTGGACGGATTTGGCCCAATCCGCACCAATCCAATCCGTGTACACCCCTATAGGTAGGTGCCCCATAGAAGGGCCATATGTGCCTGTAAATAATATATATATGTATATATATATATATATTAAAGGTTGAATATGTGAGTTGTGCAGCCCACCAACAAAGACTTGACAATAATGCTTGTTTGGTTGGCAACCACGAATGTCACTGAGTATCCAGAAATGTTATTCTTCTCACTTGTCCTGGCTTCCCTTTCCAGTTTCTACTTCTTCAGCATCCTCTTCCCACTTACGTGGGCCTTTTTATGCTCATTTCAGCCCCCGAGGCTAGATTATGTAAAAAGAATCAGGAAAATTATACATATATATATATATATATATATAACACAAAGTTTCAACATTTTATGGTAAAGTCGAAATCCTAATAATTGAAGGATCATCATGTACTTCGTGGCTTAAAATTAAATTAGGGTATCTTTGCTTGCCTAGAATACATTTGAATTAATCTTTTTAAAAAACTACATTGAAAGTAAGTACGTATGTAGTCATCCCAAAATTAGTTAAAAATAGAGATCTATGTGTGAACATACAAAAATGACCATCAAATGACCTCTCCATTTATGGAAAGTGTATCGAGGAAATATGCAAACTGAATACCAATTACCAAGCAATCAACCTAGTACTTCAAATCCTAGACCAGTCAAGGTCCATTCACATTGCTATCTTATACCGCTCGCCCCTCACCTCATAGTCATATCATTCACACTTCACCTTTTGAATAGTCCTTTAACCGAGCTCATATGACTATGAGTTCTAATGCAACAAACTGACATGTAAAAATTTAGAACTTATATTCTTCTAGAGTACATTAATGCAATCGTCCTGAATTGGCATCCTCAGATCGTAACATTCAAGGATCCAAACCCGAATGTTTCAGATCTGGCATACTTCGATCTAGATCTAAATTTTCCAAAATCCCAAAGTAAGTCGATGCCCTCATTATTTATAATTAGAGATTTCTAATACTCAAATAAACTAATAACCTTCAATCAGACAAGATTTCTTTACTAGTAACTAAAATGGGACATAACTGACTGCATGAGAAAAACGGGTGAACAGCCATGTGGGCACATTCCCTGACCTTCAATTTTGCATTAAAATACATAACAATTGAATTCGGAGGATTTAGACCCATAGTAGTTAAAATTAAAGATTAAAAGTCAATTTTCAAAAATGAGTATCAAATAATTTTTTTTTTTTGAAAAATATAATCAAAAGATAGAAAATAAACTACTATTGTGATGTGGCTATTTATTGATTTCCCATAATATTTTGATTCTATTTCCCTAAGAGGAAAGATTATTTGACACTCACTTTTAAATATTCACATTTGATCTTCATTTTTAACCACTTGTGGTGTAACATTTATGTATTTAATTCCTATATATTATAATGTAATATCAACTGAAGCTTTTAAATGGCTCATAATACCATCTTACAGTCACCAGCGGATCAATTAATCCCCATGCAAACAAACAACAAACCATTCCTATGTTCACAAAACAGGAGAGCCCTCTCTCACTTAGAGAGACACAATCCCCTAACAAAAACAACAAAAAAATAAATAAATAAATACAAGAGTCCCACTTTTTCAAAAAAAACCAAAATTCTTTGTATGACTGTAACTCCTAAAACTGTTAAAGAGATGCTGCTGCTGTGGGTTGGTTTAATTAAAGAGACGTGATGGTTAGTTTCAATCACAGAACCACAGCCATGGTCCCACATATCTTAGATCAAAATTACCCATGGTTTTAAACCCGGTTTTCCTAACCTAATCTTGTAGAAAAAAACTCAGACACATCCTTTTCTCCTCCATCTTCTTCCTCACAATAAATCAGGTGGCCGCATGGGATGGCAACATAAATTGCTCTCTCAAGCCTGCAAGGTATGCATCCTAGTAAAAAAAGTAATAAGAAGTACATTAATAAAAAAAAAAACTAACGGGAAGAAGAAAAATACAATAGCTAGAATGAATAAACAACTGACTGGAGTAAACTAAGGCAAGCCTATTAATAAATAGTAAACCAGTATAAAGAGGAAATATGCATATAGTATTATACCAAAGGCTGCGGTGGGGAGGGATAGGAAAAAGGAATTGTCTTCAAGACGCTGGTACTGCCTGATATTACACTGCATTTTAGATTTGTATTTGATTCTAACTTGTTCAGTTTTGAAAATATTTTAGGTTTCTTTTCGGTTATGATCATATTTGATACTTTGAAGTTTAAATTTTAACAAAATTAAAGAATCTTTTGCGTTTTGGGATTTTATTTGATTTGTACTTGCTTAGATTTGAAAATTATTCATGTTTTAAGTTTCTTTTTGATAATCTAACTTGTTTCATTTGTTTATGATGATATCTTTGGATCCGAAATCGTTTTTGGTTTCTTTTCGATAATCTAACTTGTTTCCTCGGTTATGATGATGTCTGATGTTTTGATATTTAAATCTTAACAAAATTATAGAATATTTAGGTTTATATTTGATTCTAACTCATTCAGATGATTTTTTACATAATGTTAGAATTTTTTTTTTATTCAACTTAATTTTTAATCTTGTTATGAAGGTATTTGATCTTTTCAACTTTAAATGCTAACACAATTACAGAATATTTAGGTTTATATTTGATTCTAACTTGTTCAGATGAATTTTTACAGAGTGTTATTTGATGATGTTAATTTTTGTTCAACTTAATTTTTAGATGTCTTCACCAAGTGTTATTTGATGATGTTAATTTTTGTTCAACTTAATTTTTAGATGTCTTCACCAACTCGCTCCTCACCAACTCGCTCCGTCCCTGTAACTGTGTTAAAATTTAAAGACTAAGACATCAGATATCATCATAAACGGATGAAACAAATTAGATTATAAAAAAGAAACTTAAAATATGAATCATTTTCAGATCTAAGCAAGTACAGATCAAATACAATCCTAAAATGAAGAATATTCTCTAATTGTGTTAAAATTCAAACATCAAAGTATCAGATATAATCATAACTGAAACGAAACCTAAAGCACTTTCAGAACTGAATAAGTTAGAATCAAATACAAATCTAAAATGCGGATGTTCTGTAATTGTGTTAAAATTTAAAGATTAAGACATCAGATATCATCATAAACGGATAAAACAAGTTAGATTATAAAAAAAAAAAACTTAAAGCAAGAATCATTTTCATATATAAGCAAGTACAAATCAAATATAATCCTAAAACGCAGAATATTCTCTAATTGTATTAAAATTCAAACTTCAAAATATCAGATATGATCATAATCGAAATTAAAGTGACCTAAAACACTTTGAGAACCGAACAAGTTAGAATCAAATACAAATCTAAAATGCAGATGTTTTGTAACTGTGTTAAGATTTAAAGATTAAAACATTAGATATCATCATAAAAAAATGAAACAAGTTAGATTATAAAAAAGAAACTTAAAAAATGAATCATTTTCAGATCTAAGCATGTACAAATCAATTAGAATCCCAAAATGCAGAATATTCTCTAATTGTATTAAAATTCAAACTTCAAAATATCATATATGATCATAATCGAAAAGAAAGATATTAGAGAATGAAAGTAGCTCCAATGATTTTAAGGGAAAAAATATGTAAAACAAAAAATATTTTGTTATAGTAAGAGTTATAAGGGACAATCTATAAGATAAATATGTAAATGATTTTTATATATCAACTTTTAACTAGTTAAATACCTTATTATTTCAGTTTTCTTCCAATATCTCAATGATTTCTTTTAAAGTTATTTAGTATTGCAATACTTTAAAAATCTTTAAACATGTATTTATGAATGTAAGAGAAAAGGATTAATGTATTTTATATAGCATTATGGCATCATTCAAAAATCATGTATAAATGCAATTTTATCTAACCATAACAATTTTGTGACACTTTTAATATGATTGAACTTAGCCGCAAAATACTCCTTTTAATAACTTTCTATAACTGATTAATAGTAGAATAAAGTATGTGAGATGCATGAGTTAAGTTTTATGCAAATTGAATAATGAATTAAGATCAATATTGAATTAAATATTTATTAATAAAAATATTAATAATAATATTGTTTGCTTAACCATCAGAATATAAATTCATATTTTGTTAACCAAACATATTGGAATGCATTTTTGTGAAGGTGAACATTGATAGAAATGTATATATTTGAAAAGTATATTTCATGTTGAAAGAGATGTTCATTTTGAAGGATCTAAAATGCAAATGAAAATTTTCATATATTAAATGGAAATATTTGTCTCCTTTTCAAATCATTATAGTACTAGAATTTAATTTAATGAATAATAAGTATCATTTACAAAATCATCTAATACATTTACACAAATCATTGAAACAAACATGGTAAATTGAATCACATATGTAAATGATGCAAAAATGGTGTTATTAGACAAACGTTGTAAAAAAACACATGTGTAAACGTTACATACTTAAAATTTGAATATTCATCATTTACATGTGTAAATTGTATTTACATATCCTATGCATAAAAGACAAATAACCCCTAAAAGACAAAAATCCATCTATTTTTAACCTAAAAAATAAAAAAGATTCCTTGCCAAGCCTCTAAAATCCATCTATGATTAGACCCTTAATATTTTATTCTCTTTTTAATCTTCACTTCACTTCACCCTACAAGTGTTTTTACCAAACAAACCCGAAGAGTCCGAATTGTAGGTTCCATTATGAAGTACATAAACAAATTTATGTTGAGTTATTTTCACGGTGGATATTGTTTTTTCAATGGTCTGTCATAAAAAGGAAATAGGCATTAGAATGCAGAATCTTTATCAGGATTTAATGACTCTCTGCATGTATATAAGCATTAAAGATAAATTTATTTAGCTCACAGAGAAAGTTTCACGCCCCCAAGATTAGGTCGGGCCCAACCCGATCCCAAGGGTGTTTGGGGCCAATTAAAAATTCTCTCATCATTCATATTTGAGACCCTAATTCCGGGTGGATCGAAGTCCACGGTGAGGCTATGTATAATAATCAGTCACCATAATCTAATCGCGGAAGCATCAAGAAACAAACAACTTACACATATGGTAAAAACATAACCATAAAGATAACAGAGCGGAAGTAGTATAGAAGTGCATAATACTCAAATAAGTTTATAATGTCTTAAATTAAGTTAAGGCCTAATACAACCATGACATCAAGATAAAAGGGCTATAGGCCCAAATGTAACAGTCTCAAAAGTCTGCTGAATGTATGGTTCTACGATACTAGGCTCGACAAGTCAAACCATGCCGTCGGTGCTCCACTAGTAAGTCCGTCATCCGGCAGAACCTCCTGCCCAGCCTTGCCCTCAGACTCGACGGGGACCTAAGCACCAAATGTAGCACCATCAATAAATGGCAAAGAAATAGACATGAGTAACAGTGTAACATATTCTAATCGAGACCAATATATTATAAGAAACGTGACACTGAATAAACAAAACATAACTAACACACAAATAATCAAACCATCATATGTCATCAGAATGAATGCACCCAGGCGAATCCGGTACCCAGATGAGCTGGGCGAATGAATGCAACCTAGGCAAATCCGGTACCCAGACGAGATTTAATTGTTTACTTACTTTTACTTAAGTAAGGCTCCCATTTAATTAAATGAAATAGGAATTAGGGATCATAAACTATAGACTATTTATTAGTTAGTGTTTAGAAATTATTTATTTTAGATTTAGGGTGTCAAGGGGGTTATCAAAATTTGGAAATTAAAGATTAAAAAAATTGGGATTTAGGGTAGGGATTATGGGTTCGAGGTAGAATTGGGTACTTTCGGGTTTGGGAATCTAGGACTTTATTCACCATGTATTGGATATGATGTGACATGTTATCCCCTAGAATTTCTAAATTTCTTGTTTCTTCATAGGCATTTATGGATTCCAGCCACATGAAAGGTCTCTTATGACCTTTGGGAATCCAATAATTCCACTCCCTTTGCATTTTGATGGAATTCCTATATGCTCAAGCCAAAAGGAGCAATCAGGAATTCCACTATGTCTGAAAATTTAGGAAGTCCTGAAATTCCATCATAGAAACAGGCCATATAGTTTCTATGATTCGGGATTTGGGGTTAATGGGATTGGGGATTCTTAGGGCTTTCTTTCATTCTGTAATTAGGGAGTTAGGGCTAATGGGATTTGCGGTTTTGACGGATATAGAGGAAGAGATCCACACACACAAATATATATTATATCTATTTAAATATATATATTATCAGTAATATTCAGGTGAGAACTAGTTCTCACATATTATATGAGAATTTTCTTGTGCAGCCCAATTGTGGGCCCCATTTGTGGATGGGACCAGGAGGGATGGAAAGATCTATGTGCGACCACCCCAAATATCAAGTTTGACCCCAAACCCATGCACCTAACCCCTTCATCCGTGGCCCGTAAGTTTAATGGCTTCATATTCAAAAAAGTATTCAACCCTCGATCCAACGGTTCAGTCCATTCAGATGTGTGCCAATCCTTGGGATTAGTGACTATTAGGGGGTTCCCTATTGTTTGCTAGTTTTGGATGGGTTGCTAGTTGGGCTTCGCAAAAAAGTTCTCATATGATAGATGAGAACTAATTCTCACTTGAATTATATATATACACCTGATAGAAATTGGGTGGATCCACTGACTGATTTCCTCTCTCCCTAGTCCCTCCTCTTCTTCACCTACCCATACTTTCATGCGAGTTAATTGAAGGTGATGGAATCGGGTCGGGATCCACTGATTGATTTCCTCTCTCCCTGGTCCCTCTTCTTCCCCTACCCATACTTTCATGCGAGTTAAAAGAAGGGGGTGGACGTGTAGGGGTGCTCATGGGCCTAGCCAGCCTGAGCCCAATCTGGGGCTACCTAATTTGGGTCGGGCTTGGATATGTTATTAGGGCCCAATTAATAATTGGGCCAGGCTTGGATTAAGTGAGGGAAAGCCCATAGACCAGCCCGGCTCGGCTTATGTAAGAAATGCATGTAACCCAATTTAATTAGTGCTCTAATGCCCACAAAAGTGATGAGAAGCCCGATTCAGCCTGGAACGATTGTTTAAATGGGCAAGCTCGGGCCTAACTTTTATGGCCCGTGTCGGGCTTGGGCCGGTGTTTCTAAAGATGGGCCGGGGAAAACACCACTTTGGACATGTGGTATTTTTGTTTTGTTTTGATTATTATAATGTAGTGTGGATATGGACACTAACAAAGCCAACCAATCCACCCTGACCCGACCCGCAAACCCCAACCCGCATAATATACGGGTTGGTTGTGGGGTCAATTTTCCTGACCCGCATTTAAACGGGTTGATTTAGGATCAACCCTAAATCAACCCGTTTAACCCTCATGAACCGCATAACCCATATTTATTTTCCCTCAAGTAAACTTATATTCAATACTTAGTTCAATGGAATGTAGTTTTTATTTTTTGTTTTGATATGATGTTTTTAGATTTTTATGAAAATTTTATTTTATTTCTATTAGTTTTACTATTCTTTTTCTATAGTTGTTATTTAAATAAAAAAACCTATACTATATTCAAGGTATAAATAATTCATCCTCTTTCTTTTTTCTTAAGTAGGCCCTTTTTTAGTTTACTTGGGAATATTTTTGTGTCTTATTAGGATTGTGGATACGAAGGAAATACATTGGGTATTACATAAATAAAATAAAATAACCAAGTAAAGACACAGTCAATAAGTTAAGGATTGTCAGTTTCAATGTTATCTCATTTTTATTAATTAACTTATTAGTTTGGATCTAATTTAATCTTTAGCTATGGTCAGAGCTTAAGAGAACTCTTGTTAATAAATTTAGATTTGGATGTGATTTATGTGGGTTAACCCAACCCACAGCAACCCGCAATGGTTATGCGGGTTAGTGTCAGTTGGGTCGGTTTGACTTATAGAGGGTGCGGGTTAGGAGTTTCTGACCTGTTTAATAAATGGATTATGAGCATCTAATCCATTTAGACCAACCTGACATGTTTGCCACGGGTATGGTTGAGTTTGGGTTGGTTTGTGTTTGGGTTGCATTTGAGTTTAGAGATGGGCGGGGTCAAGCTTGGGTTGCTCTAAGTTTTGGGCCCAATTTGGTTCGAATGAGTTAATAACCGTGTTTCACAGTTCGGTTACAGTTACGGTTAATGAAATCCAAAACCGCATAATTCAGTTCGGTTACGGTTTTCCGTAATAACTCACAGTTATTAACCAAACCGAACCGTAAAATACGGTTCGGTTAACCGCACACGGTTAACCGTACCGTTATATAAATAAGAGAAAAAATAAAGGGGCTAAATGAAATAATTCATAACTTTTGTATAAGTAACAAAACCGCAGTCCATTTGTTGGGTGAAGATTCACTACATGCCCAATCAAATGAAGACAACGATTGGGCCTGACTAATTTTCGGTGGGGGCACAACATAAATATTTGTAAAAAGATGTACTAACATTATATCATGTTTTAATATTGGGCCTGGAGCATATAGACCAAGAAATGCAGAGTCAGCTATAACCCAAGAGCAGGCTTGGCATGGTTGCTCGGCATTCCAGCCCAACATGAACATTGCTCTGTGTTTGATTCAGAGATGGTTGCTTGTAGATTTATGCTTATTTTTTCGTTCTCTCTGTTTTTTTTTTTTCCTTTTCATTTTCATCTATTGTAAATGCAAAAGCTTTTCAAAGTGATTTTTCCATGGTTATTAACCGTAACCGTACCGTATAATATGGTTAACCGTGGTTCCGTTTTCCACGATTTTTGTGGATACGGTTACGCGGGTTACGGTTTTAAAAGATAAAAAACCGCGGTTACGATTCGGTTAACGATTTTTCCAAAATGGCTGGTTAACCGAACAGTTACACCCCTAGTTCTTTTCATATATAATCTAATTTTGATGAAACCAATGCAGTCATCTGATTTCGATTTCATGCCGGTTATCCATTGATTTGAAATTTGGGACCATTGCGGATCGTGATCTCATTTCGTGGGGCCTGCTTCACTAATTAGACCCATTTGGCTTCATCCAGACTCCGATTTTGACATTAATCACGGATCATGATCTTATTTTGTGGGGCCCACTTCACTAATTGGACCCATCCGGTTTCATGGTCCATCAAAAGAGGAAGCTATGAAGAGCCTAAAAATATGAGTCCTGCTACATGGACTAACTCATGGACATAACCATGGACTAACTCCATGAGTTAGTCCATGTAGACTGTTTGTAAAAATATACGATGAGACTGAAAAAACCTAAGCAAATGGAACATTCACAGCAAAATCGTAACCTGAATGCGTGCCAACAACCGGATGTATTAATAAGCATGACTGGTGGACAAGTTCATTAAGCCCATGTTTGGAATCTCTATTTTCAACTCCTATTTGTCTAAATGCCTAAAAGGAGTAGAGGTTTGAAAAATAAGAGCATTTGGCACATTGTTATACCTTCTGGCCTCTTTAGAGAAGTAGAGGCCAATCCTCTTAAAATAAAAAACTCTATTTTTTTTTCAATAAGAGCTTTAGTCTTTTTTTTTTATACAACTCTATTGAAATAAGAGTAGAGATACCAAAAAAAGCCTAAATCTAATTAAGGAAGTGCATGTATTAAATCTTAAGCAAGAGAGATGAGAAACAAATATGTAATGCAGGAACCATGTGTTTTGCAAGCATATTGGGACCCGACATGGTGATAGCTCTGGGGTTACTTTTCCTATGCCACACAATTCCGATAATAAGTTATCACGGTAATGAGAAAAAAAAGTACTTTCATAATTTATTTTCATGATAATGAAACGGATATTTATAAAAAAAATTCCTCAAAATCGTGGAATAGATATATTGAAGTATTGAATAAGTTTGGCGTACAAATTTCAGATTTTCGTGGTCCAAATTGGCCATGCACTAGGGTACATGTCAATATCCTAGGCGACTCATTTCAACTAACAAATTCACCTAGATCGGCCTCTTACCGTCCCTAACAGTAAGAGGCGCCGGTTCTTATCTGTATATACCGGGTTCAAATATGGGACAAACACCTTTCCACTCCCAAAGGTGTGATACCTCGCAGAAGTCTACTTCTCTCACCTGAGGGCCCCCTCCTCACCATAGGGCTCCCTCTCCAGAGGGTAGGGGTCTGGGGTCTCCGGCTCTCAGCCCCATTCGATTGGGATACCAAAAAAAACATAAAAAAATTCTAACAAGTTCACCATTCAGTCCCTTCATACAAAGCTACTTTTTCATCCTATTTTGAAATGATTAACTCGTTAGTCTATTAGTCAACCCCACATTTATCATCTTCCCCCTTCCAAGCCTCTTTTATTTACTCTCATCTCTCTTCTTCCCAATCTTCCCGATCTCTTCTATTTGCTCAATTTTAGCCTGCGTCAGTAGAACATCGTGGACCATTCAAAAAAAGTGGACCCCTAAGCATCTTCTTCCACCTCCGAAACCCATATTGTTTCCTCTCCTCTTATCTTCCCAAATATATCCTCCTTGCTCGTTCTTAATCAGCATCAGTGGAAAATCGTAGTACGTCCAGCTTCCTCCCCTTACTCCATCACTTTGAAAGAGGAGCTGGATTTTTTATTTATTTTACTGGGTTTTTCCCTGACTCTTGAAATCCCCAGCTTTTTTTTAAAGCAATGCAGCCTGTGGTCCCATCTCTAAATGGGTTGTTATTTTGTATTTAATGAATGAAACAACACTTCTTGAACTTGATAAAACACTAGATAAGAGAGAGAGAGAGAGAGAGAGAGAGAGAGAGAGATTTGTGCAAGGATGATGAAAGTGATCTCTTCGTAATTGCCCTACGCTGAAAAAAGTTTAGCATTAGAGGCGATCGACTTTACACAAGCTGACATGAAGTATTATTGGAGATACAAAGTCTTGGTGGACATTTACACAAAACAATGGCAGCTCAACTGCCCTCTCCATTATTGGAACAAAAGAAGATATCGTACATATATGAAAATGGTTTGAAATTTGTTAGCTTCTATGCCGAAGCAGCATTTGTTCATTCCAAAAACTATGGGTGCTGTACTGCTGTTATATGTAATGGACGTTTTGATATTTGTGGTGGTACAAACAGTTTTCTTATAGTCTATATAGGATGTTGGTAACTTTTCTTGTGGTTGTATATGGTGTTATATATTTATTTTGTGTGTAGATGTGTATAGTATGCACTTTGTTTGGTCAGAGACTATTCCTACCGTACATATATATATATATATATATTTAAATTGTTGTGAGGAGAAATTTGACTGTTTTTTTTTTTTTTTTTGCTATTCGAGGGTTCCAACTCTTTATGCTGGACTAATCCCTTTGGACACAGAGGGAAGCCGGGTAAACTCCCATGCAACCCCAATGTGGTAGTGCAGTTTTCAACTTACAACCTCCAGTGCAAACTGTGGTCCAGGCCAACTAAACTATCCCTTAGGGTTTGAAATTTGACTGAATTAGGGATAGATATGTATGGGGTTTTCAATATAAAGTTGACCACTCAATCTGAATAGTTTCCCCTTGTATACTTTCAGGTCCTGCCAGTGGAAGTCAGGCCTGATTTTTCCCTTCACAGTCCCTTCTCTTCCAACCTTTTATCGACATAATCCGAATTCCTCTTTTTCTAACATTTATTCAGTGTACAATTACTCTCCCATAAGTTTAAGACAATACTTACTGCTTAGCTCCCTCACTAGATTTAGAGAGGTTATTTCCCATATTCAATTCATTAATTTTAGGTAAAGGAGCACAATTTAGGATGCACATTTTCGTTTAATGAGGATAAACTCATATTGTTAACTGTTTTTGAAGCACCTTACACAACATACAGAGGAAAATATAAAATAATTCTAATAAGAAAATAATACCTCTTTTTTTATTTTAGATTAAAAGTCACTCACTTATTGGGTGTTTATGGTATAACACGAAGAAATAGAAAAATGTAAACGACCTTCATTAACTGAATCTGCCAAAAAACGCCAGCTGAACATGATAAAAAAGGGATCTGAACAATATACAGATCATAAACTAATAACAATGGAAGTTTACATCAATATTAAAGTGATGTTGCATAGTGGTGTTGGAAGAAGGTGGGCCTTGTAGATTTATTCAGAAAACTTTTTGACCCACCTGACGCAGTGATCAACTATCCAAAAGGCAACAAAACCCAATATAGGATCCAAGTTCTCAATCTCAGTAACCATGATCAGTAGAAAAAACTATATCTATAATAAAATATAGCATCACCATGCAACCACAATAAATCCACAACATAAGGAAATTAGCAGATTATACCTTTGGAGCTTGGTAATGCTATTAATGGAGAAGTTGATCTCTTTTTTTTATGAAGAACTTTTTCACAAAGCTAATCGAAATCTCCAAGAATAGAAACTCTGACAAAACTGGGAGGGAAACTAAGAGGAAGGAGATTAGTGGGTGGCGTGCAACACTTGCACACACTAGAGTTGGACGTTAATTCAAATGGGAGGAATATAATATGACATCCAAGGCCACTACCCCTTAATATAGTATAAGCAACATCCCAACATCCTCATATTATACCTTTCTTAAAGGTCATACTTTCAAAATAATTAATAACTTTCTACCTATAATTCTTAGAAGTTACCTTATATATCTGATACGAAAGCGCCCAGATTCGCTCCAGTTATACAGGCAATGACGGGCGTGACAAAACCGGAATTGTATTGTATTGCAATTTTTTAGGTTAAATTGACCCGTTAGGTGACCTGTTCCAATCTCAGCCGTCCACGTATAACACTCGCAATCAGAGAGGTTCCTTCTGATTGACCACTTTGAGTGGGCCAGCCCAGCCCATATAAAGCTTTTTGAACCGACCAACCCAGCTATCGAACTTTCCTGGTCTTGGTGTAGGTCACCGTCATCACCATCACTCCATAGTGGGGCCAATATGTCTGTGGAGTGAGGGTCCGGGCATGTTTCATTTTTGGTTGCAGTGGAAGGCCGCAAGTTGTTATCTCACCAGCCAATATTATTGGGTTTCTGGTACAATCCTTGTGGTCCCGTATAATTCAAATGCCGTCGAAACACAACCGAAAAGACCATAAAACTCTTATTTTATCGTCTCGTGTGACCGATAAATTTGTGGTAGGATAGTGAGAAAAGTGGGATGAAGTCCTTAACGTGTTTATAACCCATCAACCCAATATTTGAAAGATGATTTCACCCAAATCTTACACACAGACACTTGTGTTGCCAGAATATTTTTGTGGTTCGCAAAGATAGGCCTGACAACAGGTTGAAGCAAATTCAAATGGACCTTTTGGCAATTTATTATTAAAATAAAAGCAAAGTATAACATCAAATTAAAAAAAATATATATAAATAGATTATGATGGTATTTTATTTTTAGTGTATTGATAGGGAATATGTTTGACTTTTTTTTTATAAAAAGTTTGACTATATTTTGAAAAAAGATGAAGGAAAATTTAAAAATATTTACTTTAGATGTTGAAATAGAGAACCTTTGCGTTACTTTTACTAACCTAGTAAATTACAAAACGATCCTAAAATATTTCACTTTTGCTTCAATGTCGCTGGGGGCACGTCTGGATGAAAGCATTTATGTTAGAAACTCCCTTCAGTGAGAATTTATGAAAGAAAGCAGAAATTGCATATGGTAATTCTGAATTTCTTGTTTGATTGACTTTTAGAGCAAAGGATGTGAATAGTCACTTTGGGTATCCGAATTCCATGTTGGTGGACAACACGTGGAATCTCTACCTTTATTTTATCTTTTTTGCAGGATATCTCTGTATATGGTGGTATGGATTTTAGAAATAGAGCAAAAAAAAAAAAAATTTTTTTAACGGAGGGTTTCCAATCCTTTGAACTGAACTAATCCCTTCGGGCCCAAAAATCGAGCATTTTACAATGAATCCAGTTTGAGAGCAAATATTTTAAAACTGGCCCCGTAGGCCAATTGGTGCATCATAGGACAATTCAGTCCAACCCAATTCGACCATCCTGTTTAAGTCAACTCAATGGTAAGTTGGAAAAATATTATATAAATATATTTAATATAATTAACAATGGATTTAACTGGCTCGACCACCAATTTTGACCAGCGACGAAGCCAGGATTTTCTAATATTTGGACCACAATCCCAACATATGCGCCATAAAGCTACAATCAAGTTGCGTAAATTGACCAGCCCAATATTTGGGCCACAATCTCATCAACATTAGCCCACCACATTATGATAAGGTACTTGGATACGGTTGCGGTCGGATTGAACATTAAGGGCCGCGTGTATAGGTGCAACCTGAGCTTTATACACACACACACATATATATATATAGGAGATGCTCCTATGAGAGATATCTCTCACCTTATATGAGAGATATGGGTGGGCGCCCTCACATTTAAGTTGTTGGCATTGGATATGCAGGATGAGAGGGCCTCCACACAATCTCTCAATTAAGGTGAGAAATATCTCATAGGAGCATCTCACTTGGGGACCCACATGGGGATGAGGGTGGGGGGATTTCAAGGACTCCCTAGGATCTTCCTCTCTGCAAAAAGCAGCCCCAATTGTTGTTTCTATCATCTCTATATGGGCCCAAAAGTTTAATGGTCAATAGTCCATTCGAGTCGATACATAGTCAATCCAACGGTCCAGTAAATTCGGTTCTAACCGAAAGTTGGTAGACATGTGCAATTTAGAGGGTTCATGTGTTTAGTCCATTTGGATGGTGTTGGGATTGGTGTATGCCCTAAAGCCCACTGGCTGCACTTTCATCTATGTTACTGGATATTTACTGGTTATTTAATGGAATGACTCTTTTCTCTTTAAACATGTATATATGTATGGTTGTGTAAGGCCCATTGTTTCTAGTAAATGAATTAGGTGTGTAGTGGCTTCACACAGATAGATCAGACTCATGGACACTGGAAATAATAAATTTGTTCATAATTGAGAGATGGAGTTGGGCACTTCATCTTGGTGTAAGTTATAGTGAGATACTCTCTTGTATTCAGGGTGACTTACCTAAGTCACGGGAGGCCTTTCCCGGATTTATCTCATTAGTGCATATGTCATGCATTGAACATGACCATTGTAGGTGTGATCTTTAAAATAGTACTATCACTGAGAGAGATCGAGTCACCTCATGCTACTGAGTGACCAGTGCTCTTAATCTTGAGCATTTGTGGATGAACTGACGAAGTCGAGTTCTTGTGCTTTAATTCACTATGGGTGAGATCCTTCACATGGGTCAACAGCTCTGTGTTTTGGGTGATCGGGCTTGATCAGTTGGGACGTGCAGATGCAATAAAGAATCTATGCCATCTAATGATGGAGTGATCGTCCCCTTAGAATTATCCGATTAATCATCAAAATCTAAGATCTTAGTATATGGATGTTCCATATGGTTATTGAACTTGTGGGTCGCTCCCTGAACCAAAAGATTGATATCCGGATGATGATTAAGTCAAAGATATGAAATTCTAAGGTTGAGATGTAATCGAGAAGGTTGATAGTGGCTTTGATATCCTGACTTGATTATGGATGTTACATAGAGGGGCATTTTGGTCATTTCACTTAATAGGTCGAAGACAACTGTCACTTTCTGACTAGATTAAAATCATATTAAATATTTATTCATGGAGTTCAACCATAACTCTTTAGTAGAATGAGTTAAGGTTAAAATGCTCTTAATGTTGCTAAGGGTTTAGCATGGACATTTTGGTCATTTTGGGAGCCAAGGGCAAATATGTCTTTTGGTCCCTTCTTTAGTCACTTTCCTATATTGGCATGGTTTCCTAATTTGTTTAGTTGAGATGTGGTTGAATTATTTTAGTGAAAAAATAATTTTGAGTTTAAATTCAAATAGGCCTTTGATGGCATACATGAATTTGACTCTAGCTAAATTATTGACTTGTGGGCCATGGTGTGATTTATAATCATGTGGGTCGGCCATAATAGGAACTACTTGTGAGAGGTTTCCAACTTTGAGTAGGTTTCTTTACTTGGAAAGTTGGACTCATCTTTGGATAAGAATTCCTATAGTATAGTTTCCTTTTTATTTTAGAAACTTAAAATTAGTAGGTGTTGCACACCTAAGGTAACTAATTACTAAGTTTATGGGATGTTCCTTTTTATTTTCCTTTTCTAATTGGAGTGAACTTAGAAGGAAATAAATTTTAGCATGGTATATTCCTTTTGAGGACGTCCAAGAGGATTAGTAGGAAAAGTCTTTAGGGAAAGTCATTCCTATGTTTGCAATAAAAAGAGGAATATATTCCTTGGCCGTCTACACCCATTCTTGCACACGTCCTTGGCCTCTTTTTCTTCTTCCTTGAAGAGAGCTTCAAGTCTGAATTTTTCCACATAGTATAATTCAGAAAACCCATCAAGAAATCCATATTCAGATCCTACTATCTTAGCCAATCAGATTTGGAAGTGAAATAGAGGAGAAGATCAAAAGCAAGGCTACTGCTGAAAATTCCAGCAACCAGATTGCTGATTGCAGATATGAGATCAGCCCTTTGGATCTTTATTTTAAGATATTTGAAGTCTTCATATCATCAAGGTAATAGTCTTCTTTTATCTCCTTTTATTATACACTTGTTGATCATGATTCGATGGAGTTTTTATGCGATTTATATGGCTGTTCTGCGCTGCTGAGATCAGATTTTTTAAAATCTGTTTTGCTTATTCCAAATCAGCCATGGACGTCTTCCCCTAGTGATGTCCAGATCTGAAATATCGCATGTTCTTTCAGATAGACCAAAGGTGGGCCCCACAAGCATGTGCTTACGAAATTTTCTCCTAAGCTTGAGCTTAGGAGAGCCTTGCTCATATATATATATATATATGTGTGTGTGTGTGTGTGTGTGTGTGTGTGCGCGTGTGTGTGTGTAACTCTATTCTAAATAGTAGCAGTATTTGGGAGAGTGATTGCACTACCTCTACACCATAGCTCACGAAAAATGTACAATTTAAGTCAATTTTATGCATGTGGGACTAACACCCATGTAGAGTTTGAACAATATAGCCGTTGATATTTCCAACATCAGTAGAAAAGCTTGAATCTCATTCAGGGGTGGCCCTGAGTTTTTGGAGGCCCTAGACGAGTTCCTAAAGTGTAGTCCTACCAGTATACCCACAAATAAATAATAAAAAAATAAAAGATAATTTTTTTATTATTATTTTTAAACTGCTAGTGGGCTGGGTTCAGGTTGGGCCCGCACTGAAATCAGGTCGGATCAAAACTACAGGCTGGGTACAAGCCTCCAAGGAGATAAGCAGACACGTGTGACGTGTGGGAGAGAGGCCCTTGGGATGCGTGCAGAAAGAAAGCAAAAGAAAGAAGAGGCTTTACCTGATGCAGTGATGCTCCTTGGAAAGCAAGAAGAGAAAACGGAGAGGAGATCTGGAGATGGGGGTGGAAGGCCGAAGGCACTAGCGTCTGGCGATGGGGCTGACGGTGCAGTGGAGCGGGCTGCCCGCTGCTGGATGGCGTCACGGCGGCAACGGCGCCTTGGTGCAGTGGAGCCGAAGGCATTGATGGCGGTTGGAATCCAAAACGATTGGTGCGGATTTGGCTTCCAGTTCCAGAACGGCAGAACTCAGTCACTCAGACCTTCTCCAGTTCTCTTTCTTATGTCGTCTTCTATTTCTTCTTTCTGTTTCTCTCTTTTTTTTATCTTCTGCTGGGTGGGATTTGGAGGAGGCTGGAGGGATGAAGGGGTTTTGACAAAGGTTGGATAGGGGCGGCTGCGGTTTGGTTGTGGCAGTGATTTTAGGAGGAAAGAAAATATATTCAGATCGGATTTTCCGGCCTGACTGCCCGATCCAGTGTCATTCAGGATTTCAAAGAATTTTTCGGTGATTTTGGGCCAGGATTTCGACGAGGCAAAGGTGGGTTTCGGTGATTTTTTTGTTGATTTGGGGGCTCCCGATTGGATGCCAAATTTAGGGGCCCCAGCCAACCGCCTGTGTCGGCGGTCCCCAGTGCCGGCACTGATCTCATTCAAAGAAGGTCTCTTATTAATCGATGATAATGATAAACAATAAATAACCATGCACGTACGAGTGTCCTTACAGCTGAATCCCCATTCATCAGGTAAGTCAAGCTTCTACCCGGGCAAGTGGCTTCAGGGAGAGCGTGAGTTCAAAACCCGCAACCTCCATTTTTTGAGCCCTAGTTCTAACTCCTAACCAATTCAAGTACTAAAATAATATTTAATGTTAGGTTTATTAACAATAAAATTGCACGGTGGACTTTTATATGAGAGCACTAGGCCATTTTTGAAAAAATAAGAAAATAGATTAGAGCCCCCCATCAATGAGGCCTACTTGCATGAACTTCTATCTCTATATTATACATATATACATATATGGAACCGGTTCTATGAGGAACATCCTTACAACTTAAGGTGCGGACTACTTAGTGGGGCCCACCGTGAGACCCCATTAGTCAAATAAATGGAGAATTAGGCATATATTCTATTGAATGATTCTACTGTTACATGATTATATGCTCTTTTCTTTATCTCTTGCTACTGTTACACTGTTGTTAAACCTAATTAATAAATGAAAATGGAGGACCTTTACCTAGGGTTGACCTAGAGGTGACCTTGTCTATGAACGAAGGACACCCGACCCGTGTCTGTGGCTAGGCGGGCTATCCTATGGCCTTAGGAAGGGATGAATGTGATGACCATGGAGTAAATGGATTGTATGAATGATTAGGCACCTGATATGTATGCCATTATGATAATTATTTATAAAAACGAGTAAGGATATGGATATGGATATGGACATGGATACTATGATAGACTGAATGAGAGATATGATGAGAATATGGACTCGACTTAAAGACCGAACATTGTATGGACATGTGAAACCTTGCTCACGCAAGGATAGCCTAGCCAGACACTTGACCCGATTTTATGGTTCCTTAAAGTCAGCTTAAGTATCCACTCGGTTGATATGAACTTAGACTTGGCACTAATCACCCTTGGTAATAGCTGTATTATTTGTAAGGCCATCATGATGAGCTAGATAAGGTGGACGTACGCCACTGGGGTGTCAGTCGACTTTGCACGATACCATTATATGGCCGACAGACTCCGGTAATACGATACAAATGGGCTATGATCCCGTGCATTTTCCGACCGCAACTCGAAAGTAACACGGGAGGGCAACGCCATAATTTCTCGCGATACTAGCCTGTGTGGACGTGCTATGTTGATCAAATGGGCGGATTAACTTATTCTCTTATATTTATCCATGTTGCTTATGATTTGCACGATTTGCCTAGCATTGTTACTTTTTTACTTTATTGATCATATTACCGTCTTTCTTCACTTGATGCTGCCAAGTCCTTTTGAATCTGACCCATTATTGGTGCTTAGGTGATCATAACACGACCCCATTACCCTCAAAGCGGACGAGTGGCGACCTTGTGGCGATGCCTATGATGGAGAGCCTGCATGAGGCAATAGTTGAGAGACTTTTATTTTGGGATTTGAGATTCGTTCATGTGAGGATTGGGTTCTATATCTCTAGGTTGTATAAATGCGCCTTATCCTTTACTTTGAGATTAGCTTAGACTATGCTCTTCTGTTATTTGACGGATGGTTTATGGTACCTTTATGGTTATTCCGTTAGTCTATATTGTTTCCGCTCGTAACTGTTTTTGTGTCATTGATGGAAAAGTTTTAAATTAGACCTTACTACGGACTTAAGATCCTGGAAGATCTAGACTTATTCGGAAAGTAGCGCGCCAAATTCGGATACCTTGGTGGTAAACTCGTTATTCGGAATTGAGGCGTTACATATTAAATGGTATCAGAGCGGGTAAGTCTTTAGGAAGTAAAACACAATTGTGTGGGGATTCCGTGTAAGGAACAACAAAGAAAGACCTCACAAAGATAGATGTATAAATAAATATGAACTGATGTTTATGATTGATTTCATATATGGGTATTAATAGTGTATTGGATTAAGAAGAAAAGTACAACGCAGCCGGCAACTTATCATAAAGTGCACACCGGGAAAAAAAACAAAAGGTTCCAAACAGAACAAAAGAAGGCACAAAACTAGTTAAGATAGTTGATGAGTTAAAAAAACCATCTAGGCTAAATCATAGAAGATAGTAGATTTTAAGCCAAAATGAAATTTCTTTTTTTTTTTTTTTTATAATCCAGCAAAGAGGCTAAGACCCTGAGACTCATGACACAGCTCACATATGTGACGTGATAGGAATTCACATATAAGAGGAGAGACAAACACAACTCACACATACGAGGAGGATATAAACTCGAACATGCCAGGAGACTTAGACACAACTCACACTAGTGAGGTGAAATAAACTCACACATCCGAAGAAACATAAACACAACTAACACATATAAGGAGATGAAAACTTACACATGCGAGAAGAATAAACACACCTCACACGTGTAACTCACATATGCAAAGAGGGATGAGACAGGTTCGAACCCAAGACCTCCCAATGAGAACTAGGACTCCTTACCTTAGTGGTAAGGAGCTCTTCTCTTAAGAGGGCCTAAATGAATTAAAGGAATAGTTAAATACCAATTGAACTTTTGCACAAATTCATAGACACAAATTTCACATGAAGTCAAACTCGAAAAATATTTTTGCACAGCATATTCTCTTTTAACATCTAAGCAATATTGTCTGGCCAAAATAACTATAATAACAACCTTAGTAGTATTATGCAAACAAGAAATAATAATTAACATTAAGAGGAGCATTATTAAAACTATTAACTACATACACCATTCAAAAAAATATATATATATTAACTACATACAAGCATAAAGTCTCAAAGGAGCCAAAAAGAAAAATGATTAGCTACAAATGAATGAATGTCATATAAATAAAATAAGCTCACTAAATCATCCTCTCTGACTTGAATGACTGTTTGCAAATGGACATAAATACTTAAACTCATTTAAATAAATAAATAATAAAGGTGCCACTGATTTGGAAACATGTCCATGACAGAGACGGCATCAAAATTCTTTTTCCTAATGATGAAATCTATATATAACCCATCACAGTGGAGGCGCAATCCATATCGGTGGAGAGAAGAAAGGATGAAATCTGTCTGTGAAGAGTGATTGGATAGTCGTATCATCCATATTGAAAATGCCCAAGTCTGTATATCCAGTTTTTGACGTCCAAAAATAACATTCTAGGAAATCATCAGTAAAATATATGTCATTCCCTCTGAAACCTGGAAATTGGCTTGCCATTACAAGCATAGAGGAATTCTGACCCAGAAAAATTACCCGGTCACCTAAGCTTTTTACCTCCACTGGGTTCTTCTTCCACTCACCGCTTTCCTCTAACCCCAACTCATAAACCTTAAAACCCAATGTACCACGGGTTTCATAGGCGTCATGGAGAGAAATCCTCACGAAAATGAGGAGTCTCTCAACTGCTGAGTCCGAGTCTGCTACTAAATAACCTCGTGGATAAGTTGGTAGATACCCGTCTTCTCTTACCACCTCCGTTAGAATTTCTATGTATGGATTGGCAGCATTCATGCGGATAATCCCAACGCTTCCACCCGTAGTAAGCGCGTAGAACTGCCCTTTGTGATATATAACATCATCTATATGCCATTTGGATGGAAGGAGAGCACTGGATGATTTAACGTCTGTCCAGACATGGTCCCCTATTCTGCAAAATGCCAAAAAGCTCGAATTGTAGACGACTGCAACCACTTGGGCATCATCAGACATGGCAGCAGCACGTATTAGAGTTATATCATAAGGGTGTCGTCTCGGAAGAGTCGGGAGTTGCAATTGGATCCTGCACCAGGGGTGAAAGAGTCCACACTCATAATTATTGTCGTCCATCATCATTAACCATCCACGAGCTTCTGCATTGTTGAAAGACCCGCAACAGCGCTTGCCTTGGATCTCTGGAAACTTGATGGCATCGTAGATAGTTTGGTCGGAGAGACTAAATAAGCAACGGGCTTCTACAGATTCCACATCTGGATTGGAAAGCATCATCATCAGCCATGGCAGTTGAGGAGGGCGGTTTCTTGTATTCCATCTAGAAACAGAGAGCCATGATTTGCAAACGGCTCCCATTCGGATACAGTCACGCGGGCTACATTGATTGAGGATCCAATACAATAAATCTTCATCTCTCACAAGCAACTTCAACCGCTTCTTCACCATTGAAATTGGCACAGGGATAAGAGATTGCCTGAAAGTAAAAGAGAGAGTGGGAAAATTATAAATTAGATAGAGAGAAAAACAATGTGTGTATAAAAAGAAGAAGAGAGACACCCTGAGAGGGAAGGAATAGTACGATGAGAGGAGAAAAGTAGTCTTCTTGCAGAGCCACAGGTAGTCTTCCGCTCAGGATTTATTTTAATTTTGTTTCCTAGTCAATATACAAGGGTATTTATATCTTTTAATCCCGAAGAAAGTGCTGCAGAGTGCAGACTAGAATAGTGTCCAATTCGGGAATGTTTCTTTGTTCGAATTCTTTTCTGAAAACTTTCCTTAAAATGTCTGTCAAAGACTTTCAATTTTTACTGATTCTAGTTTATTTGGAATGGATTAAGGTCACGTACAGCATAAAAAATTTAACTGTTTAATTAGACTGTTTTACTGATTTTAATTTATTTATTTTGCTTGATTAATGTCTTGGATACAAAATTCAACTGTTTACTTACTTTTATTTAAGTAAGGCTCCCATTTAATTAAATGAAATAGGAATTAGGGATCATAAACTATGGATTATTAATTAGTCAGTATTTAGAAATTATTTGTTTCAGATTTAGGGTTCCAAGGGGGCTATTTAAAATTTGGAAATTAAAGATTAAAAAATTGGGGATTTAGGGTAGGGATTATGGGTTGGGGATAGAATTGGGTACTTTAGGGTTTGGGAGTCTAGGACTTCATTTAGTTTCTGTGATTAGGGATTTGGGGATTCTTAGGGCTTTCTTTCATTCTGTAATTTGGGACTTAGGGCTAATGGGATTGGCGGTTTTGACGGACAGAGAGGAGAGATCCACATCCACATATATATTATAGGGGCATTTGGTGATGGGTCCCTGAACATTTCACTTTATTACCTTAAATCCACAATCTTTTTTCACAGTGTGATAGGTACTTTTTTCAAATTTGAAGATCTAAAATGTCTAATTTACCCTTTCTTCAAAATCATACCCCACTGTTAGTGAGATATCCCATTAATAATGGCTAACTAATATTTAATTTCCCACGATTAATGGAATCCCCAGATTTTCAAATAAATTCTAAAAACATACATATAAATTTCAAAATAGCAAAAATAAATTTTAAAAAATGAAATAAATTCAAAAAATGTAATAAGTTTAAAAAACGCAATATATAACCAAATAACGTAAATAAATTTTAAAAAATGCAAATAAGTTTCAAAATATCCAAATAAATTTCAGAAAATATAAATAAATTTCAAAATACTCAAATAAATCTCATAAGGTGCAAAGAAAATTTTAAAAAATGTACATAAATTTAAAATAATGAAAATAAATTTTAAAAAATGCAATAATTTTAAAAAATGTAATAAATTTGAAAAGATACAAATAAATTTCAAAAGACACAAATAAATTTAAAAAACAGATATAGATTTCAAAAAATATAAATAAATTTGCTAAAAAAACTCAGATAAATTTTGAAAAAAATTCAAATAAATTTACTAAAAACACAAATAAATATGACAGAAAACAGATAAATTTGAACAACACGCAGATAAATTTGACAAAAACTCAGATAAATTTGAACAAAACTCAGATAAATTTTGAAAAAAACTCAGTTAAATTTACCAAAAATACTAAGAAATATGACAGAAAATAGATAAATTTGAATAACACTCAGATAAATTTGACAAAAATTAGGATAAATTTTAACAAAACTCAGATAAATTTAACAAAAGGGATAAACAGAGCCAAAAGCGATCACCGGGGAGATGTCAGTCCTCCTCGGAATTTGGCAAAAGACAAAAACAGAGTCAAAAGACACTGCTGCCAGCAGAGGTCCTCTTCCTCTCCGGTTAAGGCACTACGGCAGCGGCGACGACCCTCCTTCTCCGTCGACGCGCAGTGGCAGCGGCTCACATTCTTCTTCTTCTTCTTCTCCCGTTCTGGTTCTGCAACAAGAACCAGAAGACACCGCTGCTAGTAGTGGCTTCTTCCTCTCCGGTCAAGGCACGACGGCATTGGTGGTGACCCTCCTTCTCCATCGACTCGCAGTGGCAGCGGCAACTGCGTCTCCGTCGACGTGGGGTCCAGACAAGGCGTCTCTAATGATGTGCCCAACCTGGATCTGAAATTGACTCAAAAAAAAAAGGGTACTTGTAGCGTTGAATCGATGTCAAATGTAAGAGTATTGACGTGTCATGACTCTCGAGCATCCATGGATATTCATTGAGACAACGTGAAACATTGTAACTTGGCTACAAAGTTCGATTATAATCGGTACATAAAAAAGAAGTTGGAGAACGGCTCATTCATTCACACTTGTAAAAAAAATTGGAAGTCTGATAAAGAAAAAAAAATTCCCCCAATTGGCAATAGTCTACCTCGACACTTTCAACTTTATACTTCTTATACACTTGTTATCCCCAAACAAAATTCGGTTCTTCTCGTCCTGGAACCAGAGAGCATCGCTGCTGCTTCTCCTTCGGCCACGAAACGGCGCGGAAGCACGAGAATCCGGCGACGTGCGGCGGCGAACCGGCGACGCGCGATCAGAGAGCCGCCGATCGACTCCTCTGTGAGGAATCGGAGTTGCAGACGCGCGGACGGCAGCGTATCGGAACCGTGACAATCTGCAGCAACTCTGGAACCGTGTGGAGCGATCTCTGCTATCTGCTTCTTCAAGATCTCCCTAGAACGAAAATCCTTGATCAGTGTGGCCCACTGCTATCAGAACTGATCTCTCTTTTCTGCAACGAAGACAACGTGCGACAATTTGACGGTGCTCAATCCGGAAAACACCACTATAAAAGAAGAGGGATAATACAAATTTTAAAATTTGAAATTTCAAAATTTGATACCTAAAACGTTTGAAAGGGTAAATCAGTCATCAAAAATGTATCCAGGACGTTTGAAAGGGTAAATCAGTCATAAAAAATATATCCAGGGACCTTTCACCGCAATATGTCCAACTGCATGGACCATAGGCCTTAAAAAGTTTTTCCTTGGACTGGAGGCTGGATACATTCACTTATAGGGACCTTTCGCTAATTTTGCCTATACTATATATATAGGATACCTCGTAGAAATGGGTCCGAATCCACTGACAGATTTCGTTTCTCCCCTAATGCCTCCTATTCTTCCCCTACCGATACTTTCATGCAAGTTAAATGAAGGTGGTGTGTGTGTGTGTGTGTGTGTGTGTTAAAAGAAGGGGGTGGAAGTCGTAGAAATGGGTCCAGATCCACCGACAGATTTCGTTTCGCCCTAATCCCTTATATTCTTCCCCTACCCATACTTTCATGCAAGTTAAATGAAGAGGGGGGAGTTAAAAGAAGGGGGTGGAAGTGTAGGGGTGCTCATGGGCCGAGCCTTTCAGCATTGGGCCGAGCTTGGATATGTAATTAGGGTCCGATTAAAAATTGGGCGGGGCTTGAATTAAGTGAGGGAAAGCCCATAGCCTGGCCCGACCCAATTTGTGTAAGAAATGCATGTAATCTAATTTTATTAGTGCTCTTATGCCCATACAAGTGATGAACAGTTCAACCCGGCCCGATTGATTAAATTGGCAGGCTCAGGCCTAACTTTTATGGCCCGTGTCGGGCCTGGGCCAGTGTTCTTAAAGCCCGGCCCTTGAACACCCCTATGGACGTGTGGTAATTATTGTTTTGTTTTTATTATTGTAATAATGCAGTGTGGATGTGGACACTAACAAAAGCCAACCCCAATCCACCCTCACCGACCCGCAAACCCCAACCCACTTTTAATACGGGTCGGTTGCGGGTCAATTTTCCTGACCTGCATTTAAATGGGTTGAATTAGGATCAACCCATTTAACCGTCATGACCCACATAACCCATATTTATTTTTCCTTCAAGTAGTCTTATACTCAATACTCAGCTCTATGGATTGTAGTTTTTTTATTTTGATATGATGTTTTTAAATTTTTCTGAAAGTTTTATTTTATTTCTAGTAGTTTTACTATTCTTTTTCTATAGTTGTTATTTAAATAAATAAAAAAACCTATACTATATTCAAGGTATAAATAATTCATCCTCTTTTTATTTTTTTCTTTTTTGTAGTTTACTTGGGAATATTTTTGTGTCTTATGAAAATTGTGGATACGGAGGAAATACAATACATTGGGTATGACATAAATAAAATAAAATAATCAAGTAAAGACATAGTTCATGCTAGGTTTGGTTTAAGATTCTATAAGAAGCAAATTAAAGTAGGCTTATAATAGGCAAGGCTTGTCCATATTGTCTATCATGATATGTTTTAAGCTGCGTCAATTCAATAAGTTGAAGATTGTTAGTTTTAATGTTATCTCTTTTTTATTAATTAACTTATTAGTTTGGATCTAATTTAAACATTAGATGGTCAGAGCTTAAGAGAACTCTTATTAATAAATTTAAATTTGGATGTGATATATGCGGGTTATTCCGACCCACAGCAACCCGCAATGGTTATGCGGGTTACTATCAGTCGGGTCGGTTTGACCTGCATTAGGTGCGGGTTAGTGTCAGTCGGATCGGTTTGACCTGCAGTGGGTGCGGATTAGAAGTTTCTGACCTATTTAATAAACGGACGGGATACGGATTAGGAGCATCTAACCCGTTGAGCCCAACCAACATGTTTGCCACGAAAATCGTAATCCGTATGCGTGCCAACAACTGAATGTATTAATAAGCATGACTCGTGGACGAGTTCATTAAATCTAGTTAAGGAAGTGCATGTATCAAATCTTAAGCAAGAGAGTAAGAAACAAATATGTAATGCAGTAACCATGTGATTTTGCAAGCATATTGGGACCCGACATGGTGAGAGCTCTGGGGTTTACTTTTCCTATGCCATACAATATTGATAACAAGTTATCATGGTAATGAAAAAAAAAAAAAAAAGTCCTTTCGGAATTTATTTTCCTGATAATGAAACGGATATTTATAAAAAAAAAAAATCCCTCAACTACGTGGAAAATATACATTGAAGTATACAACAAGTCTGCCGTACAAATTTCAGATTTTCGCAGTCCAAATTGCCCATGCACTATGGATCATGTTAATATCCTATGGGACCCATTTCAACTAACAAATTCACCAAGACCAGCTTCTTACCCTCATGGTAAGAGGCGCCGGTTCTTACCCGTTTGTACCGGGCCGGTTCTTACCCGTTTGTACCGGGTTTAAATCTGACTGTAAGAGTCTCAACCCCATTAAGCTGGGATAAAATAAAAAATAAAAAAATAATAACAAATTCACCATTCAATTCCTTCGTACAAAGCTATTGTACTTTTTCCTCCTTTTTCATCCTATTTTGAAATGATTAACTCGTTAGTCTATTAGTCAACCCCTCATTTATCATCTTCCCCCTTCCAAGCCTCTTTTATTTACTCTCATCTCTTCTTCCCAATCTCTTCTATTTGCTCAATTTTAGCCTGCATCAGTAGAACATCGTGGACCATTCAAAAAAAGTGGACCCCTAACCATCATCTTCCACCTTCGAAACCCATATTGTTTCCTCTCCTCTTATCTTCCCAAATATATCCTCTTTGCTCGTTCTTAATCAGCATTAGTGGAAAATCGTAGTACGTCCAGCTTCCTCCCCTTACTCCATCACTTTGAAAGAGGAGCTGGATTTTTTATTTATTGTACTGGGTGTTTCCCTGAGTCTTGAAATCCCCACCTTTTTTTTAAAGCAATGCAGCCTGTGGTCCCATCTCTAAATGGGTTGTTATTTTGTGTTTAATGAATGAAACAACACTTGTTGAACTTGATAAAACACTAGATAAGAGAGAGAGAGAGAGAGAGAGAGAGAGAGAGAGATTTGTGCAAGGATGATGAAAGTGATCTCTTCGTAATTGCCCTACGCTGCAAAAAGTTTAGCTGATCGACTTTACACAAGCTGACATGAAGTATTGGAGATACAAAGTCTTGGTGGATATTTACACGAAACAATGGAAGCGCAACTGCTCTCTCCATCCATTATTGGAACCAAAAGAAGATATCCTAGATTTATGGAAATGGTTTGAAACTTGTTAGCTTCTATGCCCAATGTATTTTGAAAGCAGCATTTGTTCATGCCAAAAACTATGGGTGCTGTTATATTTAATGGACGTTTGGATATTTGTGGCGGTACAAACAGTTTTCTTGTAGTCTTTATATATATATATATATATATATAGGATGTTGGTTACTTTTCTTGTAGTTTTATGTGGTGTTATATATTTATTATGTGTGCAAGATGTGTTTAGTATGCACTTTGTTTGGTGAGAGACTATTCCTACCATATATATATATATATATATATATTTTTTAAATTATTGTGAGAAGAAAATTTGGACTGAATTTTTTTCTTTGTTATTGGAGGGTTCCCAATCCTAGGGCTGAACAAACGGATTTCCATAATGGCTGAAAGCATCTTCTAGCTCTTCCCAGGACAAACCTCCCACGAAGATCCGCATCTCTTCCTTACCTGCCATGTCCAGAAATCTTTGTATATATTTCTGGCTCTCTCTCTCTCTCCTGTGTTGGTCTCTGGCTCTCTGCTTCGTAAGATGGCGAGAGCGATGAGAGAGAGTTTTGATTTTTCCGAATGAGGAGAAAATTGTTGCTGTTCCAAAATCAGTATTCCATCCACAAATGATTCCATCTTACGAACCATTTGTGTTGGTGCCCACTCCAGATGTTTTTATTTTTGCTAAGAAATTGAAAGGTCAATGGAGAGTTCGTGGTCAAATCCCAACCAACTCTGTAGATAGACAATTAATCCCAATTGATTCATCAACTGTCATCTCTCCTTGTTGCGAACTCAAGAATTGCTGAAAATAGACTATATTCTAACATACCAATCTCCGATTATTAGGACAACAGAGGAGGATGCGGGGTGGGCGATGAAAGTGAGTGGAGAAAGGGGAAGATTGAGCTCTCACCAAACTCCGATCAGAAACCGTTAGGAATTTTGGCTCTCACTAAACTCCAAATTAGGAGGCATAAGTAGCTTGGGCTCTCACCAAAATCCAAACCAGGAGGCATTAGAGATCTCGAAGAAGAGAACTCGAAGAAAATCCATTTCATTATTCATTAACCATTGCTCTTAGCCATTGGGGCTTTACATAACCGTAGGACTAATCTAGACCATACAAACACATTGATGGTTGCGATTAAAACATCCAACTAAAACAACTAAAATATAAATAAAAGCTCTAAATAATATAAAAATAATATAAATTGAATGGGCTGGGCCCAAAGGCTTGGTCAAGACAAATGGGATGGGCCCGTTGGCGGGTCGACCCGTGGTCCCTGCATCATACTCATTTTTGAAAATTGACTTTTAATCTTCATCTTTAACTACTATTGATATGAATCCTACGAATTCAATTGTTATGTATTTTAATGCAAAATTGAAGGTCACACAGGATATGTGCCCACATGACTGTTGATCCGTTTTTATCATGCAGTCATTTATGTCCCATTTAGTTTATGTTCCATTTAGTTGCTCATAAGAGAACTCTTGTCTGATCGAAGGTTATGGCATTATGCATTCAGTGTGTATTTAGGACTTACAGTTGGACCTTTGATAAGCAAACAACAGAAATTCTGATATGTTTGTTGTTTTATGATTTATGAACAAATAAATTGCCAAGCCACCAAGATCCATTTCGGTCTCCTTCCCGGCCTTTCCATTTTTACAGCAAATGTAGATGAGCTAGGACAGCAAAAGGTTATTAGATTATTCGAGTATCAAAAATCTCTAATTCTAAATAAAGTGGGGATGGACTTATTTTGGGATTGTGGGAAATTTGGATCTGAATCCAAGTATACCAGATCTGAAACATTCGGATCTGGATCCTTGAATGTTTGGATCTGAAGATGCCAATTCAAGACAATTTTTTTCTTTAATATAAAGTTGTTAAATTTGTGGGCCACGGATGAAGGGGTTAGAGGCATGGGATTTGAGCCCATCCAAGATGTCTCTTTCCATCCCATCTCCCCAGTCCCGTGATCAATGGGGCCCCAAGTGGGCCCCATCAAATTTGCCCATCACCATATGGTGAGGAATGTCCCTATTATATATTTATATATATATAAATATATAATAGGGACATTCCTCACCATATGGTGATGGACAAACTTAATGGGGCCCACTTAGGGATCCACTGATCATGGGACTTGTGGGGGATGGGAAGAGACATCTTGGATGAGACCATATTTCAAATTTAGGGTCAATCTCATGCCTCTAACCCCTTCATCCGTGGCCCACAAATTCAATGACTTTATATTAAAGAAAAAATTTTGACCCTCAATCCAACGGTCCAATCCATTTAGATAGGTGAAAATTCAATGGGTCTAGTGTACTTAAGTAGTTCCATGTTTGTGGATAGTTCGGATGTGTTATAAAGTCAACTCTACTATGTTGTCCCTCACCATAACATGGTGAGGATAGATGCACATGAAAAAATCAAAATCTAATATATAAAGCAATGATTGCTCAATAATATCTATTAATAAATCAAAATCTAATTTATCTTTTGCATTTTAATAAATCAAAATCTAATTTATCTTTTGCATTTTTATTTTTTTTGTAATATGCAAGGAAATGCCCTAGATTTGAACAAATCTCAACAACTTTTTAGACATAATTTCTTAAAAATTTGTGAAGGCCGTTAAAATTTTGGAAATTAGTGTTCCTCGTAATGAATTCAATAATCCTTCTCACTGCAGAGAGTTGTATTTCACTTCAATCAAAGTAGGACCCCAATGTCAGACTGTTCACATGCAAACCAATCCCCACATACTTACGATCAAATAATCTCCCATTCGATGGAATAGAAACAAGGAAAGTCGGAAAATGAATATTCGGCCATCACTCTAGTAGTTATACTCACCATTTACACCTCCACCTTATATCCTTCACCCTCCCCTCAAATCCTTCACTCTAGTAGTTATATTCAGTCATTTACATCTCCACCTTATATCCCTCACCCTCCCCTCATATCTTTCACTTATCACTTCTTTAATAATCCTTTGGTGGAGTTCATTTCTAATGCAGAACAAGCAACGAGTGGCCCTGCTCCATTATTGATTTTTTATTTTGTTTCCTTTTTATTTTTCCTAATTATTAGTTAGCATGTTTCTTATTGGTAGTTTCTATTATTAGTTTAGGATTGCTTAGGTCCTAAGTTTGCTTATCTAATTAAATGACATTGTAGATATGAAAATCTCATTCTGGACTATTGAATAGAATTGTGGGTTTTTCCCCTCGAAGAGGAGCGTCCTTGTGTGTTGAAGTCTCTGTAGAGACAATTTGAGGCGTCTTTTGACACGTTCTTCGACATCCACGCAAGCCCTAATCCTAGGGTCTGCATCAGTTGGTTTCAGATCCAATGGATATATGACAAAAATGGCACGCATGGTATGCTAATGATTAATTAGCATGTTTCTTATTATAATTAGGATAGCTTCTATTATTAGTTTAGGATTTCTTAGGCCTTAAGTTTGCTTATCTATTTATATGGCATTGTAGAGATGGAAATCTCAGATTGGACTATTAAATAGAATTGTGGGGTTTTCCCCTCGGAGAGGTGCCTCCTCTTGTGTTGAAGTCTCTATGGAGACAATTTGAGGTGTCTTTTGAAACGTGCTTAGGCATCCACGCAAGCCCTAACCCTAGGGCTTGCATCAATTTCACCAAGAATATCTATGTATTTTATGCAAACAAACAGTCCCTCAAGATTATAATTAATGTATTATTAAAGAGCAGAAAATTGTTGCTGCTCCAAAATCAAAATTACATCCACAAATGATCGCATCTTCCGAACCATTTGTGTTGGTGCCCACTCCAGATGTTTATTTTTGCTAGGAAATTGAAAGGTCAATGGAGAGTCCATGGTCAAACTCCAACCAACTCTGTAGGTAGACAATTAAAAGCTTGTCTGTCTCCAATACCTGTAGGACATAAATAAGACTTTCATGGGTTGCAGGGCCATAGCTCAGGTTGCCCAGGGGCCTCTTTGGGATGCTCCACCTGTGCTCTGCTGTGGAATCCTCCGTCTCCACAATCTGCTTGAGTACACCTTTGGTTGTGTCCCAAGAAATAATCATTGAAATATGCAAGTTAAAAGTAATTCATTGAGTTCCAAAGGAAGCATGAAGAAATTCATGGCATGATCTGGCAAATAAATTCTATAAGACTAATTGATCAAGAAAAATGAAAAAGGTAAATACAAAAATCGCCTTTTATCTTCATTGTATATGAGCATCAAGGCAGGCAGTTTTTGTCTAGAGAAGTAGGTTTTGTTTTGAGTGTGCGAGTGATTGGGAAAAATTGTATGGCATGGAAAGAGAACGAGGTTAAACGGATTCCTCCATCAACAGGATGTCTTCTTTTTTTTTTTTTGGTATCCCAGATAAGGAGCTGGTTGGCACAGCAAGAGGGAACTGGGACCAATCAATATAGAATTGTATATTGACAAGGGGTCTATTAAGGTGTTATCCAGCTTGATTAGAGTAATGTTTCTAATGAAGAGGAAATGATGGCTGTAAGGCGGTCATTAAGAATTTTTAAAAGCTCTATACAGGTCGACTAACAGTGAAGAGTGATTCGGCTAATGCTATTACTTTGGTTTTAACAGGTTGGAAGATCCCTGGAGAACTGATTAATTTTGAACTAAATAAAGAAAGCGTAGGGCAATGAAGGAAAATTTTTGATATACCTTAAATGAGATTGCAGATTCATCAACTAATCAAGAAGTGGATATCAATGATCTATGTAGGACCTATGTTGTAGCACTCTTTTGTTAGTTTTCTTTTTTCTTTTTTTTAATTTGCTTCAATGTTATTTTGCTTGGTATAGAATTGGTAATGACAAAGCATGTACTTCATCATCATATTCCTATAGAAAGTTTGTACATCATCAATCAATTTAATCAAATATAAGCTTGAATCTATCTACATAAAGACAATAACTCCAAAAACTGTAATGTAGGTTCACCCCAGGAAAATTCAAAGAGAAAAAATGAAATCACTTGGAGAGAGAGAGAGAGAGAGAGGAATACCTGCTCAGTTTCTGCTGTCTTGCAACTGAGGAGAACTGTAGAAAGAGAAGAACAAAAAAGAGAGGTGTGGCACTCGCACATGGAGAAGAGGTAAAGGTAAAGTTGTCCACAGCTGAAAGCATTAGTCAAGGATGCAACAGCAACAATAGCCCAGTGACAGAGGGAGGAGATATGGCAACCATCTCTTGCAGGAATTATGAGACACACATATCCATTCCTTAGTGCAAGGAGAAGTAATAAGGATGAGCATTTTATTTCCATAAACACTCAAATTCCACCAAATTAGTTGAAATTAGCTACGCCCCTGTATGCATGAGATGACACCTTTCTTGTTATTATGATTAGATGTGGGATCTCATTACAAGCCAGATCCTTCTAAGGAATGAGTATATGCAAGGCTACCCCAGCCGTTTTATGGCAATCTAGGCGATGTCCCCATAAATATTCGTATTTATTAGTTCCATTTAACAAGGGGGATTCTTCCCTGAAATAATATGCAACTGAAAAGTCACAGTTTCTCCCTCCCCACATCCATCTGGAAAGCATGACAAACAAACAGTATATTATTTCATGTGCCACTTCTCACCAAAAATCTTTACAAGAACATATGCCATCCCTATAATGGTGGAAACGAGTCCTGTCTCTCACAATTATCTGTTTCACGTACACCTTAGAAACCCACTTCATAAAACTATGGCAATCTTCGCAAACCCTAAGATTCTTCACTATCCGAATACAAGAAGACCCCCTCCCCACATTCAGCAGCCCAAAAGCAACGGCCAACTTCTCGCTATGCAACAATACTGCATCCTTCTTCTCTTCATCTTCCAAATCAACCAACACACTTTCCCCATTTGGTACATAACCCACCACCTTTAACTCGCTCACGATCTGATCTAATTTCTTATAAATTTCATTAGCCTTTGAATGAGACTGATCTGCCATCAAAAATTCATGTATCTCACCATCCATTTCCATCCAACTGCACCCTTTCTCCTTTGTAATTCCCCTGTTTCTCATTAACCTCCTCACCTCCCAGACATCCTCAAATCTCCCTGCCTTGGCATAAATATTTGATAGTAGCACATAAGCACCATCATGATTTGGGTCTCTCTCTAAAAGCTTCTTCGCTGCAAATGCACCTAATTCGACATTACCATGGACCCTACAAGCTGCCAAAAGTGAACCCCAGATGACAACATTAGGTTCAAATGGCATTGCCTCTATAAGCTCAACTGCTTCATTTAAAAGATTGGCACGGCCGAGGAGATCTACCATGCAACCATAGTGTTCGTGCCTAGGCATGATGTTGTGTTCGTTGGCCATCGAGGTGAAGATCCGTCGGCCATCGTCAACTAACCCTGCATGGCTACATGCATAAAGCACACCGACAAATGTCACTTCATTTGGTTCGATTCTCTCAGTTTTCATCTGACTGAAGAGTCTCAATGCAGACTTTCCATCCCCATGCATGGCAAGTCCAGTAATCATGCTCGTCCAAGAAATCACATTCCTTTGAGGCATATCCTTGAACACCTGATTGGCGTTTTCCAAGCTACCACATTTGGCATACATATCAATGAGAGCATTGTTTATGGAAAGAACATTACTAAAACCATTCTTGTCAACATAGATATGGATCCACTTTGCTTGATCTAGAGCACCAAGATGAGCACAAGCAGAAATAACACTCAACATGGTGATCTGATCTGGTCTGATACCTGAAATCTGCATTTCATTAAACAGCTTAAGAGCTTCATTAGGATGGTCACTCTCCGCATACCCGGATATCATTGCACTCCAACAAACCAAATCTTTTTCGGTCATTTGGTTGAATAGTGAGCGAGCAATGTCAAGTTTTCTGAGCTTTGAGTAACCTGAAATCATAGCAGTTGACACAACTAAATTCTTTTGCAGCATTTTGTTGTATAGTCGATGTGCAGAATCCATGGAACCACAATTTGCATACATGGTGATGAGGGAACTCTGCAGCCATGCATCCAATACAAAATTCTTTTCTGAGATGTATCTATGGATTGCTTTTCCAAAATCTAAGTTCCTGACACGGCCACAAGCCGAAATAGCTGTGGCTAGAATGAACTTATCCGGCTCTACACTGGTGCCCTTCATTTCATCAAACAGTTGCAGGACTTCTTCATGCAATCCAATATAAGAGTAACTGCAAGTTAGAACTAACGTGAGAAAGAACCATCAAGATAGGGGAATCTATGCTTGCACTCAGCTGAAAGAATTCTGTGTGCATTCAAACCTCCGCAATACATGCAAGTACCTCAATCCAACCCATCCAAACCATGGCCCATTTATCAAGGGATAACCCCACCAACCAACAGCCCCCTTCAAATGATTTTTTGGGAGGGGGGTGGAGGAGGGAGGTAGGGAGGGGAGGGGAGGGGAGGGGAGGGGTGGGGTGTGGGTGTGGGTGATAATTAAGAGTCCAAACTTAATGAGTTCAATAGGCAACAAAATCACGACCTCAAAATTGTCCAACTGAAGTGAGTTTTAGGGCCATTCGGTTGTGGAGAAATTCTCTCTAGAGAAACCTTCTTTTCCTAGGATTCATTTGCGAGAAGCTTTTTTTCTCAGGATTCATTAGAGGGAAAGAAAAGTAGTAGAAAAGGTTTCTCCTCAATGGGGTGGAGAAAACACTCATTTCATTAGTGAAACCGCGAAATTAATTTTTTATTAGTAAAACATAATGCGGTTTTTCCTACCACAGCCATGCCCTTTCCAATTCAAACATATGTGGAGAATAACTACTTGAAAAAAGTGCTGATTTTTCACGGGATTCTACACCCCTAGTTATTCTCCTTATTTCTCCACTCAATAGGGATGGCCCACTTGTCATTTTCTCCTCATTTGAATGGGCCATTAGGGTTTTGACACTTGGATTGACATACATTGCAAGTCACACTGCAAGAAGGAAGGGTTGGATGGCGCCAAATTTACACAAAATATTTTTAATTTTATGTAAGAATCAACCTTAGGGTCATTGCTTTGGTGCAATGGTAAAAGTTTATGGGGCCATGCATGATAACGCAGGTTCGAGACCTGCGAGCAGCCACTTTGTGCAAAATTGTCAAAGGTTAGGTCCGTCTCCAGTCCAATTTGGACCCTCCCAGGACCGTGCTTCGGCGGGACCACAATGGGTGATGACTTTTTAGTCAACCTTGACAAGAAGTAGGCCCACCAGTTTAGATATGTTCGCTAACTTAGACCAACAAATATCCACTAATGGGACAGTTGATCGTAAAGAACTCGAATCCAACCGATTATTAGGCTTACGCCATCCAAAGTAGCACCCAAAAGATTGGACTGAGCTATATACACAGCATTTGTATGGAGATCTATTCACATGAATCCATTAATTCAAAAAACATGTAAAAATTATGAGTAGAGATTATATTTAGCGCATAATATACAATGTTGTTCTTTCCAAATTGCGCTATTAGGCCCACCTTCGATGGAAACATGCCGTGAGATAAGAATTTCCTTTGATTGGGGAGGGCTCCAAATTCTATTCATTTTTTGAGAGATCACTTGAGAAGAGAAATTAATTTGATCCGTGTGACATCTACCATTGTATTATATCATATTCCAAAAGGCGATGATCAAATTTGCATTTGGACTTAATCATGGCAAGAGGTGCGGGTGAAGTCGGTCGCACCTCTTAGCATGGTTCAATCCAACGGTGATCTCACTCCTCCAATCAATGTGATGTTTGGGTCCTAGACAAATCAACGGACATGGTCACATCTAATGCTCCGTTTTTATTAAAATGGCCACATACACGAGTCAAGTTGCCAACACTGGTATAGCCAGCTGCAGACAATTTCTACATTATACAAATTTACTCACCGTTACTGATAAACAAAAACTAGAAATCGTCCAAATTACCAAACAAAATCAATAACCCATACATACCTATCCATCATGACGTTCCAGGCCACCACATCTCGCTGCGGCATTTTCTCGAACACCATGCGGGCGTCCAAAACCCTCCCACACGCTGCATAAACCCTTATCAGCCCCGTCTGTACGAAGGGATCCGAGTCGAAACCCATCTTCGCAGCGAGCCCGTGGACCTCCCTCGCCTCTCGGAGCGCCGAAACCCGAGCCGACGCCTTCAGGAGCGGCGGAAGACTAAACCGATCGATCCAAACTCCCGCGCTCCTCATCCGGCCGTACACGTGGAGGGCCATGTGGGGCTGGGAGCCGTCAGATAGCTGCCGGAGGATGCGGTTGCAGAGGCCGGTGTCGGGGTCGGGAATCTGGCGGAAGACGGAGAGGGAGTAGTCGGAGGTGGAGGAGAAGGCGAAGGAGGAGACGGCGAGCTTGAGGAAGATAGGGGCGGAGCGGTCGAAGCCGGAGCGGAGGATTTGGGCGTGGATTTGCTTGAGTTGGAAGAGAGAGGTTGCAGATTGGAGGTGGTGGTGGAGATAGTGTGGGGTTTGGGAGAGAGGAAAGGAAGGGAAGGGTTTTAGAGGGATGGCTGTTTCCATGGCCGTGGCTCGCGTCTCTGCAGCGCGCGAGAAATGAAAGAATTGAGTGCAAGTGAAGATGTGTAAACGGCCGGATAGGTAAGAATTTGTTTTTACAGAAATTAAGCTTAAATAATAATTAAATAAATTTATCAAAAAAAATAATAAAATGACAAGATAATTGTTCGAATATTTTTTTGGACGAGATTATCCTAGTTGACGATATCATTAATTCAGTTTTGATGATATCGTCAACTTTATACAACTTTTGTTTTTTTTCTTTAATGATTTTCATATATACATTCTTAAAGTTATTCAAAGATTTCGGATTAACGAAATAAAAAAACTCTGGGGATCCAAAACTCTACACAAACACTACAATACCTAGAAGAAAATCTCACATTTAATATTCAAAGATTACATAACGTGGCCCCCTACACAAACATCAAGAGCTACAAAATTTTTCCAAATAAATGACTTCAAACTTTAGCAACTACCAAACAAATGTTCATAAAAGCATACCCAAATTCATCTCCTCCAACCTCACTCAAGCCACCACTAAATTGAGAGAAAATCCTCATTTAGGCATTTCACCAAATACCTTGCACTCCAAACTGGAACTCTCAATACTCATGCAAAAAAGGGCAATAAATGCATAGAACATAAGCATGGGACTCGTATGCTTAAAGGAAGATGGTTGAGCCCACTTAAGAAAAATGATTGGGATACAAAATACAATGATTTTCATAACCATCCCATTACTAGGTAGAAGAAGATAGAGCAAGATATCATTTTCTTGCAATGAAAGTTGACGATATCGTCAACTGAGTTAAGGATATCGTCAACTGGTGTGATTCCGTCCAAAAAATTGTACAAACAATTAACTTGTCGTTTTATGATTTATCTTCATAAAATTGTTTAATTAAGATTTAAGCTTAACTTTTTTTTGGTAAAAACCCCAATATTTTACTTAAAAACCATTATCTTTTGAGTATGGGGAAATTTTCAAATTAGACTTTTTAAGTTTTTGACTTATTTTGAAAATGTGCATAAGTTAAAAAACTTTTCAAATTAGGACCTTTTAAGTTTTATGGTTTGAAAAGGACAACAGGCCATTTAAAGTTATTTTTCGGTAATTTCTTTCCTCAAAATTTTTAAAATACCCAATTTATCCGTCATTTATTGCCATAGCATGCTTGCGGCAGCCATTACATGACATGATCGTCGTGGGGACGTTGATTGTTGTTGATCACCATGAGGACATGGGTGAATGAATATATGAGAAAATGGTAAAAATGAACGAGGGTTTTATTTCAATGAAGGGCAATTTAGGTATTTCAACAAAATAAAGGAAAAATACCGTTGAAAAATAACTTTAAATGGTCAGTATTGCATAGTGTTGTCTGAAGAATCTGGGGAAGTGGTGGATTGATGTGTTGGAGTTCTGATTAGGTGGCCGGGTGCTTTGTAGGGTGTGGTCATGTCTTATAAAAGATGATTCATTTTGCTATTATATAGTTGATTTGGAAGGAAGGAAATGATAGGATTTTCAAGGGCACTTCTTCGATATCAAAGTTAATATCTAAAATGGCATTAAAGATTATGAATTGGGCATCGGCTAAAAAGGAGTTCTCAAATCTTAATTTAAATAACTTTCTTTCTAATTGTGGAGCATGCGAGTGTAGCCCTTTAAAGGAAAAGAGATATATCATTTGGTGTCCCCTTCCTAATGGGGTCTTAAAGTTTAATGAGGATGGAGCTTCTAGGGTTACCCCTAGAAGGGAAAAGTATTGCTTATGTTTTCTAAATATGTGGGTGTGTGCGATTTAAACAAAGCAGATGTGTTAGCTATCTTGTAAGGCTCTAGATTGTTTTTTAGAAGATATTGTGGTCCGTTCGTTGTGAAAAGCGATTCATCTAATGCAGTTGTGTGAATTTCTAAGTGGAATGCTAATCCTTAAAAACCCAATCACATCTTATTGAAATCTAGGAGTTGTCAGCGGGCATCAATGTTTTTATTTGTTAGGAGATTAGATCTATCGTTGCCACGACGGATGCATTAGCTAAGCAAAGGGCTAATATATTTCTTTCTTAGGTTGGTTGGTGTGATTATGTAATTCGTGAACTCTTTTTTTATTTTTATTGAGGTTGGAGTGATGCATCTCTTTTGCACCTCCCCTACCCTCCTTTCTTTTGTTCATTTTATTCTCTTTGTTATTCGATTTCCTTTTAATGAATTTTCTTTCTTAGGTTGGTTGGTGTGATTATGTAATTCGTGAACTCTTTTTTTTTTTTATTGAGGTTGGAGTGATGCATCTCTCTTGCACCTCCCCTACCCTCTTTTCTTTCGTTCATTTTATTCTCTTTGTTATTCGATTTCCTTTTAATGAATTTTGCTGTTATCGATAAAAATAAAATAAAATGGAATCTCTCCTTCACTGTACATTTCTGTATCGACCACTCTCCATCCCCTTGTAGACATCTCTCTCCTTTGCCATCTGTCACTTCAAGGATGGTGTGATTTTTGAAAATGCCATCATGCCAAGGGGATGAAAATTGTACGGATGAGTGCAATTTACAAAAGAATTTTGAGATTTCAATCTCATAGGCCCACAAAAGTTTAATGTAGTAAATTTTTTTTTATAAGAGAGTTTCCAATTTTTAGGCTGGACTAATTCCTTTAGATTCGGAGGAAAATCGGATAAACTCTCGTGTAACCCTAATATGATGGTACAGTTTTGAAACCTTAGTCATATTCCAACTCAAATTAACAGATGACTTACAAAAACCTAGAAAACAAATCAGGTAGGCGATGCTACTAAACAAATTCTGCCTTCTCATCCTGACACAAACAAATAAATTACGATCATGACCATCCCCATTAACAATGTCAACCTCCATCGACGACACGAGTACATCACACGTGTCGCACTGAAGCCTGCATTCGCCTTGTTAATAGAGGGCAATCGGGTCGGGTTGTGCTAAACGGGAAGTCTAACCCGCATCCGACCCGTTTATTAAACGGGTCGGAAACCCCTAACCCGCACCCACCACGGGTCAACCCGACCCGACCCGCTTAACCCACATAACTATTGCGGATTATACGGGTCAGGTCGACCCGCATAACCCACATACATCTAGTAAATAAATCGACTCAACTATGGTTTCCTGCTTGACCAAAACTGACTTTTAAGCTCAAATTTGGTCTAATCTCATTTCAACAATCATTTGATGCGCATTACCTTGCTTTCCATTAATAAAAATTGTGGGGTTGAATTGGTTAAGGTCCATTTATTCTTTTTAGCCTAAGCATTAAAATAATTAAATCCAATTTTAACTTAAATAAGCGGGTTATGCTGGTCAAGCGGGTCAACCCTAACCCGACCCGCTTAATGACGGGTCAAGAATACTTGGCCGTGACCGACCCGCCTATTAAACGGGTCGGGTTAAGCGGGTAATACGCGGGTCGGGTCGGGTCATATTTTGCGACCTCGAGTTGTTAATAAACCCAATGCATTCGCTCGTGCTCTACCTGAACAATTCCTTGTGCAGTGGAAAATCCGAAAATGGGAGTTGCTTTGATAGAGCTGGAACAAGTTCTCAGATCCAGCAAGGTCTTGTTTTCTCTCTCTCTCTCTCTCTCTCTATTTCTATTTCATCTTCTGTTTCTTCACCAACTCTATATTTCCTTCCTCCCCCAATTCTCTTCACCCAAACAACCCTTCTGATGACATTGGACAATCGAAAACCTACTCCAACAATAGGGTCCAATCCATATTGGATAATATTCCTTTAATTTCCATGTTTACTTGCTATGATTGGTACTATTGCTAGATCATGAAAGAAATTTTTTTTGTTTGTTTGTTTCAGTGCTAAATATGTCTACCACAGTTGTTACAAATTGTAGAAATGATCTTGTCTCCATGGCCTACACATCTCATTAAATTATTGTTGTATGCAATTTCAGGAAAACTTGACGCGGGAAGAGGAAGATGTTCTTCGGACTTGCAAGGGTAAAGCACTTAGGAATTTTACAATTGGTGCTTGTGTTGCATCAGGTGTTGTGTGGACAGGTATTTTGCTTCTTTTGAACTTTAGATTGATTCATATATGGATATTGAATTGTACGAAAATCGGGTTTTTTAGCGATTTTGTTTATAGTTCTGATACTTGGAATATCATTATAGGATCCCCCATTGTTCTTCCATATCCTGTTTTTTTCATATTTAGAATACTAAAACACTATGTGTTACTTTTTTCATCTCAGTGCTTGCTTCATACAAGGAAACTCTTGTTGATTTGTGCAAATGCATAGTTATTTTGAGACTGAAAGTGCTGAGCTTTTGATGGGCGTCTTTTTATTGTAATCTTTTCTTTTCCTTGGCAGCAACACGCAAGCTTAGTTATGGACGTAGAATCATCGCTGCTGGAGGTAAGCTCTAGAAACCACTTCTCCTGTCTCCAACTCAGAGGAGTAAATGGAATGTATAACAGTAGCATCACAATTCAGGTTGTTAAAATTTATTCCAAGTAACTTCATGCTTTTTTTAAAAAAAAATTATAAGTTTTGTTTACTGTTAAATAAAATACATGAAAGGTGAAGTAGTAGAATGTATCCATTCAAATATAAATTACATGAAAGAAAACAGTAAGTTGTGCGAATATCTTGTTCATATGTCAAAATGTGTGGACAACAGCCCGTGGCACAGTGAAGGTGCTCAATATTGCGACCTTGAGGTTGTGGGTTCGAGTCGGGTTACCAATTAAAAGAGAAAAAAAATCACGTGTGTCCAACAAGGCAGTGTTTTTGTCATGGATAAATGAGCCTTTTATTGTCTTACACCTAGTAATCAGTAGTAGACTCTGGTAGTTCTTATCTAGCTAGTGTAATTTGGAATATGAAACGTGCTTATAATGATGTAACACGATCAACTGTTTGCTCACACAGGAAAGTCAGGCTTTCCAACCATCTCTGCACATAGTGATTTATTTTGGCATACAGCTTCAAACCTTGATTGGTTCATTCAATTTCTCAGGAACTGCTACTTACTTTGGACTGTGGACTTTAGATAGGTCCCTGAATTCATCCCTGGATCATATTCTTGAATGGGAAGGGAGTCGCATGCAGAGGGTGCTAGCTAACTTGTAGGTTTCCTGGCCTGAATATCATATCTGTAGAGAATTTTGGATTATGGACAGATTAGAGCTCTGTTTTACTATGGAGTACTGTAATTGTTGTTGTTTTTATTATTATTTATTGGTAATGGGTAAGTTGTATAATACTAAATTAAACCATCATAAGGTACTGTATGTGTTTGCCATTGATAAGATTAGAACATTCATATGCTGTGATCCACTATGAATGGGATCCGCCATTTGGAATGTTGTATTATTTGAAGGACTTATGCAAATTATGAATGGATGGCTAACAAGTCCAAAATGTCTTCCAGTTAGTGGTTAGGATTATCTGACAGGCATGGTTTTGAGGTTAAGCTCATCTATGGGTATGGTTCAGTACTCAGTAGATAAATTGTTGTTCGTACATGCATCTCAATTTTTCAAAGACGACTTACATGCTTGCTGATTTAGAAACATGGATTTAACACCGAATCTTTCCACTCTTTACTCTGAATCTATAACAGTGCTTTCGGAAAATCATTGCAAATTGTTTTCACCATTTAAAACTTAAGTTATATGTGCGTGTTTGTGTGCCTGCGTTCTTGTTTGGACTCTAAGCGCTCATAAACATATTGATTTACTTCAGAAAAAACTTATCAAAGGGTTCAATTCTTGTTAAGAGGATAAACTTGGACTAGACTAACATTTTATATTTCTTGGCTGTCACATACAATTTCTTTTGGATCACTTTATAGTCTATAATACCAAAGGTGCAAATAGGTCGAGCCAACTTTACACATTTTAGAGCTTTACCACTGGCTAGGTTATGGCTGGATTTTTGGAGCCCACAGGTCCTCAGTTTTGGACACTCTCCAGAAAGCAGGTTGGGTGTAGGTTTGACCATGTAAAAACCCACCAGATATGCATTTAATAGAATGACCATTTAACTTAACTATTTAGTTATTTCACTCAACTTAACTAGGTATACAATATCATTTTAATGGTGAACAATATCTACATCCTGAAACCCTATTTCCCATTGTTTTAATCTCTCCTCGTACAGGCCTGAAATGCATAAAAGATCTCACCCAGAATACACAGTGGAGGGTATCTTCTTTTGACCAGTGAATCCAGGATCTGTGGCCAAGGATTCCATCCAAGCGCATGTTACAGTGCTTCCTGCATCTCTGCACCCATTCATTCCCTGCGTTACTCACCATCGTGTCATGAATTTTTATGGTTTGGCTGCTTGTTTAATGATTTTTGCCTTACATTAGATGCTTGTTCCGTACTCAATCCCATAGCCCGATACCCAACCAACTCCCCCCTACTTCCCCAGCTCCCCTACCCGCACCTTCTGTTTTAACCCACCCTTTGTTTGACGCGTATTGAAATTTCTTATAATAAAGGTCTCTTGTTTTCCTATGTTGTTAAATTGGGACCCTGCCTTTTAGATCGACTGATGGATGGTACTTTCTATCAATGTCAATTAATCGAGGGCTGGAGAAAAGACCAAAAAGAAAAGGATTACATCCAAATATATAGAATGGAGTGAATTTCCTATCTGTTGATAAACTGGTTTGTTTTAGACAATCTTCCTTCTAATGAATTGCTTAACCATTATGCCTGTGAGGGAATTAGTTATGGGCTTTTGTGATGGCCACCACATGCCAGGCTTGTGGTTTGACACCACTTGGTGTGTGCTGTTTTTGGTTTTCCTGCCTTGGCCTAGCATAAACTTGAGGTCCAATCGTTAAACAGACTTGAATCTTTCTGACCTTGTTCTGCTACCACCCCTTGGACAGTATTTATGTGTTCAAGTGCGCTTGCAACAGTCATGTGCTCTATTTTTTTAATTTTTTAATTTTTTTTAAATGGTGTGTTATTGGATTTTTCATGGCAGAATATTGACCAAGTATAGACATGACCCCTGGAGAATGCAGCTTGTCAACAAGCATTTTTATGCTGAAAAGGTATTTGATGATTCAAATCCAGATAGACTCTTGGCAAGGTGGCGTCCTCGGAGCTTCTTTGGAGCTAATGCTGCTCAGAGAACCCAGGACGACAACTATAATGATAAGCCCGATTTGGAGCCTAAGCAATTTACAGTAAGTTGATCATAATTTGTACATATCCTATTTACTGCAGCAACACAAGATTCAAGGCATATGCATCTCTCTCTCTCTCTCTCTCTCTCTCTCTGAACTTCTTAAACAGCTATTTACCTTTGTATTGGGTGCTTTTCCTTCCATTAGTGGCAGTGTCCAAAAAGTCATGGCTATTCAAATTTTAATTAACCTAAAAATTTTAACTGGGTACTTGAAAGAATCAAGGGATAATGACCGTACAACAGGTCTTAAACCTGACAATTGCCCCAGAACTGTTGGAAAAAGTGTAATTACCGCAAAATTGTTCATCTGTAGGATATCTCACATTGCTATATCCTAGGGGTGTAGAATATCGCATTATGTGATATCCTATGACCACAGAGGATATCACGAGATTACCCCTTCCCGCCCAAATGCAAATTACATTTTCACCATGAATTCAAAACTTTGTTTTACTTTCTTCCTACCTGTGTGTTCGGGCAATGGGAGGTTCTCAGGCATATCTCAAATCCAGAAATTTAAACTCAGGTGCAAGATGTGATATCCTTTTGGGCGGGACTAGTTTGTCAAGGCTGGACTAGTTTCAGTCTTGCCTTAACCGATTGTGCAATGATTAAAAATAAAAATTTTCCATTTGTCGGGATATATATATATATATATATGAGAGAGAGAGAGAGAGATGATTTCTTTGCCTTCGGGCCTGAGCAAATCAACGCGGTCTCATGATGCATTTGGTTGCCGAAGTCTTTCAGCATACAGCAGGCTCTTCAAAAAGAAGATTTCTATGGTCTTGGCTGTTTTGTTTCCAAAATTACTTGGAGGTTGTGATGGGGTCTCTCTTACCTCTAAGTCATTTACATTTTTGTTGACTAGTAGTTGTTATTTCAGATGAGTCCGGCTGAAGATCTTATTGCAGACCCTCTAGATTGCATCTTCGGAACTGCAGGATGCAGCGTTGAGATTCATCATGCTGAAAATGTCAGTGTTTTGCCCAGGAGACACAGCCGTAGTCACAAAAGAGCACATCGACGTCACAGGGCCCGCCACTCAGAAGATGCTTCTGCTCACATAAGCTCTCAACAGCCTTTACTATAAAAGGGTATGACAATGGATCATGAACAGGATAACAAATGGCAGTTGTATGTGGTGAATCTGGATCATGGATCCTAAATTAAGTAGATTGGAGGCATTGGAGAGGGTTGGAAACTGAGTTCCCTATCTTCCATGGTTTGGAGATCTCAACAAATCAACTATAGGCAAATCCATCAATGTATCTAATTCAGCATTTAGCAGTTTGGTAATTTCAGTGGTTCACATGCATCCTCCTGGTACAAGAACCCTTACATACATTTGTGGTGAACCCCTATGTTGTCTAATTTTAACTGATGAATCAAGTTTTCCTGTGCTTTTCAAAAAAGAAAAGAAGTCTTCAGCAGATTCTTGTGAAAATCTCACATTCAGTATGCAATGTGGCAAAATTCTTATCTAAAACTAAAATAAACTGATGTTCATAGGTAAAGATATTGAAGGATAATTTGGATTTTACTGCCTTGGAGATGGGTGCTGGAGAACGACCAGCCTCTTGCAATTAGATTTACATGGCCATTATTATTCAGATTCTTATATTTTTGGAGAATAGGATTTCAAGTTCAATAAAGGGGGTGCGCGATTGCCGTTAATAGACAAAAAGTATCTATTGATTGCAGCTTTTCTTGCTTTTCAATACATCCCTTTTGTACTGGTAAGATTTGATTAATACATTTCACCATTAAAAAAAGGAGAAAGAGGGACTTGCCAAAGTGATTATTATTATTATTATTATTATTATTATTATTATTATTATTATTAAGTTGCCTGTAAAAATTAGAAGAGCCTTTTAACTTGCACACCATGCACGCCGCACAATGCCCCTAAACAGCTGCGCAAGGCCAAACGGCTGACAAGGTTATGCTTTTCATTTCACTCTATTAAGTGTGACAAGTCATCTACCTTTGAAAAATAAGATAATTTATCACAAAAGTATATTGTTAGCAACCCAAGTTATGAGCATTTTAATATTTTCCAATTTCCAATATTTTTGCATTGTATACTTTATTTTGCTCAGAAATTTTAATTTAATATATAACTTTAGGTGTTTGTTTTGACCTTATGGCTTTGTAGTATTTTATTTTTCTCTTTATAGTTAATTTGTGTGTACATATATACTATTTCACCCTTTTTTTTTAATATGTACACATTTTAAACCTTGCTTCTTTTCATCCATTTTTAAGATTTTGAAATGCCTATTACAATAAGAAATTAAAAAAAAAATAAGAATAAATAAACTGAAAATACTCGTGTTATTTTATTTGTTGAAAAATAAATATTTAGTTTTATCACAGTTAAAATCTTAATTCTACATTTAGTTCTTGTTGGCCTGCACAATGCATGGGTTTGCTGCTAGTTTAAGATAAAATGGTTGCAGTATTTTGATTGTTGCAGAGTATGATAATTCAAAAAAGGGTTAAAATTTATGTACCTTAAACCCCCACCCCCAACGCGAAAAAAAATACCAAACCAACCCAAAAGAAAGGAGAAAAGGTTAGATGGTCAGGTGGCTCTTAGGAAAACCAGTAATTAATATTTAGGCGAGCTATGATTTTTCATTAAACACATCTAAGTAGATCCCACTGGCTGGCAATTATTTTTCATTAGTAGTGGTCAAAAGGTATATAGCCAATAAACAGAAAATAGGTGGGACACAAATAACAGTAACCCTTGTATCAATGTTTTGCTCTTTTGGACAATATATAGTTAAATGTACAACTGTATGAATGTTGGGACCATTCATTAAGAAAGGTACGAACGATTGGGCCATTCAGAACACCGCCATAATAAGGGGTCACAACTCAGAAGGTAGTTAGTCAGTGGGCTGCGTGAGTGGGGTATGCATCTGCTGAGAATTGAAGCAAGCCTTGCTTCGCAACAACCAAAATCAACAAGGGGTGCACACATTACAACCAAACAAAACCAGTTCCAGAGCAAGTACACATCACCAACAGAGAGATCGAGCGGAATATAGTTGAAAACCCATCAGTGGAGACCATGGGAGATGCACAAGCTGGAATTTAACCAGTGCTACAAGCCTACCACAAGGGTACCCCTATCCATGTACCACCACCATAGAAGCTTTTGTTCTGTCTACGCCATCGATTCCTTCCCCATCTTTTCCTTGTGGTGAGTTTTTCAACCTGTTGCTCGCACACAATTAAACAAAGGAGCTGTGTCCTTTCAGCTGGTTAAGGAAACTGGGTGTATCGGTAGAGTTCGTGAGTTTGAATCCTGATGTAGCACAAGAAAGGGGGAAAAAAGAAGAAGAACAGAGAGCTGTAGCATCGAATCATTGCATTTCATTAAATTTTTTTTTTACACAATTTCATGCACAGTTGCAGAGAATAATATGATTTGATTGACATGAAGTATCAAATTTATACATATAATCTATTCCCCTTACAAGATATATACCCAAGCCTTTGATTTCCTCATACAAGAATTACGACCCCGACCCCGACACCGACAAGATCCTGTACAGATTACCATATATGTAGGTAACATGAATAAATTACTTACCTTTCATGAGCCAATACCCAAAAAGCATTTGATTTCCAATTTTCACTCATCCTAACAAAAAAACAGAAAAGAAAAGGGCAAAACAGTTTATGTTTATTCACAGTTGAAAAAGATCTCAAGGGGTCGAATTTACTGAGATCTCTTGAGGAAGGTGGGAATTGTGTGCATCTGAATGGGAAGAGACAACCAGCCTTTGCAATGGCTTGAGAGCATATGTGAGCTGTGCAAAAGAAGGCCGCAAGCTTGGATCACTGAAAAAAAAAGGCATGGTGGCACATTCATCAAAGAGTCAGGAGGTCTGGAGTGCTTAAATTTTCAGAAAGCTGGTTATGTGCATGTGTCTCAGAATCGCTTACCTCTGCCAACACTTCAATATTATACTTGCAACCAGTGGATCTACTTCTTTTGGGACGTCCAGCCGTCGGTTCTGGAAGCCAACAGCACCTACCACCTGCATCGGGTTCATCCCACTCCATGGCATCCTCAATGTTGCAAGCTCCCAAAGAATGACACCAAAGCTATAAACATCACACCTGCAAAGAGTTCATGTATAAAGCATCAAATGTACAAATTGAGCTAACAGCCATGGTGCACTTAAAAATGACACAGCCGGATTGATTTAGAAAGATCTATCCAATTGTGGGCACCTCAAAGCCAAGTTTAACACGATTACTTCTATGGTTAGAATTAGAAATCAATTGCATCTCAAAGAGAGTACAAATTATGAATATTATTGATGATGATTTTCAAAACACACACGGGAGGTCTTTAAATTAGCCTTCTATGACATCCTAGGAAGGTAAATTCCCTTTTATACATGGATCTCCTTTCCTTTATTTGATACATAACTTCTATCTCAACAATGATTGACAACTAAGAATTCTCTGTACTTATTACATTCATTGTACTGCACATCAACTGGTAGCTCAGTTGGTGAGGCACCTCTCTTTCACAAAAACAACTAGGGATTAGTGCTGATGGTGAGAGACTTGGGTGAGCGTGTGGGTTGGTCTGTGAGTACTTACCTTTCAAAAAATTACATTCATTGAACTTAGACGTCAATAAAAATAAAAAGACTGTGTGACACCTTTGCTATTATTTTAATACCATAGTCACAATTTAAAAAAAAAAAGAAAAGAAAAGAAAAGACTAAAATAAGATATTAAAGAAAATAGATAGTAGAAAGATCTATTAGAATTCTCGCAGAAAAATAATGAAGGACAATAATCCACAGCTGGTTGTTGGATTATATCGCTCAATTGGAAGGTTTGGCCTCCTGCCGCACATAATGGACCTGGGCCTGTCCAATGGGCCCACTTGATGTTGGTTTTACAATGAGAAAAAGCCTAATGATCTGGCCGGGCCTTAAATAGTTTGTTCAGATAATCAGCATATTGTGCATCTATAATACAGCCCTACTTATTAGATGAACAGTCTGATAAGTGGAAGTGGGATGTTTGTTTGCGAATGCAGCCTAGATGAAGCAGCCTGGATTCGCAAGGGGTGATGAAACGGGTGTAGACAAGCCTTGCGAGAGAGTTTGCCGAATCCTGGATGGATTCCAGTGAGGACCAACTACGCATATGGGAATTAGCCGAATTTCTCTCGGATCTTAATAACAATCTTCCATTGAAGATAAAGAGAAAACCAAACAAACCAACCAATCTTTATTATTGAATAATGATGAACTACTCTCCTAATGGAGGGCTTACATATTTATAGGAAGGGTTGGACATCCCCTTTCCTCATAGGACTTTGCTTTCCTAAACAATAAAGGAAATAACTTGCTTAACAATCCAAATAAAATAAAACTCCTAATTTTAATGGCTTCTAAATAAATAACAACTCTCTAAATAAGACTCTTAAATAATTAAAACTCTAACTAAATGAATGACCTATTGGGCTTGTGGACTGGGCCCAATTAGTTGGCAGACCATGGGCCTGGCCTGCATCAGTTTCTCCCCACTTTGGAGAGAACTCGACCTCGAGTTCTGTAAATGTCCACCTGGGTCAAAAATCAAGCGTACAAACTTTCAAAGTTCTTGATCTTCATATTCTTCACATAGCTTGGGAACTCGGCTTGATTTCTTCCTCCAGTTAAAAGCAGATTGGAGGTATTGATTCTTTTGATGTTTGCATTTTTCTTGGATATGTGATCAAACCAATAGATGCTTCAATTGTTGCATGTGTACCAACAGATCTTGATCTTTGAATATGCATCGTTGATTCCCGAAGAATAAGTCAATGGTGGGACTGCTATTGATGTCTCCTGAACGACCGTTAGATCCACTGAATGATTAGGCTTGATCAAAAGGCGCAGGAGGCAAATCAAGAAGGTCAAGCGCATGTTGAAGACATAGATTTCAGTGATGACGCGCATGCATGGATGATGGTAGTGGTAAGAGATGACGCGCATGCATGGATGATGGTAGTGGTAAGAGATGATGGTAGGTGGATGGAAGGGATGGGAGAGCACGGGTTACCTCGAATCGACAATTGTGACGGCGATCCGAGATCGGATCTTTGCTCTGATACCAATTGAAGCAGCCTGGATCCTCAAGCGGTGATGAAACATGGGTAGACAAGCCCTGTGAGAGAGTTTGCTGAATCCTAGATTGGATTCCAGTGAGGACCAACTCCGCATATGGGAATTAGCCGAATTCCTCTCGGAACTCAATAACAATCTTCCATTGAAGATAAAGAGAAAACCAAACAAACCAACCAATCTTTATTATTGAATAATGATGAACTACTCTCCTAATGGAGGGATTACATATTTATAGGAAGGGTTGGACATCTCCTTTCCTAATAGGACTTTGCTTTCCTAAACAATAAAGGAAATAACTTGCTTAACAATCCAAATAAAATAAAACTCCTAATTTTAATGACTTCTAAATAAATAACAACTCTCTAAATAAGACTCTTAAATAATTAAAACTCTTAACTAAATGAATGACCTATTGGGCTTGTGGACTGGGCCCAATTAGTTGGCAGACCATGGGTCTGGCCTGCATCACTAGATGATCATTTTTATATTCAAAACAATAGTACAAGGAGCAGAGTCCTACATTCTAATTCGACTTCCCATCTGGCAACATGCCAAGTCAGACACAATATTATAACAATAAGTCAATAACTTGACACTGGTACCAGCAGACTGAAGCCCATTCCAGCTCAACTTCCTATGATTAACATGCCAGGTAAGGGCGTTCATGGCCTGAATTGGATCGGGCTTTAGAAAGATAGGCTCATATCTGGCCCAAGCCTGATAGGAGCCATAAGTGCCTGCACACCTAGCCCAGCCTGCCTTTCTATCATTTAATCGGGTAAATTAGTCAATAACCTACAAGCACTACTTGTTCGGGCTGGGCTGAGCTTTGGGCTTTCGATCATTTAATCCATGCTTAGCCGAAATTTCAGATTCAGGCTCGGCCTGAATACAAAATTCTGAGGTCCAAACATGGCCCAAAGGGTGGTGCCTGGGTCTGGCCCTGGCCAGACCACTCCTAACGCCAATTAGACATCATCATATGATAAATCCATCAAAATAGAAATTTAGAGACTACCCCTTGACAAAATCGTGTTGTATTCATCGGGAATAGCCAATGGCTATTTATAGAGCACAACCAAGACATAATCTTAAACTAGGAAATTTGATCACATCATAGAATAGAAAACCATAATCATAATACTAGCCTAATATAACACTGATTTAATCTAATCCTAATCCAATATATAACTTATTCTCATAATTACAAATCAACCCAACATTACTAAAAAATATACAAATAAGATGCTAACTGTTTTTCAACACCACCAACATTGCTTGAGTGCTATTTCCAACCCAACTTCTATGCTTTACTAATAAGTCAGGCTAATATTCCTTTTTAACTATGGTCTGCAATGATGGGAAAATAGAACATTAACAAATGCAATTGGGTTCTCAAAGAAGTGCATCATAAACAGCAGTAGAACAATGATTTTATGGTTAAAAAAATAAAATAATAAGTCGAGCTCTCAGCTGCCATCATAAGATGGACTCTATGGGACGCATCTCTTTGCTTGCATCTAAAGTCTAAACCATGGGAAAACACTAATTCTATGCCTAACGTCCTTTTCCACTGCACAGTTGAACAAATCCGGAAACTGGGCAGCCAATGGCCTGTCTCCAACCCATCGATCTTTCCAAAAAAGAACCCTCTCCCCCGACCCAATGTGATACTTAATATTGACCATATAGAAGTTTTTGACCAAGGTGATTCCTTTCCATATTGCCGATGAATTTTTACTGGCATCCTATATATCCCATCCATTTTTTGACAGACCATATTTCATTTCCAGCACCTGTCTCCAAAGGCCATCCAATTCTTCTCCAATCCTCCATAGCCACTTTCCCATAAGGGCTTGATTCATCTGCTTGAGAGGTCTAATACCCAAACCCCCTTCTTCCTTTGGTCTGCAAATGGAGTCCCAATCAATCATGTGACACTTCCTCTGAGTGCTGTTACCATACCATAAAAACTCTCTCTGCAGCCTCTCTATTCTCTTGATCACTGAAGCCGGGCACTTGAAGAGAGAAAAATAATAGACTGGAAGATTCGATAGAACTGACCTGATGAGAGTGACCCTCCCTCCTATAGACAGGTAGCTAGCTTTCCAAGTAGACAATTTTCTTTCAACTCTTTCCACCACCGGGTTCCACATCGATTTAGAAACCAACCCCAAACATAAAGGCAGGCCTAGATAAGAAGCGGGTAGATCACCCACCTTGCACCCCAAAATCTCTGCATATTGAAGAGGCTTTAGACTTCTCAGTTCTTATCCCTGTCAGCTCGCTTTTGAAAAAGTTCACTTTAAGGCCTGAAACAGCTTCAAAGCAAAGAAGCGTGGCTTTAACGTTTCTAACTTGATCTTTGTTTTCTCCACAAAAGATGAGGGTGTCATCAGCGAACTGCAGGTGGTTAATTGCAGAGGAGTTTCTAGCGACTCTAAATCCTTCAAACAAGCCTGCACTCACTACCCCTTTAATCATCCTCCCCAGAGCCTCAGCCACCAGAAGAAATAGAAAAGGAGAAAGGGGTTCCCTTGTCTAAGGCCCCTTTCAGCCGGAAAGAAACCTTTTGGAGACCCATTTATCATGATAGATATCCAGGTTGAAGAGACACACTCATGAACCCATTTGCTCCATTTTTTCTCGAAAACCCATCCTACGAAGCATGTACAAAAGGAACTTCCAATCCACCCTATCGTAAGCGTTCTCTAAGTCCAGCTTGCAAATAAGTCCTGGAAGCCTTTCCTTGAACCTTGAGTGCACATACTCGTTAGCCACAAGGATGTCATCTAGCATTTGCCTCCCCTTCACAAAAGCTCCTTGCTCTCTTGAAATTATTTTCCGCAGAACCTTCTGGATTCTCCCTGTTAGGACTTTAGCCAGAATTTTGTAAATACTCACAATAAGACTAGTAGGCATGGAATCCTTGATACTAAGTTCCCATGTCTTTTTCGGAATAAGCACTATGAAAGAAGCACCCATACCTTTAGAGAGCTTTCCCCTCTGATGGAATTCGTCCATGAAGGCAAGAACATTATTTTTCATCATCCCCCAGAATTGTTGGAAAAAGGCTATCGGGATTCGGGAACCCATTAGGCCCGGGGGCCTTGTCACCAGCAGGGTGAGATTCCCTGCTGGTAACTTAATAAATTATTGCTAACACACTACCCTGACCAGGGTGAGATTCCCTAATCAGGAACAACTACAGAAGTATGTTTAACCCCCCTGATATAAGAAACTGCATAATGAGGCAACAAGACAGGCCACACTGAGAAAAATCTGGATTTTGGTCAGTGATGACACTAGTACCTAGCATCTGGATTTCATTTCCCTTTTACCATTCTTCCAATTGGAACACAAATTCTTTCCCCTTTACACAAACTGACCAGAGTTTCATTCTAGAATTATTAGAGAAAATGAATACAAATCTGAGGTAAAAATTTGTCAAGCTGAGAAGAAAATTGTACTAGAAAATATATCGGAAGCATAGACAAATCTGACACACGACTGTGGAGCCAGAAATATAAACAGAAATGGAGATTAGTTAGAATAACTTACTTCTCATTGGATGGTTCATTCCGCAGAACCTCTGGTGCCATCCACTCCGGCTAAAACATAATATAGTAATATCAGAAGGAATTCACAATGGAACTGAAAAAGTCTCACATAATCTGGAAATTGTAAGGTATCTTTGTGTGTAGGTTGCCTTCTTACCGTTCCGGCAGTGGATTTGGATGATAAAAATGTGTTATGCTTCAGGCGCGACAACCCAAAATCACACACCTGTTTATAGGTAGAGAGAATGAACACAATCATTACACTTAGTGTTCTGAAAATAAGTGCATACGCAGATGAATAAGTGCTACAGCCATTGTGCCTGCTTAGATGCATGTTAATACAAAGAGGAGGTGGGATAAAGCTGGGTGCATGACAGTACAGGGAGACCAGGTCATTGCAATAGGGCAGGACTTCTCGAGATAGCCCCACGGGAAAATAGGGTTCACATGCAACATTCTCACTTGAGTTGTTTTTTTCCTAGTGTCCTAGGACTAATACATATGCTCAATGGCAGAGCCAGGATTTTCTTTCAGAGGGGGCAAACGTCAATGACAAAAGAAAACAAAATCTGACAATAGGCTTAGATCATATTAGAGTGAAATTTCTTAATGAGAGAGAGAGAGAGAGTCCAAAAAATTCAGGTCGCCACTAGTGGACCCACTTATGAAAAGTCTAAAATCAATAAACAAAAAGCCTCCTCATTAGTGTATTAATCCTTATCAGATGTAATTTAAATAGCCCACTATCATCAATAACTTTTAAAACACTCAAATAAAACAAATTTAAACATTGTATATATAGTTGACAGTGGGCTTAAATGGCCCACTATCATCAATAACTTTTAAAACACTCAAATAGAACACATTTAAATATTGTATATTTACACTTGATAGTGGGGTCATTAGAGTTAAAGTTTTCACAGAAAAGAGGGTATTTTCTATGAGATTCAGACTTTTTTAAAATGGGGAGCCCTTATATTTTTCTTTATTTTATACGTTAATTATGTTATTGATGATAAACTCAACCTAAGGTGGGACCATCTCATATTGGAGTAAAATTTAGAAAAGTCCCACTAGAAGGGTATTCATTTTGAGGTGATTTGGATTGTCATTAGAGAGGGAACCAATATGGATTTCCATTCCGTTCATTGATGTTCATAAGAGATGGATATCCATAGAATTCGGACGTACTGAGGAGATAGACCGTGACTGGTGCAGGCCCTAGGGTTAGGGCTTGCGTAGATGCCGAAGCACGTGTCAAAGACACCTCAAATTATCTCCGCAGAGATTTCTAACACGAGGAACAACCTCTCCAAGGAAAAATCCCAATTTTATTTAACTCTAAATCTGAGATTATCATCTCTACAATGCAATATAAATAGGCAAAGTAAACTTAGGGCCTAAGACAACCTAATCTAATAATAGAAACTATCCTAATCAAACTAGGAACCCAAATAAATCAGAATGCTAATCCTAATTACAATAAAATTAGGAAGCTACTAAAAATAAATATCCTCAAAACCATGTTGGGTGGGTCCAGTAGTGGAATAGTAGCCGATACTGCATCACTCCCCCTAAGTTGAAAGAAGAGTTCGACCTCGAACTCGAGTCTTCTTCAAGTTGCCTCTGTATATATGATGTACGTGAAGCACTTCCTTTGTAGCATTGGCCCTGGATTTCTTCTTCTGTGATTCTGGTTTCTTGGGATGGAGAGTAACTTCCTTTCCATCGTGCATGAAGGTATACGTGTTGTTGCGCATCCCATGAGTGCCATTCTTGTCATACAGCCATGGGCGACCCAATAGGATATCTCCACTGTCCATTGGTAGCACATCGCACTAAATTGTATCTTTGTAATCATTACCAACTGCAAAAGTAACCTGACATGTATGTCGCACTTGCGCTTCATCACCTGTCATGAGCCATTTAACAAAGTAGGGACGATTGTGCGTGTAAACCTTCAACTTCAAGCGATCAACAAGAGTTTGAGAGATAATATTCTCACAACTTCCACCATCAATCACAACTGTACAATTTTGCCCATGTATTGTACCTGTGGAATGAAAAATATTTTTCCGCAACCATTTCTTTTCAACAGTGGGTATAGACTCTTGTTGCACCAAGAGAAGTTCACCATCTGTTTCAGCTGCTATTTCCTCCGCTTCATCGGATTCTTCACTTTTAGGATCATCTTTTGTTTCCGGTTCTTCTTGTGCACTTTTCATTAAATTTATTCTTTTTGGGCATTCAAACGCACGGTGACCCTTTTGCTTACAATGAAAACATGTGAATCTGTTTGGATCTTCAGACTTGGAAGAAAACTTTTCTGAGGAATTAGCATTTGGATTAAAATCTGACTTTGATGGAGTCTTTTGCGCAGACCATTTAGACGCATTAAGTTTTCTGGCTTGATGATTTGCAATCCCCTCAGCTTTGATAGCATGCTGAACAATCTCATCAACATTGTCAAAATGCTTGAATGTGAGGATATGTTGTATATCAAGTGTAATCCCATTAAAGTATCTGTCAACTAACACATCATCATCTTCATTCAAACCACAACAAGCTTGCATGGTCATGAACTCCTCTGAATATTCAACAACCGTCTTAGAGCCTTGTTTCAAATCTTGAAAACTTGAACGCAGATCTCTGGAGTAATTGACCGGAAGAAATTTTTGCTTCAACAGATTTTTCATTTCGGTCCATGTATCAACGGGATCAATTTGTTGGTTTCTTCTCTTCTTTTGCAACTCGGCCCACCATATTGCAGCATAATTACGAAATCGAGTTGCCACCAGTGTAATTTTACTGACCATCCGTCATTGGCTTATGTGCAAAATATTTTCAACACACACTAACCAATCTATGAATTCATCCGGTTTTCAATTTTCCATCATATTCAGGAATCACGAGCTTAATACCCAAATCACGATCAACATTAACGGCATGTGGATCTCGTTGATTCCGATGTCCTCCATCATCTCGATGATTATCCTCACGCCGATTAGTTTCCAAATTGGTTAATGCAAGAGTCTCTTGTATTTGAACCATCGTTGCGGATAGGTGATTAACAATGACCGATAATTCCGCAACGGTTCCCCTCAAATCATCATCATTATTGGAGTAAGACTCCACTTCTACATGCTTCTTGGGAGGCATTTTTGTTAACGCAAAATAAAAATTTCGGACTGACCTGATGTGTAGATCTGCTCTTCACGATCACGCTGGCGAAAACGAACCTGAATTCTGACTGCGAATGGCTGTGATATTGCGAAAACAAGATCCAGTGGTTGGTCTTGGACAAATCTGGGCCTTTTAATTCTCTGCAGATATTGGGTTGGATCTGCAACTGGGCTAGGTCAGACCCAGATCCGGAACGCAGGCCCAATTAGATTGTAAGTCGGGCATCGGTCTTCGTGCACGCAGAGAAGGAGAAAAACAAAGGTTTTCTAAACCCTTTCGTCTCCTTTGGCTGCTTGCTCTCGACGAAGATGAAGAGAGAATGATGGAGCTGTGCTGGTGCGGGCGGCTGTCAACAACGGGAAGCGCTGACGATGGTGAGGAGCTGCAGCGGTGGCGAGCGGCTGGCGCTGGTGAACGGTATGCGTCTTCGTCTTCTTTCTGCTCTTTCTTTTCTTCTTCTATCTTCCTTTTTCTCCTCTGTTCTTCGTCCCTTTCTTGTTGTTCCTTTTTTTTTTCTGGTTTGGGCGACAAAGACTCTGGGTCTGGGGCGAGAAGGGGCGGGGACGGTGACGATCATGATGGGGAGATGGGTTCGACAGGTGCGATCTGGGTTGTGGTTTGGCGTCCGATGGATTGGGAAAAAGAATAGGGGAGTGGATGGTCGACGGGCTTGGGGTGGGCGACTGAGTTATATTCGGTTTGAGGGTTTTTGGTAGGCTAGGGATTTGGGTTTTGGTGTTGAGATCAAGACTAGTTGGGTTGGGCGGTGACGGTTCGGCCAATTGACGCAGGCCTAAGGGTCTTGTTTGGTTGTGGATTTGAGGCTTCGACAGTAGGGAGACGATATGTGAGGGTCTGACGAGGATGAGAAAAAAAAAAGTCCGATGGGGAAGAGTTTTCCGTGAATGGGGTTTTGTCAGCGGGATGGATACAGGGTTGGATAGGCTCCGATCGGTGACCAGAGGGTGATCGGAGCGTTGTGGATCTTCGCTCTGATACCAATTGATGCAGGCCCTAGGGTTAGGGCTTGCGTAGATGCCGAAGCACATGTCAAAGACACCTCAAATTATCTCCGCAGAGATTTCTAACACGAGGAACAACCTCTCCAAGGGAAAATCCCAATTTTATTTAACTCTAAATCTGAGATTATCATCTCTACAATGCAATATAAATAGGCAAAGTAAACTTAGGGCCTAAGACAACCTAATCTAATAATAGAAACTATCCTAATCAAACTAGGAACCCAAATAAATCAGAATGCTAATCCTAATTACAATAAAATGAGGAAGCTACTAAAAATAAATATCCTCAAAACCATGTTGGGTGGGTCCAGTAGTGGAATAGTAGCCGATACTGCATCAGTGACTCCATTCTTATCTTTTTAGATAAAAGCAAAATACAAAATTGCACTCATTACTTAAAGAATTTCTTCATCTCTTAGTGAAAGAAAGAAAAATGAGGGGTACAAGCATAAGACAAATGTACTCTTAATCTTTATCCTCTTACACAACAGAGGAAGAGAAAAGGTCGAGGAGGGGCAATTGCCCCTTCTTGACCCTTCTTGACTCCACCTCCGCCCCTGCATATACTAGTTCTACCATATGTATGATACATAAACACAATACAAACAATGGGGCTGACAACTTAAGGCAGCAAACTGTTGAATCTGAAGCTCTACAAAAGGTAGAAGATAAGTCGAAGTATCACCCGTTTATTAGTTGGCGTTCACTATATGATTAACCATAAGCCATGGGGAGTTAATCCCATATGTGGGTGATATCAGGCCCATCATCTATAACGGGATAGATGAGAATCCAAGAGACACGTCTTGGTGTAATGCTTCAAATCAGAAACATGGTTTGGTTGGTAAAGATATCATAGATTATAGAATTATAAAAAACATGGCTTTTTTTATGGTTACAAAAATCATGATCTAAAATGACCTAGAAATGATAAAGAAAGAAGATTTCCATTTGAAAAAATTATAGTAATTATACATTTCCTTCAGAAAGGAAAATTTCCATTTAGATTTAAAAATAAATTATGACTTCTCTTTCATAAAGAAGAGGGCGCACAAAACAGACATATGTTGGGTTCAAACTTCATTTTGAAACCATACATTGGAAAGACACATCAAGAGTTTATGAAAATCAAAATGAACAGGATAAAAGAGGCAACTTCAAAAGTAGATGAAATATCTCCTCTTTTGCAGGATAGAACATGTATTACATGATGAACCAGTACCAAATTAGGACCATCCATTAGATCGTCTTGGTTTTATCTAAACTTACACTGATCGAACAATTTAACAATCAAATCAATAGAACCCAAAATTGATAGTCACGATTTGTTTATGAATGATGGCACTTAGATGCCAAGGTACATCCAATTTATGCAATTTCACATGGGGGCCAGTATCGCATAAGAATAGACCAAATTGCCAATCTACAACTATTGACACCATTTACACATCAAAATGAGGCAGAATGAGAAGAAATAAAAAAAAAAAATTTGCAACCACTAGTTGTAGTGCAACCAGCTGCATCGCAATTGATTGGTCCTATGTTTTTACCTTAACATTCCAGTTGTTATCAACCAACAGATTTGGTGACTTCAAATCTCGGTGGACAATTGTCGGTATGCTAGTATGCAAGCAGTTCATACCCTTTGCCTGAAAACAGCAAAGAAATCTTTAAATTGCGCAAGGAAGATCTTTGACAATACAAGAACCAACTGAAAGAGAGGTGTAGCCATTACATACCACATCAAGAGCCATTTTAATTCTGCGTTTTTCATCAATTTGGCAATTAGGCCGATGAAGAATCCGATACAAGCTTCCCCTGGACAACCAAATTCCATATAAATGCATATCACAGACTGATGAGAAAAAAAGACTCTTTATTCTCATAAAGTGATAATTGGAAAGATTTTATAATACATTAACAATCAATATTAAGTGGGATAGTTTTAAAGAATAAAATTCATGGCTTAAAATAAATTGAACATTTGATGTGCATAGTGAATTGCAGATCATTATACCAAGATCTTGATCAATCAAGAATGATTAGGGTGTTCTTTCATTCATTTTGCAAAAGAAAGAAAAGTCAGCTGAAGACTCGACTCAACCATCAAATCATTCTAGGCAGTGGTTTAGGAACTTGAAATTTTAACTTTTATAGACCCTTGATTTCTATGGCCCATCAGTATCAAGCAAGCCTAGGATGATTGGGTGTAGGTAAAAGGAAAAAAGCTGACACCACCTCCCCCCAACCCAGTCCTCCACATCCACCTGCACACACAACCTCATTCTCCCCCAATCCTTATGACCTCCAACCAAAAGGTGAGGCATCCAAGTGGGAAATGTATCCGTTTTATTACTATTTAGATTCATTCTTAATGGTTAAAATGTGTAACTAAAAAAAAAAAAAAGATTCATAGGACACCAATTTTTAGTTTTTAATTTTATTAAACATTTTTACTGCTTTTTACCAAAATTGTAAGTGTGCATGGCTCTCGGGTGAGACTCAGTCTAACTCGGTTGATTCAACTCGACTCGAGACCGAGTCACCCCCCAAGATCGAGTTTTAAACATTGCCAGTTGTACGTCAACCTGATTAGGCTGGGTCCACATCCATTTATGTTAGCAATTTGGACTCATAAATGTGGATCCTACTTTATAGATTTAATGTCGGCAACACCGCAACTCTTATGAAGCTGACAACAGTGACAATGGTTTAACAATCCATTTTTCAAACCCACCTCCATGAATGGAGACGTGAATAAGTTGGGCAGGTTTTGCAGAAATTAGGTTCAATCTAGATGGGGCTCTCTCTCTCTCTCTCTCTCTCTCTCTCTCTCTCTCTCTCTCTCTCTCACACACACACAACACACGAGTAATATGTGAATGCTAAACTCCAGTTATACCTTGGAAGGAACTCTGTGACAATTGAAAGGTTAGGGGGGCGGGTTACAGCCCCCATAAAAAGAACAACATTTGGATGACGCAACCGGCGCATTATTCGAACCTGGTTTAAACCAAACAGAATATAATTATTATAATTTCAATTCAAGGTAACAAGAAGGATCAACATGATCTCCCTTGAAATGACATCATAAACTAAATATTGTATATTCATTGTACACTTACTTCACTTCTAAACTCATCCAAAGCATCTCCTGAGAAATCTTGATCTAGGAACTTTTTCACAGCTACTTCCTGCGATCCAAAACAAACTATCAGAATTCTAGCTAAAAAACAAAATAAGAAAGTAATGAAAATTGTCTCAATCATAATAACTAATGTTACCAAATCCAATAGGTTACCTCAATTTACTCTTACTTAGAAAGTAAAGTTTCTCCACCCAAACACGATTTTAACTCATGCTCAAACATTTTACCAAAAAAAAAAAAACTCATGCTCAAACATGCAATAAGGAACCTATTGATAGAATAGTTGGGATCATAGATGAAAATCGCGGTATCGGTCGCAGTATCAGCTGACCCCAAAAACCAATACTGCCGAGGTATTGGGCACGGTTCATGGTCAATCGCGGTGTCAAATTTTGTTTTTACCAAAAAAAATGAAAAAATATCCAAAAAATCTAGAATATTGGAAAATTCTAGAAAACAATGTCTTTTTTAATTAGTAACAACAATAAAGGAAAACATAGGCCCCCCATGTCATAACAACCTGTATTGCTGTTTAATTTATAAATCCATCTATGTAACCCTTATAAAAATCTAAAGTTCCAGTCCACTCAGAATAATAATCAAAATAAAAGTCCTCCTCTTATATGGTCTTGGCAAAAAATTTCATTTGAGTTTTTAATAGGACTTAGGCTAATCGTTGAATTGACTATTCTAAAATACCTGATTCTTTTTCTTAATATTTTCTATCATGTAAGTGATTAGTTTAATAGTAGGTCCAACTATCCAAGTTCTATTTGGAGGGGAATTTAAGGGCCCATTCAAATATTGGAGAACTTATTTTAGTGGTTAGATTTTTCAAAAAAGTGAACTTCATTGAAGACAGAAGTTATTATAATTTTTGTTTTCTTGTCTCCTTTGGCTAGCACTTTTTTTATTATCAAATAGTAGCATGACTCGAACCCGCAGCCTCGTGGTTGTGATAGTGAGCACCTTCAAACCATGCTACAGACTTTTGTATAAGAAAATTTACTTTATAAGCATATTACTCTTTATAAGCAGAATTTACTTTGTGCAAAAGAAAATTGCAAACATTAATAGAATTAAAGACTCACCGTTCCATTCCAATCTGCATGATACACTTCTCCATATGAACCTATTCAAAAGGACAAGTCAATTTCACGGACTCTATTAGAAGGCAAGAAAGAATCCTCAAACACCCAACCAGAAATAGATTTTACCAACCAAACTATACTTATGGGCATATTGTGATGCTAAGGATGTCAAGGTACCCGATCACCCAAAATTCAGGTAGATACCCTTATTTTGGGCCTCACTAACAAGAGGGTCTGGTTTCGGGTCCTTTTTTAATGAGCCCATCAGGTATCAGGTGTGGGATCAGATCTAGTTGGGTCCAAACTTGAATATGCACAAACCCCTGGGTAAAAAATCGGGTATGGGCCCTATTTTGACCCTTTTGGCACTCCAGATATGGGTTTGCAGCTATGAGAATCACTGGGTATAGTAGAGATAGATGTAAACAGGTTAGTTATGGGTTGAGTCTATGGTGGACGTAGAACCCTGCTTTGATGGACCCAGAACCGACTGACAATCGGGTCTCAAAAGAGTCCATACCAGACTTTGTCGAGTTAGGCCTTCCAAGTAACCAGGTAGTTGAGGGTCCATTGGCATCCCTAGGGTGATGGGCATGAATTTTAGTAACAGGTCCAGGCAAGCATCCACGATGGTCCTGACCTGATCTGAACCCATCTCATTCACATCCTTAACATGAAACTGAAAATTCCAATAACTTGTTTGCTTCAGATCCCTTCAGTCCTTGGAAGACATCAACCCAACTATAATGCAATGAAATTGGGTCGCCAGTGCATAAAAGCTCACACATGAACTAATAAAGGATATAGACGAATCAAAGAATAAAAGAAAATAGTGAAAAGAAATGATTCAGAAATTTGAAATGTGGCATCTGGGCAAGCCTCATTTCCCAGCTAAAGAGAATTACCTAGCCCAATTCTTTCACCAATCACAAGGTCTTCCCATGGAATTTCCCACTCAGCTACATCATCTAACATTGGATCCAACCTGCTTAAAACAGCTAGAACTGGAGAATTTGAATTTTCATGATCTTCTGATTTGAGGGTGGTTTCCATAAATCTGTCATGGATGCACTTTTTTTTGTCATGTTTATTATTTAAACGTTTATGCTGGTCCTTCAACTCATCTTCCCTATTTAGTAAAACCCATCCCTCTTTCCGATCTTCTTCATGACATGATGTTTCTGCAGATTGAGTTGATGTGAGAGATTTGTTCACTGGAATTCTACCATCATCAGACACAAACATGTGTTGGTTTGCATTTAAAGCCAATGGTAAGCCTGCACCGCCGGAGGGGTGGCAGCCGAAAGCTACAGATGAAGCACCCTTGACTCCATTGTCTGCATCATAAGCCCCAGTGGATTGTGAAATAGCAGAAGCCTTAGCAACATTAACATTAGGACCTTCAAGGTAGAATTTTTCAGAAGTAGCTGAGCTAGAAGGGGATAATGACGTCGGGCGGAACTCTTTGGCTTCAAGATTTTTCCTTGGAAAAAGTCCCTCTACAAATTCAGATTGCTTTGTCTTTGGAACCTCATTGCAAGCAGAACGGTTTTTCCGCATTGATGGCAAAGGTGGTCGTCCTGGTCCCAAGGCAACGTTCTCTCTGTGCCTCTGAAATTCATTGATTTTATTGTCAGCAGCTTTGTTCTGGGCAGAAGCCCTACCAGCCCCAATCATTTGAAATGGGTTAAGATCTGCAAAAAGGTCTCTTGAATCCACGGCATCTTGCAAATATGGTTCCATGTTCAGCTTCTCATTGACACAATCACCAGCTAAAGGAGCTTCACGATTCCAATTTTGCTGAGTTGCACTTGTTGAAGTTGGGAACTGATTTGACTGGTTTGCTAGAACTGGTTTCTTTGAATTTCCATTAGAACTGTTCCCAATGCTAAAATTCGTTGGTCCACAACTGGAACTTGGTAAGGAAGGTATCAACAGTGCCTTCTCAGGACTTGGTTTTCTGTCCGAGATTCTATTATTTCCCACAACAGATTTTCCATGGCCGCCCATATATTCAGTGGGTGATGGCCCCATTTTTGCTAGACCAGCACACAAGTCATTCACTGTCCAAGGAGTTGGGTTTTTAGTTAATCTCGGCTTACATGAATTCAAGGGAGCATCCTTTATAGTTAAAATGTCAGCTGGAAGAAGAGTCCCTGGTGCTGCCATAAGATCAACCAAACATTCACTGTGGAAGAAAAGGCTGAAATTAGCAAAAGTGAAGGGGAAAAAAACTATAACAGCCTGAACATAGTAGAATAAGAAATTCAAAAACTGATTAGGTAATGAAGTTCAAATGAAGAAGATGTGGCAAACATTAATATTGCATAAACTTATCTTCAAAATTATTTGATTACACAAAAACTAAAGAATTCATCAGAATGAAGAATTATTGCTTTCTCTTCACAGGTAACATGAATCAACCCACAATGTCATGGTTGTGACAAAGAACACCATCCAACTATTGCATTTCTTCTTCTTTTTCCTTGAAAAGGAAAAGGCTAAAAGTAATGGCCACTGTTTCTGTTTGGGAGGATATATGTGTGTGTGCGTAACTGTGTGTCTAGAAAAATAACTCTAAATTATGAATGCACAAAATAATTGAGGAACAAGTACCATTATGGTCATCAATGATGCCAAATTTTTAGTCTAACTGGGGCTGTCGTGAATCTACTTCACCACTTATCTCGTTCTCAGACTAAGTTCTCTATTACCCACAACGTAATATGTTGCTTCAAACTACTTCAAAGTCTTTCTAGGCCTACTCTTTCCATCTAGCACCTTGTACTTGCAACACTTCAGTTCTTCGTAGATGGGCTGTTCTCATCTTATCAGTGTCAATCGTATTGGAACATCCCAATTCCAAGAAGTTATTATGCTGAAACATATTCTGGCTCAAAATAACTTCCTTTAATACGAATCTGATTTCGTTACTGCTCAAGTAAGACATTCCCATTTCCTCTAAATACTACAACAATTGCCTGCTTCAATCTTATGACTACTACTTTTTGGAGTATGGCACGGATAGTAGATCATTCAGGATAAAAATAATGGCTATTTTGTTTACTACAGTAGATTCACTTGGGTATGCTTTTTACATGCTAAGTTTAAGGTGAATAATGCAATTAAACAATTATTACCTATGGTGCAAAATCACTTGACAACTACTATGAAAGCTTTGCATTCAAAGTCAGGGAAGTTTACGTCTCATGCCTTTCTTTACATCCATAAAGATAATGGCTGTTGAATCCCTTTTAAATAAGAGACTGCGAGTTGAGCATCAATTGTGAGAGGTCTCTCCTTTTATAAAGCTTCCAAACAGTAGTCCCCACTGATATAAAGATAATTACAATCTCCTAGATAGAAACAAGATGAATATTTTCTCATATAGTAAAGTCCCCAAAGATGATGTTCATTGAAGTGTACTTTTAATGTCAATGTAAATTGTAAACGTCTCCCGTAAAAAACAAGATGAACTTTTAATGTCATTGTAAATCTCTCTCTCTCTCTCTCTCTCTCTCTCTCTCTCTCTCTCTCTCTCTCTCTCTCTCTCTCTCTCTCTCTCTCTCTCTCTCTCTCTCTCTCTCTCTCTCTCTCTCTCTCTCTCTCTCTCATACCTATGCTTTCTTACTATCTCCTGTCTCTCCCAATACGTATCAGGGCCTGCCTAGATGTATGCCAGTTGCCAAATCACAAGAGTGCAAAGGATGTGAAGGTCACAACAAAAATTAGGATGGCCAAAATCAAGGTGATTGGAAGATTATAGCCATTTTTTCCGGCCTGAAATATGTCATAATGTGAACTTAAGGTAACATAAGGATGATTCAATCCAGCAAGCAATTGTAATCTATCATTCTGAATAGAGTGAAAACTGACAGGTGGGGGTCCAAATTCAAGAGGGATGAAACAACAAATGTCACATCGAAGGTGGAGCCACATATGGGAGGCGTGTACATATCATGCAATTAATCATCCACTACCAGATTTGATGTTCAGGCCCAGAACTTACGTGTGCTACATCCAGCTGGTGAAAACTACCTTTAAAAAAAAGGAACAGTGAGTTGGCATTGGCTGAAAATTTACATTGAGCAATCCAACAGGCCCCACTTCAACTTGAGTGAAAAGTCGGCTCAGTGCCAATCCACAAGGGAAAGGGGCAGCTTTTGTGGAGTTGGGATTCAAGAATGATGTGTCCCACACTGTCCATCGCAAGAGTAGGAATGTGCATTTGCAATAGTAGTAAGATATGCTCTCTCTCTCTCTCTATATATATATAACTGTGTGGGTATGTATGCATGTATACCCACAATTTTCCCCATGTGTGCCTCAATTTTGTGATCTATAACCTGCAATTTACTTAGCCCCTGACTTCAAACTACACGTCTATACCCATAGAAAAACTTCATGCCATGCTTCTTTTTTCCTTTATCTAGTAACATTCATTGGTTAGTTATAGAAACCACTTCTTAACCATGATACCCAAAAAAAAACAGCATTTACATCTCACAGCTTAGTGCTAACCATTTTGGTACACCTTATAAGAATACAGAAATGGACAACTCCAACAGAGATCAAATCTAAACTAGATCCACTTATACAAGAACCAGTACTTTTTAAAACCTTTACCAAATAAAATAATCATTTTCAGGATAAATGACTTGGATAAAGAGTGATCAAAGTGGATCATGTACTCTCTTTTTTTTTTGAGAGAGAGAGAGAGAGAGAGAGAACCTTTCATTTTCCCCTTTTATTATGTTGACTGCATCATCATCAATGCCAGTGTAATGACTTCCTTTAACCAGCCTGCAAGGAATACCAACTTTATCTGCGAGCATCTGCATCAGAAAAATAAATATATAAAAAGATAAGCACTTGTTAGAGTAATAGTTTGAATATGAAAAGGACAGTACAAAGATTAAAAAACTCTGATAAGCTACAACTTGTTTCTTTGAAAGTGTGAATTTACTACCAAGGCCAAAAACCAGAAAAAAACAGTCAACAACCTCTGCGGAGGGTATCTCCACTCGATCACAAACTTCAGGACCGCTGGATTAACTAACTGCCAGGATTGTTTTGTAGGAAGTAGCAACAGGCAGCATATCAGGAAAAACCCAAAGGCTGAAGGAAGCAAGGGAGTGAAAGCTACACAATGTAGGAGGGGAGAAATTCTACACAAGTAAGACTTAATCCTACCCAAAAAAACAACAGGAAAACCCAAAGTGGGTAAGCTGCAACTTGATGGAAACAAACTATTTTTAAATAGAATAACCACAATTTTTTTTTTTTTTTTTGAAAAAACCAAAATATTTGATATCATGAACGAAGTAAATTTCCTTGGAAAGTATCTAAATATACAAGAAGAATTATGAATAAAACAACTTTCAGGAAGAATCCAATTATACAAGATGACTTCATCATCTGAGATGCATCATAATATCCATGCTTCTCTTTCATTAATGGTTAGATGGCATCTTACATCAAAGAGGGAGATAATAACCAAATTTCAGGTTCATACTGTGGAATTCCTACATATGGTACTATTACTCAATTTGTTGGAAAAATATGGGATGTGTAAGTGTATTTCTCGGAGGATCAAAATGTGAAAGTTTTCTCTTAGTAGTAATCACAACTACTGACAAATATGAAGAACTTCTTTGACCCTTTTCGGCTGACCCAGGCCTTTTTTTTTAATCAGTCTAACCGGAGTTATTACTCTTTTACAAAAGAACAAACTCTCCATGCAGAACAAGATTTGAGAACCTTCCTGCAAAGATAAGGCTGTACAAATATTTGAGCGGCTTCCCACAAGGATAAGCTGTACTAATACAAATCCACAAGATGTTCACTTCCACTTTCTGGTTACTTCTAAATTATACTAATAACACCCAAGCTCAAGTAAATTGGGGGAAAATATATTAAAAAAATAAGTGACTATGGGAACAAAAAAAAAGTGATTGCATCAAGAAGATGACAGTATGAAACTAACCTTGAAAAGTAAAGCTCGATGACGTGATAGACCCACATTTAAAACACCAATTGGAAATATGTTCGTCTGAAGAGAGCTCCGTATCTCGGCACTTTTTTCCACCCACCTTGCCAGTATGTCACTGGCATCCCTCACTGGTCCACCCATATGCTCTGTAACAAGGTCAGCAATCCTTTGCACTAAAAGACCAACCTCAGCAACTGGGCAGTCTACTGCAATACACTGTGCAATTTGTTCCAACTCTTCCAGTGCAGGATCGATTGCTCGATTGACCATAACAACTTCAAAACCAAGATTACCAGCATTTGTTTGGAGATCCACAAGGGAAGGCATTTTTCCATGGCTTGCAGGGTCTGTAGAGAGCCCATATATGTCATAGAAGCCATCCACCACTTTCTCATCATAATCAAGCACATTGTACTCCTGGCGGACCACACAGACAAAATTATATATTTATTTGTTTATTATTTTATTTTATAATATGAATTGAACCTACAACCTCGAGGTTGTAATAGTGGGCACCTTCAACTGTGCCATAGGCTCTTGTCAAAGCATACAATGTTGGAGTAAAGGTAAACCACATCAATAAGCAAATCAATAAAAAAAAAAAAAAAAGGAAGACTCAGTCAACATTTCACTGTATAAATAGACATACAAATGTGTGAGAGTGTGAGCAAGAATACGCAAGTTAGAGTCCCCAATGCAGCAAAAAAAAAAAAAACACATATAAATGCAAGATCTTTTCTTGTCATCAAGGCTAGATATTTCAGCAAAACAAAAATTTATCATTTTTTCAGAGTACAGAAAAGCCTTCAGAATATTATAGAAAATGTGGTCATTTCAATGAAATAAATTGAGATAAGCAACATAGTAAAGAAGACCAACCTCATAATAAAATAACCCATTGAAAATGCTACCCCAGGCATAATAAATAAATACAGCTCAGCAACATGGGAGTTGAATGAGGAAGATGACCAAGCAGATAAAAAAATAACCCTCGGAAATGCTATGGCTTAAATAAATCTAGTTCAGCAAACATATATGAAACCATGTGATTGTTAACATAGGCCCATTATAATATAAGTTTGGCCCATTCATGACCCATCTGCAAAGCCCATCATATTATAGACTTGTACAGCAATACATACTAAAATAGGGTTTTGATAGATTGACTTGTACAGCAATACATACTAAAATAGGGAGATTTGATTGACTGTAATTGTAGCCCAAGATTGGGCATTTCTGATCTATATAATACAATGATGAATCCTCAAGGAGATCATCGAATCCATTTCCATTATGTCTTGTTTATGAGTTATAAGTCTTCTGGCTTATTCGTGACATGGTATCAAAGCCATCTTGGTGCAATAGAGAGATTAAGAGCCATCTCAATCTTTCTTGTTTAAGTTCTCAAAGAGAGTTACCCTGTCGACTGGTTTGAAAAAGAACTATACAACGGCAGTGTGTGGAGATCAACAGTGGGCCACCATCTACAGATCAGATCTGATCAGAAGGACACTACAGTCCTGGTCACCTGGTATTCTGGGATTTTTTGGTGATTTTTTCAGTAATTTTTGAAGATCAGAGGTAGGCTTTTTTATCACTGTTTGGGTTTACCAGTTTTTGCAGTATAATTTCATCACAGCCGTCCATCTTTAAGTACAAGTATCTGATTGCTGCAAACCTTGATGCGTTGATTCGATATTTTTGTGAAGCATCTATCTGATCACCCTGATTTGATAGATTGGATCACCAGTGCTTTCTTGGTCGCCGGGACCATTTTTTGTACCTATTTATACAGATCTAAGATCTGTTGTGATTGGTTGATTCAGAATAGCTTTAGGGCTGTTCCTTATTTCTTTCTGCAATTAATCTGGGCTGTTCCTTGTTGTTGTATGGCTGCTGCTCACTGTTTGTGCTTTTTACTATCATCTGTCTATAACTAGTGTCATCTGTGGGTTGAAAATGGACAAAAATGAAATGCAATTGATAAAATTCAATGGAAAAAACTATTCTGCTTGGGCCTATCAACTTGAGTTATATCTGAATGGCAAAAAATTATGGGGCCACATTCCGGGTACTATGAAAAAGCCAACGGAAGAAGAAAAATTGGAAGATTGAGAAACCAAAGAAGCACAAATTATGAGCTGGATGTTGGGTGCAGTAGAACCTCAATTTTTCTTACATCTTAAGCCCTATAAAACTGCTCAAGATATGTGGGGATATCTGAAACGCATCTATCACCAAGAAAATTCAGCCCGTCGGTTCCAATTAGAACATGAAATTGCTCAATACTCTCAAGGACAGATGGTTGTCCAAGAGTATTACTCCGGCTTCTTTGTTCTTTGGACTGAATACACGGATATTGCATATGCTACTACCACAGGAGAAACTTTATCTGGTGTTCAGGAAGTTCATAAAATTACTTAGAGAGATCAATTCTTAATGAAACTTCGGCCGGAATTTGAAAATGCCCGCTCAAATCTTATGAGTCGGCATCCCTCTCCCTCGTTGGAGATATGTCTCAATGAAGTGCTCCGCGAAGAACAACGGCTATTCACTCAGCTATCCCAACAATCATCTACTGGTCCAACTGAAGTTGCTTATGTGGCAAAAGGAAAACCCACCAGACGCGACACTTCAACCCAGGATTTGAGCAAGATTCAATGCTTCACTTGTAAGGAATATGGCCATTATTCTTCTCAGTGCAGAAGAAAAGTTTGTAACTACTGCAAAGCTAGCGGGCATACCATTTCTGAATGCAGGAAACGACCAGAAAATCGAAACTCGCGTGCTTATTCTGCCATTTTGCTTCTTCAGATTCTCCCTCTGTGACATCTGCTTCTCCGTCTTCATCCATGTCTTCACAGCCAATCACACCCAGCCCTCCTATCAATCCTGAAATGATTCAACAAATGATTCTCCAAGCATTCTCCACCTTGGGCATCTCAGGTAAAACCTTTCCATCTCCTTCCAGGTGGTATTTTGATTCTGGAGCATCTAATCATATGGCTTTTACTTCCAGCCTCATGTCTAATATTCATCCATATGATGGAAAGCTCCAAGTTCAAACTGCCAATGGGGGACACTTACCTATCACTGCCATAGGAGACATTTCACACAAATTGCCTTTGAATCATGTTTTTCTTTCACCTGGCCTATCTACAAATTTGTTATCTGTTGGACAACTTGTAGATAATCATTGTAATGTGTCATTTTCTTCTTTTGGTTGTGTTGTACAGGATCAGGGGACGGGACAGTTGATCGCAAAGGTGGCCTAAGTGTGGCCAGTTGTTTCCGCTTAGTCTACCTATACAACCTAGGGATGAATCTACTTCAGCTTTTTCATGTGTTCTTCAAAATAATGTGCATATGTGGCACAAAAAATTAGGACATCCTAATTCGAACATATTGTTATCTTCGAATAATTTTGGTTTGATTATTAAAATGCAGTTTTCTAATTCTGATGTCAATATTGATTGTTCTGTTTGCAAATTAGGAAAAAGTAAATCTCTTCCATTTTCTATGCATACCTTTATATCAGAAAAATGCTTTGATTTGATTCATAGTGATGTTTGGGGTATAACACCAGTTATTTCTCATTCTCACTATAAATACTTTGTCACATTCATAGATGATCATAGTAGCTTCACTTGAGTTTATTTTTTACGGGCTAAACCGGAGGTGTTTGAGGTTTTTAAAACATTTCTTGCCTATGTTGAAACACAATTCTCCACTTGCATAAAGATTCTCTGATCTGATTCAGGTGGTGAATGTGTCAAACAGATTTCAAGAATTTCTCCAGCTAAAGGGGATTATCTTACAACGAACCTGTCCTCATACTCCACAGCAAAATGGCATTGCTGAACGGAAGAATCGTCATTTACTTGACATGGTTCGTTGCCTGCTACTTGAATCCTCTGTTCCCCCTAGATTCTGGCCGGAAGCTCTCTCTACTTCCGCTCATCTGATTACTCAATTTCCGTCTTCCAAACTTCAAAATTAGTCCCCATATTTCCGTCTCTTTAACTCTCATCCTACATATACACATCTTCGTCCTTTCATATGTGTTTGTTTTGGTCATCTTCCTTCTTCTGAGAGGACGAAATTGTCTGCGCAAGCTACCAAATGTGCTTTTCTTGGTTACGCAACTCATCAAAAAGGATTCGTTTGTTATGATCCATCTGTCAAAAGAATTCGTGTTTCTCGAAATGTTGTGTTTTTCGAAAATTTATATTTTTTTTCTCAAACCACAGATTCCTCCACTTCTATCACAATGACTACATTACCACCTTTTTTATCAGATACTTCTTCATCTTCGGTTGAACGGTTCAAACCTGGAATTGTATATCGGCGACGAACGGAACCACTCACTGCTACGATACAACCTCTTCAAGAGACACCTGATCCAACTCCCCTAGCCACTACACCCGAACTAGCTATGATGCCCACTCCTCGACGCACCACGCGTGTCTCTCGGCCTCCTGATAGATATGGGTACTCTCATTCATCTTTTCTTGCCACTATAGCGTCTGTTAACATTCCCACTTCCTACTCTCAAGCTGTGAAACATGAATGTTGGCGGAAAGCTATGTCCGAGGAATTAGAAGCTCTACAGACTAATCATACATGGGATGTGGTTACCTACCCACCTACAGTTCGACCTATTGGGTGTAAATGGGTTTATTCAGTCAAACTGAAAACCGATGGCTCGCTGGACCGATACAAGGCTTGTTTGGTCGCTCTTGGTAATCGTCAAGAATATGGCATCGACTATGATGAAACATTTGCTCCGGTTGCAAAGATGACTACTGTCCGGATGATTATTGCCATTGCAGCATCTCAAGCTTGGCCCATTCTTCAGTTAGATGTAAAGAATGCCTTTCTTCATGGTGATCTTAAAGAAGAGGTTTATATGCGCCTTCCTAATGGGTATTCCCCTTCCAGTAGTTCAGATGTGGCTAAACTCAGGCATTCCCTCTATGGCCTTAAACAGGCTCCTCGCGCTTGGTTTGAAAAATTTCGGGACGCCTTACTTATGTTAAACTTCCAGCAGAGTCCGTATGATCCATCGTTGTTTTTACATAAGTCTCCAAGCAGTATCACTATTCTTCTAGTTTATGTTGATGACATTATTATTACTAGAACCGATTCTGCAATGATATCTAAGCTTCAATCCTCGTTGCATCAATCATTCCATATGAAAGACTTGGGTCCCTTAACCTACTTCTTAGGTCTTGAAGTTCATCAAACAAGAAAAGGAATCATCTTGCACCAACACAAATATGGTCTAGACCTCATTGAACTAGCAGGACTCCAGCAATCAACTCTAGTTGATACTCCTCTTGAAGTGAATTTGAAGCTCTCAAAGGATAGTGGGGATCTTCTTCCCAATGCCACGCTCTATCAGCAATTGGTTGGTAGCTTGATCTACTTAACTCATACCCGTCCCGACATTTCCTTCGCTGTTAACCTGGTCAGCCAGTATATGACTCAACCAAGGCATCTTCATTTGACGACTGTTCGACGAATTATTCGCTACCTTCTTGGTACAACTACTCGTGGTCTATTTTTCCCGGCAGGCTCCTCACTAAATCTCATTGCTTTCTCCGATGCTGATTGGGCGGGTTGTACTGACACCCGTCGGTCCACAACTGGGTGGTGTATGTATCTTGGCGATGCGTTGATATCCTGAAAATGTAAGAAACAAGATAAAAGTTTCAAGATCTTCCACATAAGCCGAATATCGCGCCATGTTGTTGCCTGTTCTGAAATTCTTTAGCTTCGTGGGCTACTCTCCGATCTCGGTTTTCCACAAAGCTCACCTATACCTCTCCATGCTAACAACACTAATACTATTCGTATTACAGAAAATCCAGTTTTTCATGAACGGACCATGCACATCGAAGTTGATTGTCATTTCATTCGTGATGAATATCTACGGGACGTCATTTCCCTACCGTTCATTTCCTTTGGCCTCCAGATTGCGGACATCTTCACGAAGGGACTCCCTCGCCCACATCATCAAATCTTATCCAGCAAATTGATGCTTACTGATTCCACCGCATCAATTTGAGGGGGGGTGTTAACATAGGCCCATTATAATATAAGTTTGGCCCATTCATGACCCATCTGCAAAGCCCATCATATTATAGACTTATACAGCAATACATACTAAAATAGGAATTTGATAGATTGACTTGTACAGCAATACATACAAAAATAGGGAGATTTGATTGACTGTAATTGTAGCCCAAGATTGGGCATTTCTGACCTATATAATACAATGATGAATCCTCAAGGAGATCATCGAATCCATTTCCATTCTGTCTTGTTTATGAGTTATAAGTCTTCTGGCTTATTCGTGACAGTGATAACTGGGAAAAAGGAATTACTTTGTAAAAACTATATGCTATGCTGCACTAGTCCATATAAAACATACAATTGATACAAAAGATTATTAACTAACTAATAGAAAGGCATCAAAAATACATTTATGGGACAATGTGTTAAGGACCATCCATTTTCCAAAAAGTTGCCATGTGATAAGTGCATCTATCTTCAAATCTTTTGTAGCTGTGTAGTACAATTTATGTAGGGACTCTGTTATTTATATAGTCATATGATTAATAAGATTATCATTTGATCTTTTTTTTCTTTTTTCTTTTGGGGTAATTTTCAAAATAGTTTTTGGAGCACAAAACAATGCTCTTGTACTAAGCCTTCTTTTGTTGTGTTCCTCTTTTATTTATTACTAATAAAAGGTTTTTCTACTATTTATAAAAAAGGGCTTATAATATAAAATATGAGATTTCATGGATAGGATAGCCGTATCCTGAATTTCCAAAAGTGTAGAGTCATACCCTTGAACCACGCAGCCATTTCTGTATCTGGCATCACAACTTCAATGATGATGATGATGATGATTAATCATTCCAAACATATATAGGACGAGTATAAATTCCAAAAGCTAAGATACGAAACTACAACCCCAATAATTGTTGGTTGGCTCAGAAGGTTTTTTTTCTTTTTTTTTCTTTTTGAATGCTAAAAATATTTGAAAAAACATCGATAATAATAAAAGAGTTGTAATGGTTTGTGCTATCAATTTAAATAGATCCAATTGTTGTCACCAAAGGGGAGGCAGCACAAAGGGAATGGTGGAAAAGAAACAAGCAACACAAGTTAAGGGAACATGATCCTCAACCAATGTGTAGTTGCTACCTAGCAAACACATCAACCCCCTGCATTTAGCAGCTACTAAGTGAATGAACACATCAAACCCCACCACCCCCTGGGGTGTCTAGGTACAACATGGAAAATAGCCCAACAAGCATCACAGACCCTTGCTCCTTAATCAGCAATTTTTATTAGAATTACAATTTACAAGGCTCCGTGTGGACTGTGGATAACAAATACAAGGTCATCCTAGCTAAATGTCATCATGTTCACTATCAAATATGCCAATAGCGTGCATCTAATAAGGTCTCAAGAGAACAAATAAGAACTACGTAACTTCTACAGTTTCCCAAGAACCAATTTAACTAGGCACCTTCTCTAATTTCTAAGAATATAGAAAACATTTGGATGCCTACATCATGATGCAGATGGAGTAGCCTTGGGAGTCCAGTGGGTTCCAAACATTATTAAAACTTAAAAGGGTTCATGTTTGTGCAAAACCAAGCCATTTGAAATTTTGATTTACTTTAGTTAAAATCCCTAATCTCTAGAGAGAAGTACCGTTTTTTTGACTGAAGGGCGTTCTTCTCAAAGAAATGGCGTGACTCCATCTCTTCCCTGTTGGCGGTGGCTCCAAGAACCTATTTATAGCAGTTTGAAGACCCAAATGTGATTCTAAGGAAGCAAGGCTGCACCATGCCATTAGTTGGCACAAAGGTTAGTCAAGCATTCTTGAAACTAACAAGAGGCATTGCAGTGAGAACTAAGACCAGTCAAGGTTGCCCTCAATCAAAGTAGTGACTAAGAGTCAAAAACATGAGGGAAGCCTGCAAGGAAAAGTGCTAAGAGGTACTCGGAAAGGATAGACTTTTATCTCTTATATGGTTTAAAACAACAAGTATAAAAAATGCGGGTCCAACTCAACCATTTCAAGAAAACTAAGAGATGGATTGGACTCCATGCCAGTCAAACATCATAATGGAATATGCCCTAACCATTTATTTGTTGTTCCAATGATATTCATGTACACTTTTAATACAAGACAAGAGCTTGCTTTCTTTGCCGCAGGTAGTAGAGGGTTCAAACCAAAACATGGATACGAGTATAGCCTTTCAAAATACCTCAAAGTAAGTTGATGCGGAACGGAGGGGAGATTGCGGGGTGGGTAGGGGAAGATGGAGTCGATAGGGCTTCACACCCAAAGATATACTCAGCTTCGCACCATTCCTTTCATAGGAGATCTCAAAGAGAAATGTTCTTTTGTTCATTAATCAAGTCTAAAGCCAATGAGAGGCGTTACATTGCTTATATAATAGAAAACTAACCCTAGATCTAATCCCAGCCACTAAAACCAATCTACGGTTAATATTAAAAAATTAACCACTTACACAATTATTCTAAAACTGCAAAATAATGCAAACATTAAAAGAAATTATATATCAATCCTAAAGTGGCCTATGGGTTGGACCCAAAGGGCTGGGCCGACCCATGGATCATGGGTCTGTCCTGCATCTTAAGTGCACCCCCACCCCGCAAAACAAATGCATGGGAGCACACACTCTTAGTCTTTGGTCATTTCATAAAAAGGAGTAATTAAGTCTACCCCCACAAAATTGCTTTTCCCCTCACCAAATAACAAGTGAACTAAACATGTCTAAATGGCTCTTTCCATATATATTCGCTGTCCTACCAAATAAGCTGTTTGATACAATGAATTGCCAGCATTACAATATATATATATATATATATATATAGTAAGATGACCATTTTGTATAAAGCTACTGTTGGACAATAAAGAAATAAGATGACAAAGCGCATCAGGTTTAGAGTTCTAAGGCAGGCATGTGGAATAACGAGAAAGGTAGAAATAGAAATAAGTACATACAAGGAAGCTTCATGGTGGCTTCAATGAATGAGTAAATCAAGAAACGTAGTAGAATTAGAGACATTGGCTCCATCCGGTTAATCTCAGTGAGTGCTTCCATGCACATTTATGCTGATGTGTGGCTGAAATAGAGGCCAAGGAAGGCAATGGGATAAAGAGGAAGAATTCCTTGATCCAAACAAGGAGCAGTTTGCAGCTTTATAGGAAACTCAATTACATGAGAAACTACAAAGCCATACGTGGTAAGCTCAAATGTTAAAATTTTATAGCACACTACGGCACATCAAATTTATGAGCCGAGTTAGGCTTTCATGTTCCAAAGTTGCACTAGTATCAATTAAGCTGCTATCCATATTTCACGAAAGCATTCTACATTTTAGTGAATGCAACAAACACATAGAATTGTGATCATTTTATTAGAAAGGGAAGTCCTAGGAAATCTCCACTCCTATATCTCCAAAGGGATCAACTTGTGGAACACTATCTGCAAGAAACTGGTTGTTGCTTACACTCCGAAACATCAGAATACATGAAAATGGAAATCCACCTCAAAAGAACAATTACCCATATGATCATGTTGCCCATACAACATTTCCTGTTTGCTTAATTTTAAAATAAAAACACCAATTCACATTTGAACAAGACATACCTGAGCCCCCACTAAAACTTTGTTGACCCAGAAGAGCCTTTTGGAGTCTAAGCAACCAAAAGAGGACCGATTACAATCAAATGTACTAACACCCCACACACATGTAACGGAAAAATGTACAGCATGATAGTTGATTGGGGCAGCTATATACACTAATCATCATTTTATCCCAACTGCATAAACCTCTAACTAGAATTCTGCAATAGTAACTACAAAATCAATGGCCTAGACATCACAACAAGGTTTGGCACAAGAGGCCCTCTATAATCTTAATATTTTCAATTCTAGGTACACCCACACACAAAATTCCATTCCAACCATCCATTCTTCTGTACCGCAATTATAGTATCTTTTTAATTAAAATTTTCAATCCTACTCAAATCAAATGCATATCACAGTGGCTAATCAGCCAGTACACAACCATAACAAGAGTCTCCATAAAAACCCAACTCATAAACCCTAATTCACGATCAGAAGAGCTGTAGTTCGAGTCAAAAAGAGGAAAAAACAAGAAAAAACTAGAACTTACCCAGTACCGCCTAGATAGCAACACAGCCGCGTCTTCCCCTTCGCCAACCGAATCGATCCGAAGCCGACCCAAGCTCAAGAGAGTCGCCGCGCGGATCTGATCCGTGTCTGGATCGTTTCCATCGCGAAATTCCGAGTTCGAGGCACTGATCGCTAGGGCTAGTTGGACCTGGAATTCCTCCTCCGATGTGAAGTAATCCGGCGCCGATGCGACGGCGGAGGGGGTGGTGGCGGCGGCCGGAGATGGGGAGGAGGGGCTGGCCGGGGAGTGTCCGGAAGTCTGGGCGGACGGTGGTACGGTGATCGGACGCGCATGATGGAGTTGGAGCGGAGGGATCGTTTGATGAACGGCTGGGATCGTGCGCGTGGCTGCTGCTGCTGCTGCTATTGCCGAAGTGGAGCTTCTTGAATATGTGTTTCATCGCTTCCTTCCGATCCTTCTCTCTCTTCCGTTTCGTGTCGTCGTCTGGTTTCGTTTCCGGGTCTTCGACGCGGATGTCGGGAGGGTAGAGAGGAGAGAGGAAATCTATATATAAATAGGCTCTTTACTGCTATGCGCGTCTTCCACACCGAGAAATGCACCATTTACTGAGAATGCCATGTTCATGGTAAACTAATGCCACTTTTCTGGGCTTATTTCATTGTAAGACATCTTAATAATTTGAACTTGAGCATTTTAAAAAATTTAGAATTTGAAATCTTAAGAGGAAAAAAAAAAACATTCAAGTGTTAGAGGGACATTCAATAAGCTAGAGTTTTTAGGGTATAACAGGCTAAAGCCATGTTTGTAAGCATATAATATATAGAAATTGAATGCATGTTAATTCATATCATTACCGATTAAAAATGAAAATCGAAAATCAATATACAAAAATGACCATCAAATAACCTCATTTGTAGTGAAAAAAAATGAATCAATGGAAGATGATAAATGAATACCTGCAATTGACCCGGTCATTCAAATTGTAGGTGAGTCAAGATCCTATCTACCGTTCTAGTTTTTATAATTCACTCATCGCCTCTTTAATAATTATTTAGTGGAGCTCATTTGATAATTAATCTCCATGTATTATAAAGCAAACAAACATGCCCTATGAGTGACTTTTCATGATGTTGTTGTCTAGAATTATAGCAATCAAGCACATAATACCAAATGCTAAGGTGCAAAGTGGGATATTCTATTCACATCGTCCACAAAGGTAGGAACACCCGAAATCACAAGTGTGGATCAAAAACCCTGCATGGCAGATGGCAAAAGAATTCCATTGGTGAGAATTACCCCCTTCACGTAAACCTATCCATTTTGAACTAATGTTTTTTATGCTTTCTTTAACATTAGTTATCTATTTTGCCTTGAGTATTTCATATAGGAGCCCACCTAGACCAATCAAATCACTTTTCCCACTTGAATTGGCAAGACTTTATTGAGTATCTAAACTTAAGAACTTACACGTGTGGTCCTTAAATGGATCAATCTTCATATAAATATAGATTTTTAAATCAAATTCCTAAATAAATTGTGGATACAGTCTAGAGGGATGCATGCATATGATTAGTCCTAATATCGAATTACATGGTTAAAAGACATAACAAAAAATTAAATCTTTAATACTTGATGCATTGATCATAAAATAGTTAAATTTAATTTCCATGCATTGTCTACACAATTTACAGGGTCAAGCTCCTCCAATCCACACAATTTAAAGAGTGAGGCTTTTTCGGTGAAAAGTGAGTCATAACTAATTTTATCATGTGGGAGACGCACATAAGGAGCCTTAGGCCCTGCTAAGAGGAAGTTTCGTGGCCACTTTGGTGCACGCGGCTTTACAGGTATGGAAGGGTATTAACAGCAACTAACAAGAGGACAGGAATGTAGAAGAGGGCTTAGAGGTGCCCATGGGCTTGGCCATATGGGCCCGACTTGGCCCACCCTCCTTCAATTTTAGTATTTGGGTTAGGCTTAGATTGGAAAATTGGGTCTGTTTATTATTTGGGCCGGACTTGGATTAAGTTATACAAAGCTTAAAACCCGGCCTCACCCTATGTCATTTACTAAGGTCTCTATAAAAAAAAACATTTAACAGGTATTTAGATTTAAGATTGCTTTATATCAAATTTTTTCTCTCTGTGTCATTTTGTTGTTGTTAGTATTGGTCAGGCTTTTGCACCTAATTAACTGAATGGGAGGATTGGTTCATGTTTGAAGCAAACTGGGCTCGGGCCTGGCACTTTTGGCCCCTGTTGAGCTTTGATTGAACATGGTCCTGTATTTTTAAATTTGGTTTAGGCCTGGATATATCTCCATTGAACAGTTGAACACCAGCAGCTAGTTTTTCTGATCGATCAATCAAAAAAGATGATTGTGAATCAATCAAATTCCTTTCTACCAGGTTTTTTTATGGATAAATTAGCCAAAAGTCTCTCAGATTGGTCTTGTAAGGCCTCCAGTACACAATATTATTATTTAAGGTCTAAAGTCCCTTGCGCATAGGATTAATTCAGGCGGTGGTCTCTTACCATGCCACATCAGAGTTTTTTATGACTTATTTGCCCTTCTAACATTTTGAATCGATGTCATGCAATCTAATCCTAGTTTTTAACTCCAACTCATTGTCTTTCCCTGATTACTGTGGAATTTAAATGTAATAAGATGAGATTTCGATAGAACTATATGCAACTCAGCTAAAATGATATCAAACTCATACCAGTCCAAAAGCAAAGTTAGATAAAATCATAAATAAAATCATAAAAGAATTCATTTAAATTCACTTCAGACATAGATAATTTTATATGAGATTCAAATAAATTCAAACCAAACATAATCTAGTCAAATAATTTTATATCAAATACAGATAAATTAATATTGATGGGACATAACTTTTTTGTGAAGTTGTTATGATTTCGAACATAGATAAATTCATAGAAACTCACATCAAATTAATATAAATGCACAACAAACTTAGATAAATTAATTTTAAATTCAAATAAATTCACCTCTATCCAGTTTAATTCATATTACACTCAGATTAATTCACAGCAAACACATATAAATTCACATCAAATTTATATAAATTCATACAAAACAAAGATAAGTTTAATTTTAAGTCAGATAACTTCATGCCAAAGTCTGATAACTTATACAAAACTCAGATAAATTCACAGCAAACTCATAAAAACTTTTTTAAAATAAAGTTGAATACATTTCAAAGTCAAATAAAATCATGCAAAATCCATTTAATTTCATATTAAACTCATATTATTTTATAAGAATATCAGATACATTCAGAAGAAAATCAGATAAAATTATGTCACAATTAAATAATTTTACTTGGAACCCTGTTTAATTGATAACAAACGCAGTTAATTACAAAATCAAACTCAGATAAAATCATGCACTATACAGATAAACTCATTTAAAGTCCTTTTTTAATTGATATCAGACTAAGACAACTTGAGAATAAGCTTAGATAAATTCACAGCAAGCTTAGATAAACTCATAACAAACTTAGATAATTGCTTACGTTACGGATCGTATGACGGTCTTAAATGTTTTTAGGTGGAGCGTGTTTGCTAACTTATAGAGAGGGCATTTTTATCTTTTTTACTATGTCAGTTTTAAAAGAGGACTGCCGCCTCTACAGGAAACTATCTTAGACCCTAGGCTACAAAATGCAGTGGTGAGGGACCTTCCAAACGCCCCTTTTTTTTCTTATTGGTCAACCTTTTCATATGATTCAGTGCATTTAGGTTTTAAATCACGTGAACATTATATAATTTTTAAAACAAATCTTTGCTCTATTATGAAAATAGAACTTAAATAATCATACATAAAGATCACTGTGCTACCTTGTCATCACTGGGCTAAAATTAAGTTAAACTGGACTTAGTCCTACTGTTAAATTAATCATATCTGAAGCATAGAATTAAAATAAAAGGTTATTGGGCCAAATCATAGATTCCCTTTATATTAGTTACCTAAAACAACACTTTAGCGACGATACAGGTTATCAAGATGAATGAACCTTGTTTTTTGTATAATCCTATTTACCTATAATTGGCGACGCAACAGAATTAAAAACAACACTTAGGGGTGTTTGGCACTTTACTTTGTTAAAGTGAAGTGAGGTGAATCCAGACAATAAAGTACAATGGGTCATTAACCTTGAGTTTTTTTTTTTTTAACTCATTAACGTTGAGTTAATAAAGTGCATTGACCTTGATTTATCTGTAAACAAATTACATGCAGTCATCTTACAAGCAACCGAGGAGCCTTTACCATAAAAAACTTCAAATATAGAATTATTTTTTTGGTACCCACTACCTAGCAAAAGGGGGCTGGGACGCCATCATGCTCTCGGGTGAGGTAAGGGAGCTCTTGGGTGAGGTGAAGAGCCCTTAGGTGAAGGAAGGTGGTCAACCCTATTCAATTAGGTGAGAACCACCGCACCTTAATATTGGGGTAAGGAGCCATTCTCTTAATATATATAACTATTAGTAACTAGATTTTTAAGTAAACTAAGTGCCCGATGCGCTGGTAGCTCAATAATAGGCTGGTAATTGTGCTCTGATGATGAGGGACTTGATGAGTATTTGGGGGCGTCCAAGTATTTACCAGAGCAAATAGGAGAAACTATCAAAAAAAAAAAAAAAAGAAGGGAAAAAAATGTAAATTAAGTGCAAGGCAACGAAGTTTTGTGGATTCAAAGGTGGCCAAATTAAGAAATATAAGAATGAGTATAAAGAAGATTACTTGCACAAACAAGACAACCTATGATTTTTTACCTTAGCTTCTTGTTTTTCTTATTTTCCCCTTTTTTGGACTATTTTAGTTTTTGGTTTTTTCTTATATATAGTTGGCCTAGTGGCAAAGAGAGGTGAAATAAACATGTCTATCCTGATGCCTGGGTGGAGCTAAGAGAGCGAGTGTGAGTGTGCTTAGCCACAATGACACTATAAGATAAGCATGTCTATCATAGCTTTCATTACTGCGATGGAAATTCTCTTGTCTTTTTATCTCCCCAAACAAGACCCAACCAATTCGGTGTAAGATTCTATATGGGTCCTATATCATTAAGTATTAGCAACTGGACCCACTAGGAAATGGATGCGACTCATATATCGTCCTCATCCTGACTGGATGATCATGGCCATCTAAAATAGTACCTGCAAAATGGATGGACGGATTTTTCAATTTGACCTTTCATTTTGTAGCCTGTATAGGCCCATTATTACATAACTACAATTTTGCCGTTTGGTTCTATTGCTCGACATTAATTATAAAGTGGCCCACCTTGTCCCCATCCAAACATTGCAGCATTGATATTTAGTAGTTGCACAAGTTTTCAAACTCGTTTTTCCGAGTCAAACAAGTTAACTCGCCTCAGCATACCCAGAGTCGGGCGAACAGAACGAGCATGACCACTGCCTCTAATTCAAGGGAAGTAAGAAAAAAAAATTCTAAAGCTCTTTGATCGAAAAAAAAAATAGCCTGAAAAAGGGCCTGAAAGGCACTTGAACCTAATAAAGAGAAGTATGTTAAAATTAAAGTAGAATACTTCACTTCACTTCATTTGGATGTTTATTTTGAAGTTAAGGTTTGGAGTAGAATTCACTTTTACTCAAGGAAATAGAAGTATTTAGAGTTGAAGTGAAATGGAGTACATGGGCTCACAACATTACTTCATCTATTGGGCCAAACTCATCCAAACGGAGTAAAGTTGAAATTTTAGACTGTTGGGGCCCATTTAACTTCACTCTACTCTATTTTTTACCTATCCAAACAGGCCCTAAGAGCACTGGACCCTTCAAGTCCTTTTTCAGGCCATTTTTTCGGTCCATTCAGACTTTCTCAGTAAACCTCGAGTGAGGTATCACAACCTCGGGATGAAAAAATGTGCAGGTTCGAATCCAGGTCAGGCAGGTAAAAATTGGTGCCTCTCACTCCTAGGGTAACTAGCCGTTCTTAATGGAGCCTACTTAATTGAAAGCTAAACTAGTCAAAATGATTGTCCATTGCTCCTAGTGGCTTTGGTCAAATTTCAATTAATAGGAGTTGAACTCACTGCTAAATTGATCATATATATGTGTGCAGGGTAATTCTCCAAAACACCCCACTTTCAAAACACCCATTTTTTCGCCCCTTTTTTTCTTGACATGGGACCCATCTTTAGCTAATTTAATTTTTTCACAATCACCGTCCCCCATGAACGATAGTAAGTCCAACCTTGACACTCATCCAACTTTTCTTTGCCATTGGATTGCAATCGTAAAAAAATGATGTCTCTAAAATTATTGAATTTTAGGATCATAGATCAAAGGGTTACGACGATCTTATGAAGTATAAATTTTGCACCTTAGTACGTCTCATATAGATCTTTCCATCCAACTGACTTTTACGATAATCATGCATCCCGTATATGATACTAAGAGGGGCGTTTTTTATACATTATCTGTCTCACAATCACAGGTCAGCTTTTAGAGTAGAATTTGCCTAGAGTTGTTCAAATTTTACTAAATTTAGTGGATGCCAACCTCTGGGCCTATATTGGTACCTCCTCCAAATGGCGCATTGTGATTTACTGGTTGTATTGACTTTGATATTTCATTCAATAAGAGTTGATAGACTGCTAGATTGATCATGTGTAAAATATAAAAAATTATGATATTTTATTCACACATTTTACAAGTTATCATTCCCACAATTTGCTCTTAGAGTAAAATTTGACAAAAGCTATTCAGATTTTACCAAATTTAGCGATCCCAATCATTAGAGAGGTAGCTCAATTGACAAAAGACCACGATTTGCACTCGAAAGCTGTAGATTCGAAATTACACAACCACATGCACTGGGGCTACAGGGAAGTCTGCTCGGCGTCCCTTTGAGGCCGGAGTGATTAGTCCAGCCTAAAAGGTTGAGGAAAAAAAAAGTTACTAGGGGCTGTATCGGCACCTCCTCCACATGGGGCATTGTGATCAGGGGCGGCCCGAAATTTTTGGGGGCCCTAGGCGAGTTCCTAAAGTGTGGTCCTATCCGTATACCCACCGATAAATGATAAAAAAATAAAAGATAATTTTTTTATTATTTGATCGAAAATTAAGTCTAAACTCCTTACTTACTCTTACCGAATCAGAATTGTGTTTCACATTAACCAATTAACACCAAAATTCAATTACAAAAACTAAGCACTACTGAAAAACTACTGTCTTATTGCATTTCTAGCTGCAAAATCACTAATTAAGTCTTCATAATCAAGATTTCTACCAAAGACTTTTCAATAGATAACACTAGCAAAACCCCGTGGATAACCACGAAACCACCAAATGCACAGACTGATATGAATTATTTTTAATAAATTTATTAATTAGTAAACTTGTGAGTCCTTTTTTTTTTTTGCTAATTTGATCTTTATGTTTTTTTCCAAATGTTTTATTCTTTAGGTGAGGCATGAATTGATTAAAAAAGATCAAATGATCATAGACCTAACAAATTGACCTAATATATTTAAGTGAGACCAAGATGAATGGGGTCCATCATCTCTATTCTAACCGTTCATAAAATCATATGATGCGGGCTGGGACCCATTAATTGATTGATAAAGATCAAATGATCAAATGATCATAGACTTCTCAAATTGACCAAACCTAACCTATTTAAGTGGGACCCCCAAGATGAATGGGGTCCACCATCTATATTCTAACCGTCCATAAAATCATATTATGCGGGATGAGACCTATGAATTGATTAAGAAAGATCAAATGATCAAATGATCGTAGACCTAACAAATTGACCTAATGTATTTAAGTGGAACCCAGATGAATGGGGTCCACCATCTTTATTCTAACCGTCCATAAAATTAAATGATGCGGGCCGGGACCCATTAATTGATTGATAAAGATCAAATGATCATAGACCTCTCAAATTGACCAAGCCTAGCCTATTTAAGTGGGACCCCCAAGATGAATGGGTCCACCATCTATATTCTAACCGTCCATAAAACCATATGATGCGGGCTGGAACCCATGAATTGCTTGATAAATATTAAAGGATCAAATGATCATAGACCTCACAAATTGACCAAACTTAACCTATTTAAGTAGAACCCCAGATGAATGGGGTCCACCATCTCTATTCTAACCGTCCATAAAACCATATTATGCGGGATGGGACCCATGAATTGATTAAGAAAGATCAAATGATCAAATGATCATAGACCTAACAAATTAACCTAATATATTTAAGTGGGACCAAGATGAATGGGGTCCACCATCTTTATTCTAACCGTCCATAAAATCATATGATGCGGGCTGCGACCCATTAATTGATTGATAAAGATCAAATGATCATAGACCTCTCAAATTGACCAAACCTAAGATATTTAAGTGGGACCCCCAAGATGAATGGGGTCCACCATCTATATTCTAACCGTCCATAAAACCATATGATGCTGGCTGGGACCCATGAATTGTTTGATAAAGATTAAAGGATCAAATGATCATAGACTTCACAAATTGACCAAACCTAACCTATTTAAGTGGAACCCCCAGAAAAATGGGGTCCACCATCTCTATTCTAACTGTCCATAAAACCATATTATGTGGGATAGGACCCATGAATTGATTAAGAAATATCAAAGGATCAAATGATCGTAGATCTAACAAATTGACCAAATATTTTTAAGTGGGACCCAGATGCATGCGGTCCACCATCTTTATTCTAATCGTCCATAAAATCAAATGAAGCGGGCCGAGACTCATAAATTGATTGATAAAGATCAAATGATCATATACCTCTCAAATTGACCAAACTTAACCTATTTAAGTGGGACCCCCAAGATGAATGGGGTCCACCATCTATATTCTAACCGTCCATAAAATCATATGATGCGGGATGGGACCCATGAATTGATTTAAAAAGGTCAAAGGATCAAATGATCGTAGACCTAACAAATTGACCAAGTATTTTTAAGTGGGACCCAGATGAATGGGGTCCACCATCTTCATTCTAACCGTCCATAAAATCAAATGAAGCGGGTCGGGACCCATGAATTGATTGATAAAGATCAAATGATCAAATGATCATAAACCTCTCAAATTGACCAAACCTAACCTATTTAAGTGGGACCCCCCAAGATGAATAGGGTCCACCATCTATATTCTAACCATCCATAAAATAATATGATGCGGGCTGGGACCCATGAATTGCTTGATAAAGATCAAATGATCAAATGATGATAGACCTCACAAATTGACCAAACCTAACCTATTTAAGTGAAATCTCTCAGATGAATGGTGTCCACCATTTTTATTCTAACTGTCCATAAAATCATATTATGCGGGATGAGACCCATGAATTGATTTAAAAAGATCAAATGATCAAATGATCGTAGACATAACAAATTGACCAAAATTTTTAAGTGAGACCCAGATGAATGGGGTCCACCATATCAATTCTAATCGTCCATAAAATCATATGATGCGGGCCGGGACCCATGAATTGATTGATAAAGATCAAATGATCATAGACCTCTCAAATTGACCAAACCTAACATATTTAAGTCGGACCCCCAAGATGAATGGGGTCCACCATCTATATTCTAACCGTCCATAAAACCATATGATACGGGCTGGGACCCATGAATTGCTTGATAAAGATCAAATGATCAAATGATCATAGACCTCACAAATTGACCAAACCTAACCTATTTAAGTGGAACCCCCTAGATGAATGGGGTCCACCATCTCTATTGTAACCATCCATAAAATCATATTATGTGGGATGAGACCCATAAATTGATTAAGAAATATCAAAGGATCAATGATCATAGACCTAACAAATTGACCAAATATTTTTAAGTGGGATCCAGAAGAATCGGTCCACCATCTTTATTCTAACCGTCTATAAAATCAAATGATGCGGGCCGGGACCCATGAATTGATTGATATAAATTTAGCAAATCTGGTGTGTAGGCTTATTTAGGGATCTCTTGGAGAGATTTTAGGCTTTTGAGTGGAAGATAATTCTTCATGGAGAGTGATGGACCGCGCTTCTACTCGGTTCTACCGAGGTCGGCGGACGTGGGAGTCCGTTGGATCCGACCCTTTCGTAATCGGGGGCAAAGGCGTGCATCAACATTTCTTTTGTGTGGGTGTGCCAGATTTTCTATTTTTTACTTGGAATTGGAAGTGGTGATCCGGAGATCAACCTTCGTAAGTAAAAAAGAAATCAACTTCTTTCAAGTTTTCCATTACACATATATTTAAGAAAATAGACATTTTCTTGATTTGCCGTGAAAGGCGATTTTTTGGCATTTATAACCGATTTTTGGCGTTTATAGCTGATTTACAATTCTTATCAATAATGAAAGACAAGAGTTGTGATTTTTGTCTCTTTTGAAAAAATACAAACTATAATGAAAAGTAAGAAAATGAGGATTTACCTTCTTAGGAGATTGTGGGGGACCCGTTCAGATTGACGGTCGCAAGCCATATGTGGACTTCGCCATCATCCATACAGATGAGAACAGAGGATGCTATTGATTCGCTTGGCTTGGCTATAACCTCAGGTTTTTAGAGGACAAAGACCAAAAAGAGGTCCTATGTCCAATAAAAAACCAAGTAGACGGGCTGAAAAGCCAAGTCTAAGCCATTTGGAGGCAGAAGGAGAAGGCAAGGACCTTGGAGGGGGGGTACCCCCAAGGGACTTTTATCACCTTGTAGCGATGGTCGGTGTAGAACTTCCGCAGAGTTTTCTCTTTCCTTCTCTGGATTTCTGTGCTTTTTTCTGATCTGGGATCTGTCTTGTTTTTCCGATCTTTTCTTTCTTTGGAATGCTCTCTTATTTATAGGCTTTTAGGTAGCCATTTAAGAAGGTTTATGAGCCTTAATTGTCATAAAACTACATAAAGGGAGGAGTTACAAGATTGAATTCTTTATTTTGTAACTCCTTTATCTTGGCTTCTGATTGGCCGAAGGAGATTGAGGGCATTTAATTGTCTTTAATCGCCATGATGGGAGGAGTTTCATGGGTTAAATGCCATGAATCTCTTGACTTGTAACTCCCGGATGCTTGCTTCTAATTGGTCCGTCCAAAAAAATGGATTAATGACTGTAATAAAGCTAGTCAATTAATCACATTAAGTGGTCGCCGAGCAGTTGAAGAGTCGCGGGCCGTGCCGCACCTTTTGGGTTTCTACTGGCGATGATCATCGATGGATCTTTATGTAGATCGACATCGGATGACCATGTAACTTTAGGTGTTGGTTGCCAACAGCGGGTCGGTGCAATCTGTCCTGTCGATTTCTTGATCGGTCGGGTAGAAAGCACACTTTTTTTGGTTGACCAGTTGGCGATCAATGTTGATTTCGACACTCTTGATGATTAACCCGTGTTTTTTACCGATGTCAGAGGATTTGGTGTCTCAAAAGTATGAATATTGAAAAATACCAAACGCCGGACGCTTCGAATCACGAAAAAACGGCGAAAAACGGGGTTTCCGGGGCCCACCGGGCGATCCCGGGCCCTAGGGTTGCAGGGGTCTGCGACCCTGGGGGGGTTTCCCCTCTTTTTGTCCCGTTTTGTGTCCGTTTTTGCTGTTTTTTTATTCTTTTTTCTTCTGTATTTTTCCTTGACATTTTTTATCATTTATTGGCCTAATTTCCCTGTAGAAAACCTGATGAGAATCTTTGCATTTTATTTTGCAAAGCTTCCAATTTTCTGAGAAAGCCGAAGACTTTGTTGCGCAGAGCTGCCGATTTTCCGTCAGAAGCCGAAACTGGGTCAAACGATGTCGGAATTACCTGAAATTTGGTGTGAAGCCTGCTGAGCAATAAATAAGACCAACCATAGGCTTTTGTTTGAGTTTTGAAGCCGTTTGGGGCCCTATCACCAGTAGACTTGCTTTTATCGCGATGAAGATGTCGCGGCTTGATGTGCAGTCAATCGATGTCCGATTGACTTGAAATTTGACAGGGAACCTATTGGAGTCATTTTAAGATGATCTATAGGCTCTGTCTTGGAAACCATGGTCCCGGGGAGCTTCGCCGCCGAAAGCCCTGATTTGGCTTCCGAGCGTCAAAGTATGGTCAAATGTTGTCGAAATGACCTGAAATTTGACGTGTAGCCCTTTGTAAGCATTTTGAAGCCGTCCATGTGCTCTATTTGATGAGTGATGGCCTCAGTGGTTCTTGCCGCCGAGAGGTTTGATTTAGCTGTTCGAGGGTTGATGTAGGGTCAAACGTTGTCGGTTTAACTCGGAACTTGACGTGGAGCCTTTTGGATGTATTTTGAGACCATCCATCGGCTCTGATCGAAGATTTGGTGTCTTCGATGCTTTCGCCGCCGGGAGCTCTTTTTCAGCTACCGGAGAAGTGAAGTTAGGCCAAATGATTTTGAAATGGCCTGAAACTTCTTGTGTACTCCTCTTTTGGCTGTCTTGAAGGATCTTGCCGTTTTTGTTTGATTCTGACAAGATTTGATTTTTTTGGAAGTAGCATTGCCTATTTATGACAGGTTGCGACTTCATGTAGCTCTTTCGATCTTGAAGAGGCAAAGTGACATTTTTGGTGTCAACAGAGAGATTTTAGTCTTTTGAGTGTGTAATAGATATAGAGATTTTAGGGATAAGGGCAACTCCGGAAATGGCATTGCAAAAAGCTTGAGGAGGTTGCGCCAGGTGTCTTTATGTGAGGAAGAGTACATCCCTTTAGTGATATAGATAGCTAGTCAATTTAATCTTTCTTGGGACATGGTTGATCGAAGGTAAGATTTGATCAACTTTAGCTTTGAAAAACTTCTTTCTGCAGATGCAATGGTAACTGGTATAGTCAGCAGAATTCTGTATACAACCCATGCATTTGAAAAATAATTATCCCGTGATTTCAAATGATTTAGCACGTCGATTGCTTTCTTTGTGTTATATGGTAAAAGATCTCTCATGATTCTTAACTCCGAAAATAAATTTGTCCCATTAATATCGGAAATACCGTCATGTTTCAAAAATTCTTCAAGAGTACAAGAAGCCTTTAAAGTATCTAGATTTGCAGACTTTAACTTCTTCAAATCAAACAAGTGCTACAGTGATTTAAACATTGATTCTTTTTTTCCAAAATTAACCAAGTGCTATAGTGGCTCACTGTCAGTGGGGTCAAATTTTTAAATTGAGTGGGATAATTTTTTTTAATATTATTTTACATCTCAATAGGGTCAATTGACCCCACTACTAACCAAGTAGCGCCGCCCTTGCTTGGAGGCCCCCGTTTTGGGCTAAATTTTGGGGCCCCAACCGGCCACCTGTGTGGGCTGTCCCTAGGGCCGGCCCTGATTGTGATTTGCAATGTTCATTGTCATTTGTCAAACCCAACCTTTCTGGGAAGCTCCATGTGAAAATAGGAGTCTTTTCTTTTCCTGCAAAAATAAAAAAAAAAAAGAATGGAAGTTTTTCTTTATTTAACATAGGTTTCAATGAAAAGCTACTCCTTGCTTGATGGGTACAAAAGCAAACCTTCCTTTTATATCTGCGGAAAAAAATATCCCTCCCTCCCTAAGAATTTTCTCATTCTCTTTCTGTCTGTTCAGGGCCGGTCCTGACTTTTCAAAGGCCCGGTGCGAATTATTAAAATGGGCCCTTTATTCATTTTTATAGTTTTTTAATATATGCACATATATATATATAACATGTTTTCATATATTTAGCCCAAAAATAGTAATTTCATTAAAAATCAAATAATATCATATAATAAATACATTTAATACATAAATAAATAAATTTCTCATACCAGCATCTCGGTAAGAGTACCAAATCGTCGGCCAAATAATTTCTCATACCAGCATCGCCATCTACAAGATAAGGTTAAAAACAAAATCACAATTAAAAAAGTATTATTGAAATGATTTTCTTCTTGCATTTTGAAAAGCAAAATCCTCAATTATGCTTTCAAATTCAAGATTTTCTAACATCTCCTTTTCAATTGATAAGATTGCTAGCCCATTTAGCCTTTCTTGTGACATGGTAGACCTCAAGTAAGATTTCAATAATTTTAATTTAGAAAAGCTTCTTTCTGCAGATGCTACAGTGACAGGTACAGTCAATAGTATTCTATAGGCAATCAAAACATTTGGAAAACAGTCCATATCTTTTACAAACTCTACAATTTTAAGTGTTGTGTTTACTTCTGCTGGTAAAAGAAATTGCAGCACCTGTAACTCTGAAAACAAATCACTTGCATCAACATCAGAAGACTCACCATTTCTTAAAGTAGTTTCAAGCTTCACACACCAATTTTTCAATTCATTATCACTTAATGAAGTTAACTTCGTTGAATTAAACAAGAACCCAAAAATTCCTTCATATGTTTGCATTTGCTCAAATCTACTTCTTAATGACGAAAGAGCCATATCCACTACACATATGAAATAATTGACTCTAAATGATTCTTCAACTGATTGTACTGTCTCTTCTTTAGCATTCTCATCAAATTGTTTCTTTCTGTGACTTTGACGTTTTTTAGGAAATTCGGGTTCAATCCCCATATCACAAGCAATAGTTCTAGCTTCAATCATAGCAGATGCAAATCCATTTTCCCTATGATTCTCAAAAAAAGAAATGAGCCCCTCCAAATTTTCTAAAGCAACATCAATGCACATATCTTTAGATTGTAATTTTTTGCTGACTAAGTTAATTTTCAACAGAATATCATGCCAAATAACCATGCCTAATAAAAACTCAAAATTTTCCAGTTCATGTGTTGCTAAACTTTCTGCTTCACTTTTTGCTTTAGCTTCTTCACTAGTTTCTGCTACTTTAAATAAAGCTTCTTTTATTTGGTCAGATTGGTATCTTATTGCTTTAACACTCTCTACACGACTTTCCCAACGTGTAGTTGATAATGTTTTAAGTGTTAAACCATCTATATGATCCTGTAAAATCTTCCAACGCTTTGTAGAATTAGCAAAAACACAATAAATGCGTTGAACCACCCCAAAAAAGGATTTCGCTTTCACACAACAGTTTGCCATATCACATAGTATTAAATTAAGAGAATGACAACCACATGGCATGAACAAAACTCTAGGATTTATTTCAAGTAATCTTTTTTGTACACCTTGATTTTTCCCTTTCATATTAGAGCCATTATCATAACCCTGTCCTCTCACATCATCAATTTTAAGACCAAGGGATTCTAGGACAGATTGCAATTCAGTGAAAAGTCCTAATCCTGATGTATTTTTCACAATTAAAAACTCTAAAAAGTACTCTTCTATTTTAACTGGACTCCTTGACACATCCACACACCGTATTATCAAAGTCATTTGTTCCTTGTGACTTGAATCAGGAGTACAATCAAGTATCACTGAAAAATATTTTGCTTGTTTGATTTTCTCAATGATTGCACTTCTGACTTTTGATGCCAGCAAAGATATCAGCTCATTTTGAATCTTATGGCTAAGATAGTGATAATGAATCTCGTCATTTTGAATTCGTCGAAAATGTTCACGCATTATTGGATCAAATTCTGCAACCATTTCCAATATACCCAAAAAATTACCATTATTTTCTTCATAAATTCTCTCTTTTGTTCCACGGAAAGCAATATTATTTTTAGCAAGACATTTGACAACAGAAATTATTCTTACCAAAACATGTTTCCAGTGTTCCTTCTCTCTCCTAATTTGTTCTTGTATGCCTTTATCAATTGTTTCATTTTTTTTCAATCTGTTATGTAATTCAATCCAAGAACTCGTGTTACTTATGTGTTCAGTGCTATTTTCATGTTGTTTAATCCTCCCACTAAGATGTTTCCAATCTCTAAGTCCTTCATTTGCTAATTGGCTTCTACTACACATTGTTTTAAACAACTTACAGCAGAAACAAAATACCTTATCCAATTCCTTTGAGTATACTAGCCATTTTCTATCCTGAGTCTCTCCATTTGGTAACTTTCTCATGTAATACGTTGAGGAAAAATGTCTAAAGTTTTCATCCATAGGAAATTTGATATTATTATCTCTTGCAGGACCTTTTTCCACAAGTAAAGCTCTCATTTTTTCATCAAGATTATCCCAAATTCTAGGATCACAAAAGTTTAAAGGAAACTTTGGTTCAACACCCTCAGGTTCAATGTCTTCATTATTACAAAGATGATCAATATCTTCATTCTCAACATGTTCATCTTCTTCACCTAAGTCACCTACATGTTCATTAAAATCATTCTCAGTTCCTACTAATTCTTCCACATGATTTTGTTGTTCAGATTCATTGACTAAATCATTATCAATTCCTACAAATTCTTCAACATGATTTTGTTGTTCAGATTCATTGACTAAATCTTCAGTTGAGTTATCAAGTGAACTATTTGTTTTATTAAGAAAAAATTTATCTAGAGCTCCAGTTTGAGATTTAGTTAATTCTTCTCTGTCCCTTTTTCTTTTTCTTTTTTCACTTCCAGATGGTTGTTTCTTAGGGAACATTGCTACTTGAAAACAAAAACAGTACAAGTAAAACCAATGCAATTTTAATACTTAAAAGAAGAAACAAAGAACAACACAACCTGGAATTTGAGAAATCCCCCTCAACAACAAAAAACTTGATATTTCCAAATTTACAATCAAATTTAAAAGAATTCATGCAAAGAGAATGTTTAACTCATGTGAATTCACAGATCTACAAATAAACAAACATGCAAAATTCATATTTTGTTGCCAAAGGCAAGTTGCAGATGGGTCCACCTAACCTGTTTTGACTTGTTGCCAGAGGAAATGGGCCAAATGGCTTGTCAGCGGAATGGATCACTGACACTGGATCAGGTCCAACCCGACCCGAACTCTCGTCTGGGATGCCTCGGTCTTCGTGTTGGAGGAAGAACAAAAGGGTGTGAAGTGTGAAACCCTTTTTGTTTCGTTCCTGGCTTCCTGCTTAATGCTTATCTCAGTTATCTGCTTCGTCCAAACAGAGAGATTAGAGTCCAGAGACTGAGAGACAGAGTCCAGGCCCTTTGGTGCCAACCAGGCAACCACAGTTCTGAGTTCTCCCAAATGGCCAAATCCCAATCTACTTAGCCTCAGTCAGGCGCAGCACCACTATAACGACTTCAATTAATTTATTGGTTGTTGCAGGCGACGTTGGGGCATGCCAGATGGGTCCTCCACCACATAGCAGGTTTTACCCACCAGCCAGTCACCAGAAGCTGAGTGGAGCGTGCTCACTGCTCAGGAGACGGTTGGAAGGCTTACCAGTTACTGGACTGGAAGTGGGGTTTCACTGTTTCAGTCACAGAGATGTGGCGCAGCCTCGCAGTGCGGTGGGTGGACGCCTGGACGGTGGAGGAGTTCGATTGATGAATGATGAAGGGTTGAGGAATGAGGGGTTTCAAGGTTTGACTGGTTCAGTGCTTTTTCCTCTTCTTATTTTTTTTCTTTTTTTTGGGGCTTGCTGTTTGCTGTTTGCTGTTTGGTTGAGATGGCCCAGATGTGAATGATGAAGGGTTGAGCCGTTGAGGGCCTTGAGGAGAGGAAACGTTTTTTTCTTTGAGAAGAGGAAATATTTTTGAAATTTTGGGCCCCCTAAAAAATGGGGCCCGGGGCGGCTGCACTGACTGCCCCCCTCCAGGGCCGGGCCTGTGTCTGTTATACCTTTGGCTCTGGAATGTCAGTAGTAATTGTGGTGGATATACTATGGGCAAGGTTGAACTAGTACTTGCGCAGACTGCCCAAGTTACTCAGATCAATAAGTTTTAAAATGGAGTTAAGTTTCTGCAATATTATAGGGATTTTGATATATTAACTCTCTTTAGATTCGATTTTTTCAATTTCACACAACTGAAACTTAGATGATGTCATCAGAGTCGGTTAAGTCCAGTCAATATTTTTTCAAAACCTTTTTACCCGAGATCCCATTCATAGGATCTATCAATTTATATATAATACACTTTCTGCCACTAGCAAGCGAATTCAAATTTTTTAAATACAAAAAATGATATTTTGTGAAAAGTAAATACACATTTGACCACCATTTCTTAAGTTATATGATTTTAAAGGATTTCTCCCTAAGATACTGAATAAAAGCCATAATATCGTGAGAATAATCAATTTCTGTGACATACACCATTCCCACGATATCATGGGATCTAGGGCTTAAAAGTCTAAAAATGTATATTGATTAAAGTTAAACAACTCTAGTGACATTATCTAAATTTCGGTCATGAAATCAAAAAAATCGATTTTAAAGAGGATTAATATATCAAAGCCCCAATATTTTATCCATTATAAAAGCCATCTAAGATTGAATATTTGCCATTATAAAAGCCAGCTAAGATTTAATATTTGGTGTATTGTATTATAGGAAAAGAAAAGGAAGAAGGTGATGAAGTTACACAGTTGTTTCAAGAAAAAAACTAAAAAAAGGAATGGGCTATATATACAGCCCATTGTTTTTCTTTAATGGCTTTATGCCTTCTCAAGTTGCCTCTTTCTCTCTCTTCACTAAACAACAGATTTCAAGTACAAAGAAAATCTTAATACCATTTGTTTTTACCTCTTTCAGACAAAGTGATGTCTGGCGGTTAACAAAAAAGACTGAACAAGGTGATATACAAAGAAGCATCTAACATGTTATTCTAGCCACAACTTGGCCCGCAAGAAAGTTCAAACAATTCATATTCTATCTTTACTCTTGTCACTAGTATGTGCAGCAGCATATTGAGAATGGAATTTTGTTGTACTGGCGCATATTGCATGCCCAAGTTACTCAGGTTAATAACTTTTGAAGTGGAGTCAAGTTTCTAAAATATTATAGAGGTTTTGACGTATTAATTCTCTTTAAAGCCGGTTTTTCCAATTTCATGATCGAGACTCATATAATGTCATTAGAAACGCCTGACTTTAGTCAACATTTTTTTAAAATTTTTTTTGCCCTAGATCTCATTCATGGGATTTATCAATTAATTATGAATAATACACTTTTTGCCACTAGCAAGCCAATTCATTTTTTTTAGAGGAAACTACAAAAAAAAAAAAAAAGGACCCTAAATGGCACATAACCTAAAAACAGGCCACTAGTCAATATGGCATCGAAGTGGTTCCCTATAACCACTTCCGTTTTTTTATTAAAGATTTAAACGCGTGACGATGTCGTCACATGCAAACCCATACACTTGTATGCAAACGTGTGACGACGTCGTCGCACGTCGTCACCTGAAACCCCATTTCCTTCATTTTTCCTTTTTTTCCTCCTATCGTTTTCCCCCATAAACCCCATTTACCAGAACTCTACTCCATACTTCTTCTTCAAAACGCCAACAAAGTCATCGACCTTGTGAGGGTTTGGAAGGACCTTGGAGACACTCTTCTTCTCCATGCATCTCTTCACACAAGCAATTAGCTTAGGGCACTCATTCTCTATGCTGAAATTGTCCAGTCTCATACATGTAGAAACCAGCAAGCAAATGGAACAGGCACTACATCCACATACCCCAAGCTCTTGCCACCGTAAAATGGCTTGTCGATGGATTCTTTCTTAGCTGCCTATAAAATGGCTTGTCGATGGATTCTTTCTTAGCTGCCTATTGAGCCTCTCCCTTGCTCTTCCATATCCGTGACCCACACTCATATATCTGTTTATATATAAAAAAAGAAAGTAACATAGAGTTCTGATTCATTTTGGTACAGAAAACCAGCAATCGCAGAAGATAAAGGTCGGAGAAGATGCAGATTTGACGAATTAGTGACGACGTCGACACTAACTCTCAATATTAAATGACGACGTCGTCGCTTGTTGAAAAAAGGCAAAAAAAAAAAAATGAATATTCTGGAAGGAATACATATTCTGTTGCATAAAAACTATGTGTACCTATTTTGGTTAGTGGCTATCTAGGGTCCTTTTTTTGGTAGTTTTCTCTTTTTTTTTTTTTATAAAACACAAAAAATAACATTTTGTGAAAAGTAAATACACGTTTGACCACCATTTATCAAGTTATATCATCCTAAAAAATCTCTCCCTAACATACTGCAGAAAAGTCATAATATCATGGAACTTATCAGTTTTTGTGACATGCCTTTTTCCCATGATATCATGGGATCTAGCACAAAAGTATTAAAAAATTATTGATCAAAGTCAAGCAACTTTGGTGACATTATCTAAATTTCAATAATGACATTAGAAAAAATAATTTTAAAAATGATTAATATATCAAAATCCCAATATTTTATCCATTATAAAAGTCAGCTAGGATTGAATATTTGGTGTATTGTATTATTGGAAAAAAAAAAGGAAGAAGGTGTTGAAGTTACATAGCTGTTTCAATAAAAAAAAAAAAAAACCTAAAAAGGAATGGCATTACACCATTGCTTTTCTTTGTGGCTTTATGCCCTCTCAAGTTTTCTCTCCCTCCCAAACAACAGATTTTCAGTACGATGAAAATCTTAATACCATTTGTTTTTACTTCTTTTAGACAAAGTGAAGTTCGGTGGTAACAAAGGATACTGAACAAGGTAAGGTGACATACAAAGAAGCCTCTAACATGTTATTTTAGCTATAACTTTGCCCACAATAAAGTTCAAACAACTCATATTCTATCTTTACTCGTCACTAGTCTGTGCAGCATATTGAGAAAAGGAGAGAAAAAATAGAGCTTTGGTTGAATCATTCTATCGGTAATTCAGTTGGCCTAGGATCATGATTTGCTCATGGAGCTTGAGGGTTCGAAATTATTATATCTACCACACTGGGGCTACGGGAGATTTATCCGGCTCCCCCTTGGGCCCATGGAGATTAGTCCGATCCAAACGGCTGAGACATCCTTCGTTATCAAACAAGATTAGGATGGTGATGGATAGCCCAAGCTGTAAAACCATCATAATCTCCTTATCTAGCAATCGGATTGTAAGGATCGCTATGATCGTATTTTTTCCACCAACCCTTTTGATTTAGATAGTTAATACTCGATGAAGCTCATGTTTTATAGATGGACAATCTCTACAATCATGCTTTTAAGCTTTATAATGAGTAAAATCTTCAATTTGACTATTAATTTTGACCTGAAATTTAAGTTAACAAAAACTTAAAGTATTGATCAATTAATGTATAGTTAATGAGGATCTGGGCTAAAAAAAAGAAGCCAAGACCCTCGATACTTAGAGACCAAAGCCAAAAATACAGTCCCATTGCAACTTGTTTTTTCTCTTTAAAGTAGCCGAATCTATTTATTAGCCCTGAGGTACTCTCATGGTTCAAAATCTCGGCCGATACCGGTACGTATCGGCCGATACGTACCGGTATCGGCCGACACCGAACCGATATCTCGCTGAGATATCGGTATCGGCGATACGGGATCCGATATCGCCAAAATATCGCGAGATATCGGCCGATATTTTGAAAATATCGGCCGTGACGATATCTCGGCCGATATTTTCAAAATATCGGCCGATCTTTTTTTTTTTTTTTTTTTTTTTTGGGGGCGCTGCCCCCTGGACCCCCGCGAGCTGACCGGTCAGCTCGACCCCCGCCGGGGGATACCCCCGGACCCCCTCTCGAAGCGCATGTTTTAGATAAATGGCAATCTAACTTCAAGAAGACAAAATGATCTACTTGACCATGATAGCTAGGACTCTTTTGATTGTCTTTCTTTTTTTTTTGTGCTTAGATGTCAATTATTATCATAAACTACTAGATATAATATTAAACCTATTTAATTATGTTTGGAATGATATAGTAGTAAAGATTGTGTAATATGCTAATTCATGAACGAAAAGGCTTTATATTGAGTTAGATTCGATGTTACTCACTTATTTTTCCCTAGATCTAGTATTTTAAAGTGTAGATCTAAATTTTTTTATTTCCAAAAATTTGGGGCTTTTCTTGAAATCAATTACATTTTTTCACATTAGTGTTCAAATGCATTGATAATGTGTTAGTTTAAAATAGATCTATACTTTTGGAACAAAAAAGTATGAGTTTTTGCCAAAAATTGTGGTTGCATTATGTCAGATTTATGATATTTCATCCTATTGATCATGAGCATCAATAATGGTTGCATTATATAAAATACTGGAGAATAAAGCGAACAACGATACAGACAGGACTCATAACTTAAGGTGACCGAGATTTTGATTTATTGTTGTTACTAATGGAAAAAAAATATTGTTTTCCAACATTTTCTAATATTCTGGATTTTTTGAATATTTTTGCGGATTTTTTTGGATTAAAAAAAAAATTCACACCGCGACGACCGCGACGGACCGATATCCGCGACGATATCCGCGACGTATCGGTTTTTCGGCCCGGCCGATACCGCGACCGATACCGAGATTTTAAACCATGGGTACTCTATACCTTTTCCAATGCTCTACATGTGTTACTTCTGTGCACCTCCTTCATAGAATACTTCTCTGATGTAATTTGCTACTGCACGGGTCACTTCCTGTCCCTCTGGTGATTTTGTTGGCTTCTGGCCAAAGGAGAAGGTATCTTTTCAGCTTTACGGGCTTCTTTTTCCTCACTTGAAATTGACACTTGTCCTACTCCAAATATGCTCTAGAGTGATGACCCCGAAATAAATTTATACTAAGAGTAGAGGGACCAAAAACTCAAATATACAAATCTTTATATTATTTTTTTTCGAGGGTTTTTAACCTTTTGGACCAGACTAATCCCTCCAAGTCAAAGAAAAATAGAATAAACCCCATGTGGCCCTAAGGTGGTAGCGCTAGTGGATTCAACGTTCGATTTCTGAAGAAGGGAGAACCGATGGTCGATATCAAAACCTCTAGCTTCGGAAGAGAGATGAACCATGGTCCTGACCACTAAGCTAACTCAAATAAACTGTTAAACTGTGGAGACTATTCTAAAATCGATTACTAACTCACAACAGGATTAGCCAAATCAAATAAACTTTTAAGGTGAGACCACTTGTGAAGTCTAGTCTAGATCTTTTCGAACACCAAAAAGAAAGAAAATATACCATGACATGAAGGCATGGAGCCATGGATGTGTGCCCAATAAATTGATTCCTTGCGTGTTGCACGAGGTCTATCTTTTAAGTCTGATTCCATTATACAGGTTTAAGCCCCCTTCTATGTGTTCTTGTTTATTTAATTATACTTTTCATTATATGCTGGGTTGACTGGTGCATAATATCTCCCTGCATTCTTTCGTTGTATGAGGGTGCGGCCCACTACGATCTAGGAATATATCGATGCCTAGATACTCCCCCTGGGCAATCACACAAATTCTCTGTGGTCACCCAGAATCTACTGCAATGAGTCATGCTGACTTAGAAAAATTGACCTGACTTTTGAAGTAGGGCATAAAGATGCTCCTGTAAATTGTATAGAGAAAAAAAATGAAAGTGGGTTATAGAGTTCGCCAGTTAAATTGAGTAAATTCAACTTTTTTAAGGACTTATTTGTGATTTCCCAGAGTACATATATCTACTTGAGAGAGAGAAGTCCCGCTATCTACGCCTAAAAAAAATCAAAGAAATTATAATATATTTTTTGAGATTTTGAAATATTAGTCCTCTTTAAATTCAGTTTTTCTAATTTCATGATTGAAATTCTGATAATGTCATAAAAGTTGCGTGACTCTAGTAAATAATTTTTAAAACTTTTTTGCACCATAGTCCCATGATATCATGGGATTTTTCGGTTTCTGGTTTCTTTACTATACAACTTTTGCAACCTGCAAGCGAATTAGGTCTTTTACATAATACTAAAAATGACATTTTGTAAAAAGCAAATACACATCCGACCACCATTTACTAAGTTCTATCATTAAAAAAAAGAATTCCCTATAATGCTGCATAAAAACCATGATATCATGGGACAGTCTAGTCCTATGATATCATGGGATTTAGTAGCTTTTGTGATATATATTGTTCCCATCATATCATTGGATATAGGGCAAAAAAGTTCAAAAAAAATTGTCGACTAGAGTTGGGATTATCTGAATTTTGGTTATGAAATGAAATAAACTTGATTTAAGGAGGGCAAATGTATCAAAACACCTAAAAAAATCTCTCTATTATGAAATCCTCTTCAATGCACCCTTTAAGAGGAATGATTCGAGTCATTATAATAGATAATGACAAGAGGAATGAATTTATTTTGTAGTGCCTTAATAAGCTAATCATGGTGCCAACCGAGTTTTGAATGAATGTCTTAATAAACTATCCATGGTGCCAGCTCCGAATCAAGTCTTGATTGAGTCATAATATATATATATATATATAGGAATTCTACAAAACGCACTCTTCAAAAGAAGGGAATTTCTGCACCTATGTAATAATCAATAAAAGTATTATTTATTCCACCCACTTTTATTTATTACTCAATAGGACTACTGTTTGTTTTCGGAGGTTGAGGGTTCGAAACTGCCCTACCACACTAGGGCCGCAGGGGATTTACCTGGCTCCCCCTGGGCCAGAAAGGATTAGTCTGGCCCAAAGTATTGGGACACCCTCTGATATAAAAAATAAATAGCAGGGAGAGAGTTTGGGCAGGGTTGGAAACTCATGACTTGGACTCGACTTGTCCAATGCCAAAAAAAAAGGAAAATGAATCGGATAGAGTCAACACGGAGAGTTGGGAGAGTCATGTTTTTCTAATAATTATATAAAAGTGTGTCCATTACTTACAAAATATAAAAACACAGTTATTTACCTGCATTAATAATAATCAAATTTAAATTAATAAAGTTGTATGTGTAAGAAAAATACCACGATAAGGAAAATAAAAGAGAAAAATTACATATTACATGATTTGTTAATCTAAATACCGAATGTAGAAAAATCAAAGATCCGTCTCAAATTACATTACAGTCATCAATTTTAAATTACTAACTCCAAACCTCATGCATAATTACTTATAAATAAATTTTAATTACTTAAAATCAGACCCACCTATTATATGGTTTGGAATACCAACAACTTTTTAAAATTACATGACTTAGGAGAGTCAAGATCAATCCGGAGAGTTTTCCAAGATTTGAATTTAAGAAAAATAGAGAGAGATTCTTTAGTGGTGTAAATGATTAGAGTGTACAGTGGGCACTTATTTGGATTAACCTGTTTGGTTTTATAATATCCTTAAAAGAATAAGAAGAAATAAGGAAATAATAAATGTCATTGGAGGAGTAAGATGGGTAGAAATAAATAGGGGCTTTTGGTGGTAGGTCCCTCGTCATTTGCTTTTATAGCCTAACGTCCACGATATTTTATCGTACCGACGGAAGTCCTCTCATAAAAATGAGGCAGTGAAAAAGACAAAAAAAGCCCCTGTATACGTCAGCAAAAGCAAACCTTAGACAAATTTATCTGAGTTTTGCATGTTGGTTTATTTGTGGACAGAACAGCTACAAAATTGGACTAGCTTTTCAGTAGTCCAGTTTGTCCACGCTACTGATCAGATAGATCATGATCACAGTGCATGCAATTGCAGTTGCAGACACCATTCAAACATTGGGTCCTTTCATTTTCTTTTCTTTTTAGCATGAACATGCATTTCTAATGTGATTCATCCTTTGCTCTCCATTTGGGACCTCCATGAGACCTTAACCCATAGCTGAGCTGGGTTCATGAAGTTAACGGTCATGATCTTCTAACAGTGGGCCCCATGTGTTCTTTTCAATCCCTAATTACAATTTCTTATGTTGGGTCGTCAGTCAAATTGTTGTGACTTTCAAATATTGGCAGAGTAGTGGTAGTGGTACCATCAGATTTTGCCCCTCCAATTTGGACCACCGACCCTTTTTTTCCATCTCCACTGTCTATTTGATGGCCCTGCTTTGATGGTCATGATCATCAGGGAGGTATCACAATGTGGAAATCCCTTTCAGTCCAAACTTGTTAGTGGTTGGGCAGGCCTTGCATTCAGGGCCTACTAAAGTAGTTGGTTCTTTTACCAACTCAGATAAATTTGCCAAAACTCATAAATTTATCTGAGTTTCACCAGAAGTTGAGGTAAGTTTGCCGAAAACTCATATAAATTTGTCAAAACTCATATAAGTTTATCTGAGTTTTATCAGAAGTTCAGGTAAGTTTGCTGAAAACTCAGATAGATTTATCTGAGTTTTTGTCCAGTTTATCAGAGTTTCTGGAAAATCTATCTGAGCTCGGCGACACCAAAATTCAGAATACGAAAAATCAGATTCTAATAAAAATCAAAATCCAAAACAATAACACTTGATGACCATGATCCAATCGAAAAAAGAGAGAGAGAAAACAAGCAAAAGAGCAAACTGCTCTCTTTCAAATCAGTTGTAGAGAGAGATTTCAAAATCGTTTCTATCTTTGAAGAAATAAAAGAGAGAGAATCGGAAGTCATGGCATGGTGGCGACGAAAGGTGCTCTGCAATGATACTTCATAACCATGGAAAGAAACGGAAAATGGAAAATGAGATAGAAGAAGAAGGAAGGAGTTCTCTTGGACAACAAAGAATAAGAGAGAACTTGGCCTATGAATGAGCGTTGAAAAGGATAAATTAGTCATGAAAATATATGACGTGTCATATTAGGGACCTTTCACCAAATATATCTCCAGCTATCTGGTCTAGAGACATTAGAGAAAAAGTTGTCGTCCGTGATGCCTTAGAAGACTGTGCTCAGGGACTGTTGGCTAATTTACCTAAATAAATAGGATCTTGAGAACAAAATGATCTGAAGAGAAAGAAAAAAAGGAGGCGACGTTGAGAGGGAGAAAAACTAGGAATAGGGGCCATTAGTTAGCCACTAAGAATGAGAAAGTAAAGGATGCAAGCCATTCATTGGCTTTCCTTTTCCCATTAATTAAGTTTTAAGAGAGAGAATTAAGAATAGACAAGTTGATTCCTATCAATTATTGCAACTCCACTGCAACAAGTAGTTGCTGATAAAGGAGAGGCGTTTTCACTTTTAAAAAAATAGGGTGCCACGTAATTTACTCATATATATGTAAATATATATAGGGGTACGCTACAAAACTCCTCAGGATAGTCACTACTCCCAAGTATATATATGGGAGGCGGTCCTATAAGGACCGTCCTTACGATCCTTACGGTTCAGAACGCCCATTGGGGCCTACCTCATGATCAATTCAAATTGACCACTCATTCATAACCCCCTTATAGGTAATGAATCCCATGAATTTGCATGGATTCGGATGAACTAGACCGTTGGATAAAGGGTCAATTTTTTTCTTTGTTATAAAACTATTAAACTTGTGGACGTTGGATGAAGGGGTTAGAAATATTAGATTGACTTCAAATTTGATATGTGAGTTGACCCCACTTGGATCTTTCAATCCCCCTTATCCCATGACCAGTAGGGTCTCATGGTGGGCCCCAATAGGCGGTCCTTACGGTAAACCGTAAGGACGGTCCTTACAGGACCGCCTCCCTTTAAATATATCGATTATTCAAGTGAGAACTAATTCTCACCTATTTGATGAGAACTTTTTTGCGGGGCTCAACTAGTAACCCATCCAAACCTAGCAACCAATAGCGAACCCTCTGATAGTCACTACTCTCAAAGATAGGCACACATCCGAATGGAATGAAATGTTGGATCGAGAGTTGAATAATTTTTTTGAATATGAAGCCATTAAACTTGTGGGCCACGGATGATGGGGTTAGGAGCATGGGTTTGGGGTCAAACTTGATACTTGGGGTGATCTCACATAGATCTTTTCATCTCCCTGGTCCCATCCCCAAATGAGGCTCACAATTGGGTCTCACAAAAAAGTTCTCATATAATATTTAAGAACTATTCTCACCTGAATATTACCCTATATATATAGTGTGAGGACCCCACCTTATTTCTCATAGCAATGTGAAGAGCATCTCTCATGTATATATAAATAAATACTTTTCATTTTTCTAGCTCCCAAATAAGCCATGATGCCATATATCTATTGCTCATGACTTGATGATAGATCCACGCACACGTGCCAATTCTAAGGACGACCAAAATCATTCATTTGGCAAACGCCCTGTCCGTAATCCATGCTTATAACCAAATAGGTCAAGAAAGACTTTACCCCAAGCCCTAATATGTTTATCTAAGATCTAAGATAAACTAATACAAAACTGGTGATATAATAACAGAGCCCTGCTACATGGCCTGATGTCAGGCCCGATAAGTGGCCCGACACCGGGCCTGTAGCCATTGGGTCTCATTAAAATGAGACCCAATGGCTACAGGCCCGGTGTCGGGCCACTTATCGGGCCTGACATCAGGCCATGTAGACTTTTTGATAATAACAATACGTACTTTTACATTATGAAAATTCAATTGTAACAGCACGAGGAGAAACTTAAGCCCGAACAGGAATCAAGATTCCTACACATTCTCTTATTTACCAGTCTCTCTGAATAGCCCCAAATTGGCTCATCAATGCTACCAATTGTCCTAAAAATTATAGAGAAAGAAAATTAAATCCAATCATGGCTTCAATGTTAGACATCTACACATCATTTCTTCAATGGTCTTAGATAAATTTTCTCATATGAATTGAATAACTAATTTAGCATATGATAAATTGTACGATAGGCAATTAACTGAATTTATTTTTAGGGAACATTTATTTGGTTAGTATTGAATTCCTAAGAATTATAGGGGCCTAATTTGGTTTGCATGAAATTGAGTTCATTGAGATTATAATAATATTCCTAAAAGTGGCTAAGATTAAAAAAGAAAGAAAGGCGAAGCTCCACAAATATCTATTAAATAAAATCTCCTTTAATAACAATTAAATTAAATGGAGATAAAAAAATGAATAGCCAGCCATAACCTGGGCAAATCAAATCATAGCAAAAAAGCGATTAATTTGATAGTATTCTCTGAATTATGTAGGCCTTAAACACAAGATCCAGACCGTCAGATTTTCCTTGAAAAGCTGAACACGGCCATGGGGTCAATTTTCAAGATTTGATATCTTGTGGATTGAGAAATTTGTAAAAAACTTTCAACTATTGATATAAAAAAATATATTTAACATAGATCCTTACATTATCAAAAACTCCTTTTGATTCTAGCCTTTTTCTTTTTAATTTTTTAATAACTTAATTTTAATAATATATATATATATATAAAAGAATAGAGATATCAAACAGGCCCTTTTATCACGATTGGGATATACCTTTATCACGATTGGGATGTATGTCAAGGTGCACACCTCAAATTAGGAATAGCTACGGGCCTGGACCGTTGGTTGGTTTTTTGGGGCCTTTTACTTCCGGAACCATTTCTGATTTTTAACCTTATATGCCGCGTGTATGGTGAGGATCAATACGCCGTTACAACCACGACAACTGCTCTTCTAACGCGTTCGCGCTCTTTCATGCTAATTACACAGAACTACAGAAGGAAGCGAACGAAGAAGATTCAACCCTGTATTGTAGGGCACTTTCGTTATTTCATCGAAACAACAAGCCCAAAATTATAACCTCCCGCTTATTAAAGTCGAGAGCCATCCTCATCCCTGCAAGTCCCCGATTCCTCATCCCTCGCAAAACGGATACCCCGATAGAGCAGGAGAATCTCTCTCTCTCTCCCTCGCTCGTTTTGCTATTTAGGGTTAGAGTTTTCATCTGATTTCGCCCTCTTCGATCATCGTTTCTAGATTCCACGAGATCTGGTTGGAATTCGATTTGTGTTTGCTGTTATTTCTTGTGTTTTCTCTTGGAATTTTCCTTCATTTGTTCGATCGGGTTCGGTTTTCTTCTTCGAACGATTTGGCTTAGATTGAGAAATTTTTGTATTTCACAGCTGAGTTTTAGGGTTTCGATACCAGAAAGTTTGTTTTTTTTTTTACGATTCTCTGCTAACTCGCATCAGATTCTCGTCTTCTACGTCTCCTTTTCATCCGATTCTTTTTTTTTTTTCTTTCATGCTCGGCACTTTCCCAACAAAGGGTTTTCGCGATTTTTGGAGATTAGGGTTAGTTTTTTGCATTATCATCGTATCAGTTTCGATTCAGAGCAACCAAGAAACCATGAAGGTTCATCCAATGCCTAAAAAACGCAACATCACTTTCCAATACGACATAAGTTCGAGCCTTACCGAGGCTGCGAACAATTTCTCATCTTTCCCTCTCTCGGGTCGTCAGAAGAAGCTCCGACGGCTCCCTCACATCTTCTCCAGGGTTCTGGAACTGCCCTTTCGATCCGATGCGGATGTCTCAATTCAAGAGACCCGCGATTGCTTCAGATTCGTCATCTTCACGGACGAATTGAGCGAGGACGTCGCGGCGCAGATCATTGAAATTTACCCCGGGGTCACGAAGATCGTGGTCAGGGCGAGCAACGCGCTTGAGTTGACGCTGGATGAGTTGGAGCTGGATATGTGGAGGTTTAGGCTCCCGCAGACGACCAGGCCGGAGCTTGCGACCGCGATTTATGTTGATGGGGAGCTTACTGTGACCGTTCCGAAGGGCGCGGGCGCGGCCTCTGACAATTCAGATGGTAGCAGTGGAGAAGAGGAGGAGGAAGAAGAAGAAGGGGTGTGGGGAGATGAGCATGGGGACTTTGCTGGTGGTTTCGGCCGTCTCGTCGCTGTACAGTAATCGCCTGATCTTTCATTTCAATTGCTGTTGCAATCTCATTTTCTTAAAATCTTGTTCCAAGGATGTTTTTTTTGTTTAGTTGCTGCTGGATGCTTTAATCAAATCCCTGTAAATAGGTGGGATGATTTGCTCTCTTAAAGCTTTTTTTTTTTCCCTCTCTGTATTGCCTGGAAGTTCGTTAATTATAAAAAAAAATTGGCAGGAAAGACTTATTCCTTGTTTCAAAGCATGGTTTTAGACACTGTGTAGGCCAAAGATGAAACCTTTTTATGAATTGGTCTGATATATCGGTTTTGTGTTAGCCCTTTTCTAAGAAAACAAAATTTCTACAAGACAATTAGAAAATAGAAAAGTGCAAATCTTTTTTTTTTTTTCAAATTTCTATTGGGGTGTTTTAGATTTAAGCAAAATGACATAATGGAATATGAAGGTACATTTATAGTTTCAATAAATTTTAAGTTTTAGATTATAAGCACAAGGAAAATATGGTCATGGTTGAAACCTATATGCATATTGGGCAATATGACTGCCTCTGGCTTCATTCTAATCATCACTTTGGCACTCACTTTGTTGTTTTAGGACCAGGTGGAGGAATTAATTCTCATGGTTATTTGTTTCATCTTAGTAAGATGGTGTGCAAGCATAGTTTGTTTATGGTTGGCTTAGCATTGATTAACTGTATGGTCCTGAGAAAAATGCATGGATGCACCTATGGTCAGCTAAGAACATGCATAGTAACTCGGTCAAAATGGCTTCTTTGGATCCTTGTAAAGTTCTCATACTCTTGCTTATGTGGAAACTTGGGTTCACCTGAGAATGTGCATGTCAAGTTACTTGGTACCTCAATGTCAACGAAAGTTGAGTAACCTACCTGCATGTAGTCATCTCTTCCTTTTCATTTAAGTCATTGCAACTTCCTACTAACAGTAATGTTAAGAGTTTACAAAAGAAACTGACTGGAGTACGAGTATCCAGAGTAACCAGGTAACTAACTACGGACGAGAGTTTGTGCATATGAGCCCATGGTTTGGTGATCCATGGTGCCATTGTAGGTTAGACCTTATAATTTTGGTGGGAGGATTTTAGCCATTGTTTGGTTTTCTTTGGGTGAATGTGAAAAATGTCTGTGCTAGACTATCTAAAAGAAGTTTGTGAACCTCAAATCTTCATTTGAGACGTAGGTGAGACTCGATATACATGTAAGATCAGATTCTTGCATTTGTTGGATAACCCGAGTTACTTATGATTGATAGTTATTCTGTTCTTTGCCATGACCAATTACACAAGCAGGGTCAGGATTGCTGGTATAAACTAATTGTAGGGTAACCGTTCGTAGGATCCAGACTGGACCATGGAGAGCTTTAGTGAAATTTTCAATTCTCGTGCTTGTTTATCCTTTCTATTTGCAGCAGAAAGTAATTTAGTGGTGGCATATGGCATCTCTCTTGGATGATTTCCCCAAGCGTTCTAGCTGCCATTTTTTGTCACATTGGTGGTGATAGTCTTTTTTAGGTTTTCCGTTTAGATGAAATGCACTTGATTGAGTGGTTTTGCAACTACTGTGATCCCTAAAGTCTCAATATCGATCCTAAATTTGATCAACTTCAGTGTCTTTGTAGTCTTTGGGTTTGGTTTACCAATTATAATGTCAGCATATCAGCTGTCTGCTGACATTCATGACCACCAAGAGCGCTTGCATATAGCATCTTTATGATGATGACTATGTAGCATTTACAGCCCAGAATAAAGATTGGTAAGCTTCTGCTTGGTTTGATTCATTATTTTTTTTCATAAGAAAAGAATAATTGTCAAGTCTAAGAACTTGCGAAAGTAATTTGAATCAAGGGCCAAAGATTTTCCTAATGCATTAGTGATAATCCGATGCCTTTGGCAGGACTTTTGGATGCTTTGACTAGAGAAATGTATGTTCCTTTTGCCTTTTGGTTCTCTACGGATCTGAAGTTTCCCTGATGAGGCATGGAATCTACTCAATGTATATTTAAAAGGTTCTTGATAAAATATTAATGGTATTACTCAGCATTAAGCTATCTTACGCACTGCAGAGAGTTAAAAATTCTGAAGTGCTTATATTATAGGTTTGCAACTAATCTTCTCTCTTATGTAATAGCAACCAAGTTAGAAGTTTTGATTGCTCCCCCATACTGGTTCCTCAAAATGTTTCTTTCTGTTTTTTACCAATCAGTATTCAGCAATATTGATTTTCTCTCTCTTTCGACTCAGTCCAGCTCCATGGGGCCTATGGGCCCCACTTTGATCCGTATAGTTCCTTTCACCCTCTTGTCCCCTGATCTCTTTTTACTCACCGATGGCTTGAATTTCACAATAAAGTATCTATTATTTTGATAGGGTGCGTGACTCAGAATATAAATATATATATGGAGAGAGAGAGATCCGTATGATGACCAACCATAATACACTTTCTCATACTGATTCATGTGAAGTAGAGTCAAATCCACTTTGGGCAATGATCGTTTACTGTCCATTTAACCCTTTGTTGCTTATTTTGCTTCTCCTGTTGACTTATACGCTTATAGACGTTCTGTGCATTTTTAATTTCATTTCTTTAGGCCTATGTTGAAGCAGTCTATTATAACTTCTATAATCTAACCCCCATGTGTGCGTCAGCGTAACAATGAGAAAACCAGATGTGCTGGCAGATAGGTTTGTATAATTATGTGATAGAAACAAGATAACAGTACAGTTCTATCATGGTATTAAAAAAGGAGTATAGATAATCACAGCCACGCATGGGAAATGACTGTTTAGAAGCTGTCATTTGGGACGCTTACTTTTGAGGTGTATGGTCGGATTTGAGGGAGGGCACAGGTGATTTTGGCTTGTTGCCTTCATCATAGTCATGGTGGAATTTTCAGTGTTATAATGAGTTTGTGACTGGTATTTTGTACAAATGCAGTGTGTGGACCTGTTTATGGTAGGATTTTTATGTGTGGGGAGTTTTTTACAGCAATACTAACTGCGGCATTTGAAGTTGAATACTTGAATTGTACTTAAGCATTTGGGGATTTAGCTGTGGATTACATTTGGAAAATTTGTAGTCATCGTTAATAGGGGATCTCAAGCTTTTGGGAATCTTGTTTGGGTTTGGAAAATTTGTAATCTTCAGGCGGCCGGGTTTCCAAATGCTCGAGTACCACTCAACATTCGTTTTTCTTTTCCTTTTTCCTTAAAAAGGAGATATTGATTAAACTACAAAACAGCAGAAAGCTAGTGCAGATTCCCTTTTTTTCCTAAAAAGGAGATATTGATTAAACTACAAAACAGCAGAAAGCTAGTGCAGAACAACAGAACCAGACCGAAGAAATTCAAAAGCCCAAATGATATTTTAGAGGGTTGGCCTTTTAGAATTACGCTAGTTGAACATTTTTTTTTTATGGTTACGCTAGTTGAACATGGAATTCCAAAAACTTCATCAACATCAATTTGCATTACTGTTTTTTCTTTTCCTCAATTCCAACTAGGGAGGGCTGGGTCCTGGGAGACACATACGAGGAGAGAATCCGCAAATATGGAGAGTGAACTCATACTTCTCACAATGAGAAGCACATATAAAAAGTGAAAACTTGCACATGCGAAGAGAGAAACTCACGCATGCAAAAAGTGGAGGGAGGACATGGTCAAATCCTAACTTCCAGATGAGAACTGCCGAGGCTCTTACCACTGAGGTATAGGAATTTTAAATGTTTAATGCCTACCAAACGCATTAGCGTTTTACACATCATCCTGACAAAGATAATTTTAGGCATGCGATTTGTGACAACGGAAAATCACATGGACGTCGGAAAACAATTCAATTATTTCCATTATGAGCTTTTATTTATTTATTTATTTTAACAATTGTACGTACAGCAGCCTGTCAATGCATCTGGGAGAATCAATGGGCCTCATAAAGAAGTTTAGATTTAATTTTGATGGTGAGAGCAACACTTCTTTTTTTTTACTTTTTGGTACCCCAGTCAAGGAGATTAGCACCCAAGAGGGCATCCACACACGTGCGGAAAGAGGAAGCCCACACCGTGGTAAGGAGAGCTCGCACGTATGGGAAAAGAAGTCCTCACGAGTGGGAACCCACACACATAGGAAAGATGACATGGCGAAGAACAGAACCCTAAATAGCCCGGTGAGATGGTGGGTTATCAACAGCTGAGCAAGCCCTCGATCTATAGAGCAAACCCACCATCAGCAGGGCTATCAAAGGGTTCCCGCAGGGTTGCTCTTATCCTACACTGAAGATATCTGGGCGAGCTCAAGGCACTCAGAGGGCCTACACTACCTAATCCCTTATACCCTACACTAGCAAGTGCGGGCTAGGTCTTTAATACAAGCCACACTTCTTCGTTTTTTTCCTGCTTGTATAGTTTCATTTTCGGTAGGTCATGATCAAGGTCCGTAGTTACAAATCTTTGAAATTTGTATATTTTTACGTTTGGACATCACACTGACGGAAAACGTGATCAGACACAATTGGAATCGCTCACTAATATATTTGTACTGCAGCAGGTGAATTCTTAATCTTATGTCTAATCTTTACAAAAATTTGCAGTGTGTAACGTGATGTATTGTTCCAACCAATCTTCACCTACACTGTTTATCTTAATCAATCTTCTGAGTACAGTAAACCAAAACCATGGTCCTAATGTATTGATCAAACCAATCTTTCTCCGCCATTGTTTATGATCTCAATCAATCTTAGTAGAATAAACCAAAGCGATGGAAGTGGCACATGCAACCAGAAAAAGAGGTTGAAGATATGAACTTAATTACTATCAACATAAATCTTTTTTTATACTCTTCTTCACTTGCTTCATCTCATTTTTTTATTTTTTTTTCCTTTTAATTCTTTCAGTTGTCTTCACAGGATAGAATTGACCTATTCACACAACAAATTCTTGATTACTTAAAACCTTGGATCCACAAAGTGGCTTTCAATTCTCATCTGAGTGTAAACCCGAAGCTTGCAAATTTGGGAATTTTTCCGAATGAGGGGGAGAATTAGAGGAATTGGAGAAACTGAAACCCTGCAAATTTGGGAACTTTTCCCAATGAGGAGAAGAATAAAAATTAGAGGAATTGGAGATGGAGGGATTTGCCCACAATACAATACAAGAGGTCAACTTTCTTTCCTGTTTTCTTGCTTTCTTTAAAACAAGCCAAAACTAAAGTACAGTCCATTAACATGCTATTGCAGTATTAAACACACTGTCAGAAAGAGAATCCTGCTGGCAAACCATACAATATTACCCTTATCCAAGGGTAAGAGAGTCCCTCCTCTTTCAATTGATGTCCTTGTCATTTTGAGTGAAATACACGTGTTTTTCGCAGCCTTTTGAGTACTAAGCAATATCCGTTTAGGTAATTATGGAGTGAAGAAAAATTCGGGAGTTGGGGTGTCAAATAAAAAAGTATCAAATTTAAAAAAATTTCTCTTTTTTAAAAATTAAAAAAAAATCCTTCTCATGCATTAAAAAAGATACATTTTCTTTTTTACCCCCTCTTCTTTTATTTTTTTTTTCTTGATTTTACCCTTCTCTTCATTTCACTCTACTAGTAAATTATTCAAACACCGCTGAGGACTCCATGTTTATTCAACAATTGAAAATTCGGACCACTCAAATGCATGTCTTCCTTTTAGTTGGATGTCCTAAAATTTCACTTTGATAGGAGATGGGCCATTACAATAACATGATTAATAATGCATCATATTATCTTATTCACTTTATTAATCATATGCTTAATTATCAAATTTTGGAACATCATAATGAAGAAAGCATACATTTCCACAGGCTTGCACTTTCAATGCATGGACCCTGTCATATAGTTATGCTCCATTCACTTACGAGTGCGGATCCACTGATGATGTGAATGGGATGTGTGTAACTCACCGCGAGGCCTGTCTTTTAATGATCTGAACCATTAGAATTGAATGTCATCCACTCATATAGCATATGTCAATAAGACTTGGTCCCACGATAATTATACATTATTGATAATGTGATTAGCACATATTATGCATAATTAATCCTAGGCATTGTTTACATTATCAATCATATGTTCAATCTTAAGTTAAATATTTTCATCATTATAGAGACTGCAGCCATGTATCTATGTGCAGGTGCACTATGGTTTCAGAGGATGTAATGAGAGTGTTTTCTTTATTTAATCTTGGATCAAGGACATATTTTCACCCACTTTGTCCCCACGATTAGCATCCAACCCCACGACCTGCCTAGCAGAATTCCTGATGAGTGATGAGAGTTTGTTGAGGTTGGGAATTTCTGACCTTATTGGTACAATTGTCCCCTTAGCATTTAGAAATGGTATATTTTTTCGGCTGAAATTTTAAATTCTAACAACATGAAATATCAGAAATATCCTTTTGAATACTATGAATTGGAACCTCTACATTTACAAATGCTTCGCTAATCATGAGGATTTTGGAATTGTATGTGTGAGATAGCATTTGGAGAATTTATAAATTCTTCATACATGAATTGTCTAAATTATGCTATAAGAATTTGGTGTGTTGGGTTTTTTGGACATGACATAATGGCTTGTGTTTATCATTTGCAAGATGCCATGCTTTTTCATAATAGTTTCAAATTTCCAGCTGCCTAAAATGTCTTAAATGACCTTTGAAATTTCCTAGAATTCCAACTCCTTTGTTTTTGGAAAAGTTTCTATATGCTTAAATACAAATGAGGATTCAAAGAATTCCATTATGTTGGATAATTCAAATTTTTTGTGGACAAGAATTCCTTGATTTCTTTTTTTGGAAAGGTTAGCATATCATTATTGTCATTATCAAAGTATTGTCTCAACTATGTTGGAATCAGATACATAAATTATGTTTCTCCATTCCGATCTACTTTGAGCCAAATCCTCAAATAAATTAGCGTATGTATTTTCAAAATGAATTGTACAGTACAGATATAAAGGATAGGAGATTAAGGAGAGCTCTACCTCGCTTCCATCTAGGGTGAGATACCAGAAGGAAGAGCCACAAAATAAGCTCACCAACTGCGACCCACAGGCTGGGCTAGCCAAAGAAAAAGAACCCACAACCAGGGTTCTCCAAATTCCTTGAATTCCAATAACGATTACAATAATTTATGTATGAAGAATTTGGGAAATTTTCAAATGCTGCCCCCACATGGAATTTCAAAATCCTCCTTATTAAAATGCTTGAGGTTGGAATTCTAAAAATCCCAAAAGATATTTGTGACTTTTCAAATGGCAATGAAATATGGCACTTTGAATCGCCAAGGGGATACCCATCTTGTATGAATGTTAAAAATTGCCCAACATATCAAATTCTTGTTAGGAATTACACTAAGAAAACAGGCGTTGAAGCCTTACTTCGTTGAAGGCATGTTATTCCTTCCAAATCCTTTGCTGATCTCCATCATGTCTTAGCTTTACCATCTCTTGCTTTAGTTAATTCTCTCTGCTGGAAACATTAGCAAAAAAAAATGTCCTGGACCATGTTTGGTATCTCTACTATTTTTCTGACAGGCCCAATAAAAATAGAGCTATAAAAAAAAGAGTCATACAAAGAAGAGGCCAAAACTCTATTTTTCAGCTGCCCACTTTTTGAGCATCTGGATTTTAGAGAATTTGCCTCTAAATGTCTAAAACGGACAGAGGCCAGAATGTTGTGCCAAACGCTCTTATTTTCATAACCTCTGTCCGCTTTAGACATTTAGAGAAGCAAGGCTGTAAACAGAGATGCCAAACATGGGCTAGTCTCATTCTTAGTTGATGTTGCTGTATACTTCAAAGTAAAGCCCTTTCAATATCAAGCTACTGGTACAACCGTACAAGTCAACAAGTACATCTTCACGGACAGCTTTTTCTCTGCAATTCTGATTCCTATGATCTTCCAAGGATTGAAGGAGCTCCCGATAAATCTCAATATTAAGCTTGCACTACGATGATATGAAGTTATATAATCTTTTGTTGTTTGATCTCTTCCACTAATATCATCATATTCATTTTCATTTTTCAAATATTGTTGTTAAATCCAATGTGCCCTTGCCAATCCACTGGTAAGCTCTCTGATGAGGCACCTCCCTTCCTATGATGCACAGATACGGCAAATACACGTCATAGACACCAGAGGGACACATATTTTACACATAAAAAGTGAAGTATAAGATACGATACGACCAGTAATGAATCCGTAGCCCTGGCACTTGTATATTATAAATAACTTCATATCATCGTATTGCATCCATGAAGAAGCCTGAAAGGAGAATAATCGCATAATTCAATCCTTGAAAAGGCTACATGAATCAAAACACATAACTACAGAGCAAAAGCTCTATACCCATAAATAAGTATTTCTTGACTCGTACTAGTTGTTTGATGTTGAAAGAGTTAAACTTGCGAAAAACATAGCAACACCAACTATTGGTGGCGACTCGAACACCCTTCTCGCTGATGTATTGAACAAAGTCTATCAAAAAAAATGAGATGTAGTAAAGAAAGCATCTCTCAGATATTATATAAGTCCTTGAAAAACAAAAATGAAAAAGTGGAAATATTCTTTCTTCAAGATCTTTTGGTTGTTATAGATGCAAGTAAGACCTTCAATTATAACTTCAAAGATACTAGAGTTCGGATCTCAGACCAGAGAGTTCTAAAACAATTGTTAAAACATAACAAAAAAAAAAGACAGTTTGTCTATCCAATCTCAAAGTTTCTTCCCAGAAGCCATCCATATCTCTTTGTTGATTAAGAAAGAACATTGGTACACACAAGTAAAGAAACAGTCTTAACTCTTTAAGACAAAGCTCAAGTTGTCCAAGGGGACAGCAAATCAAGTTGTTTGCACTATTTCACCTCAATTAATCATCAGTTATTATATCAAAATGTTCATTTAGAATATCTCGCGGAGTCCTTCCAAATCCTTTGCTGATCTCCATCATACGTCTTAGCTTTACTACCTCTTGTTTTATTTGATCCTTTCTGCTCAAGAAATTCACGAGAAGGGTGCCTGAGTCGACACCATCAATTGGTGGTGTTGTTTGCTTCGAAAGTTCAGCCCTGTCAAGATCAAACTGTTGATACAAGCCTAGAAGTACATCCTTCTGAGCATAGAGTTTCTGCTCTGCTATTCTGTACTCTGATTCCTGTGACCTTTTCAAGGATTGAAGCACCTGATCAACCTCATTTTCAAGCTTCAAGGAAACAATGTGATAATCTGAAGTCATATATCCCAGTGTTTGAGCTCTTCCACAAATATCATCATTTTCATTTTCAGATCTTCTTGTTAAATCCAATGCGACTTGGTCACTCGCTGCAATCAGTCGCTCAAAGAAGGCAGTGCAATTTTCAAAATGAGATGTCTCTCCTAATAATAAAAGATATAAATGATTGTTAGACCCACGTGGGAAATACAAACCTCTCTTAAGATTCATAAAACTGAACCTCGACCAATATTTTTTCGCAAACCAGATAGTGGTGCAAAGAGAAGAAAGGAGCATAGCAGTAAGCAAAATATCTCAATAAACATGGACTGGAAATTAAACATGTCGGATATTGCACATTGTCAGAGCATAAGCTCGAAATGACTAGCTTTTATATTATAGTATATTATATCACATCATATAATATTACTTTTGAACAGCAACAAATCTCTCATTTATCTCATATGAGGCAAAGCAGTTGAATGGATTAAATGGGGGCCTTATTGGGGCCCAAAAGTTGATTCTGATTTATCTCATATGAAGTTCAACCTTCTTTGATATCCTGTGTTCCCTTGTGTATGGGGGTGCTACTTTGTGTATGGAGGTGCATTTGTCTAGGTGGACTATCAGTCATTAAGTTAAATTACGGAGGCATAAATATTGTTTTCAGGGAACTACCAACCACTTCGATGCAAGTTCTAGGAATAAAATAGTATGATACTCCCCTCTGAAAAATGGTAAACTGTAATTTTTTTACAACAAACGAACCTAAATACACCAAAGAAATGAACAAAGATCATCAAAAAGAACAAAAATACAACCACCACCTCCTCTACGAACAATCCCCCAACGAAGCTATAGACTGACACTCCTAGGACCCCATACATGCCCTCATTCATTAAGAGACTGAGCGGACACCATTTCCCATTTAATTCGTAAGGCAGTAATCATTAACATCACACGAAGCCCTGTTTGTTTGCATTAGAGTACATAGGAATTGAATGCATAGGATTCATACCACAAATTGTTAAAAATGAAGTTCAAAGGTGAATTTTCAAAAATGAGCATCAAATAAACATTCCTTTTAGGGGAATAGAATTAAAAGAAGATACCCACCTAGGAGTTGGTGGAGCGGCATAAGGAGTTTGCTCCCCACATCTTGTGTTCAAAACCGCATTTGTGTGGGTTTAGCGGGCACCACCCAAGGGAATAGCCCTATTGGGTCAAAGACCTCAGGGAAACTCACGTCATCAAAAAAAAAAAAAATTAAAACAAGATAGGAAATGAAAAACCATCCATCGCCCTATTAATTTATTTCCCATCTTCTTGTTATTTTATTTCCCTAAAAGGGAAGGTTGTTTGATGCAATTTTTTAAAATTCACCTTTGATCTTTATTTTTAACCACTTATGGTATGAATCCTATACATTCACTTCCTATGTATTTTAATGCAAAGAAACAGGCCCTAAAGATTATGATTTCCTCACTTCCCCTACTCTTTAGCTTTCTTTTTATTTTTTCAACATCCTGTAAATTGACTTTTGGCTCTAGAAGATTCTCGTCACTATTACCAAAACAAACTCCAATGTCAATTTTCAATTTTTCTCCACATCTCCAAGATCGACATCATCATCTCATCCATACAAACCCATCGAAACCATCAACAAGATCATCATAATATAGTTATCCAATAGCTTGAATCTTGTGATCCTGGTTACTTACCTGATAAGCATGTCAAAAGTGGTCAGCGATCCATGCAGCACCAACAAAATGGCGTCTCTCAAACACCATGTCCACAAGAGGCTTGTAGAATGGTTGGGAATAATATCTTGAACACCTTGCCTATAACTGTAGGCAACTCAGCTTGGACCCCTTTAAAATATACTGGTTTGTCAAAAGTTATCCCTCAAAACAAAACCATTCAGTAGCGTCCTTTGTCAAGTGCAACTTATGTGACCATAGTATAATACTCATCTAAATTGAAGTTAGCACTGCGAAAGATGAATGACCACCAAAAACAGACACCTAAATTGAACACACTTCCCAGGACATTAGTGTCCTCGATCAAACTAAAAGAACCAAACCTATTTTTAAAATTGACAAAATAATCCAACCCCGCAGACACCAAAAAGAAAAGGAGGAATAAAAGCAATGTAAAAACAACTCAAGAAAATTGGAAAAAGGAAAATGGAAAGAAACTTGCACCAAGAATGGCTAGGAATTTGATCATTGAGCCAGAGAAGAATCGAGCCTCGCCCTTGCGCCAAGAAAGATCAGCATCATCCCCATGCACGAATAAATAAATAAATAATAAACAAACAAACAAGCTTGACATCTGCGCAAGGTGATGACTAGGTTTTGGACCCTGCAACGAGGGAGATTGATCAAAGTCTCTGGATGTAAAAGGAGAAAGGTCCCTTGCACTAGGATAAATCATAACGTAGCCGTTATGCCAGAAGAAATCAGATCCAATCAAAAGAGGCCACAAGCTCTATTCAATCCAAAAACTCGAGTTTGTTACTTGGCCCTGAGTTCATAAAAGGAACTACAACAATCATTAGATTGACCAAGAGTATAGTATCGACCCAGAACCTTTGTTGTAAGAAAAATCAATTGTAAAGAAGCGATTAATCAAAAATCAAATTTTGCCTTAGCCCAGTCAAATTGTTCTCTTTCAGTATCTATTGCCGACAAATCCAACATGAGAAGAAAATTGAATTGTCACCAAATGAAAAGCTTTTATAAGTCAACTCAACCTGTGATAATTATGTCTCTCCAAAACAGAAAGCCATTCGTTGCCCACTCAAAGTCAAAACAGCCCACAGATCATGGCCTAAAATCTTCTCCAACCCATATGTAGCCAAAGATCTAGCCAGCCACCGCCGCATCATCCACCTCAAAAGCTATTACTAGAATTGGAGGAATCCAAAGTCCACTTCAAAACAACTGAAAAGGGTTTTCGTCATTGCAAATCCTCCATTTCCACCTTGAAAGCAAAAAAAAGTCATCGACTTCCAATAAAAAAGATATTGGGAACCGATTAGATTCCTACCAAATAAATGCTTACTCGGGCAAACTCAACAATCACTTGATTTATTGAAAGGGGTCACAATCTACCCAACCAACCCTAAAAATGTACTCATCGCTTGCAATGAGCAGACACATGGAATAGAGTACCACGCAAGCATACATGCCCAAACATATTATAGGATATAGGTTTGATTACCTCTCTCCACTTCAACAAAAAAAAAAAAAGCAACAACATCTGAAATGGTTTTAGCTGCCTCCAAATAATGAGGCATGGTCAAGGAATAGATACAAAAACACTAGCTACAACAGAATGAAATTGACCACCTTACATTTAATACAAAGGCTAAAAATCACTATAAGTTCTAAGTAATCACAATTGACGCAAGACACCCGAAATACATAAACTTGGGAATAGATAGGATGAAACAATTTTAAAGGGGAGGAGTTAAACATCATTGAGGGAAAAAAAAAAACTAACCTTTGCATATTGCCGCAAGTTCATCATCCATTTTCCAAATTTCTTCATTATGAACACCATTTTTAAGCTGGTGTAAACATCATATGGTATGCCATTAGTTGAAAAAACCCTAAAATGAGACAAGAATGTCTATGGAAAAAAGTTTCGATCTTCAAGATTTAGGCCACTACTAAAAAAATGAAAATATAACCTTTAAATTTACCTTTGTCAACACCGACTCAATATGATTTAGCAAGCTCTTTGCACTTGTTTTCTGTGAGCCACGCAAAATACACAAGCCCAAGTTCAAAATTTTCACAATATCATCTTGGGAGTCAAGGGATTCACATGTATGTAGAAGCTTTTTCACATGTGAAATGAGATCTGTTTTGTTATCACAGCGTCTACAATAATATTCTACATCCAAACCAATGATCCCTCCTACAGTCCCAGCTGTGTAAGCACGGAGAGCGCAATTCATATGTGCAACATGACCACAGATATAATCCTCATCCACTTTTGCTTCACACCTGATAAAACCATAACCACTGAATTCCCAATCGATGGTCTTGCCACAAAGAATACAACAACACTCACGGCAGAAACCAGTCTCGCTGCAGCAGATATCACAGTCCATGAGTGCCGGAAAGTAGCTCCCCGCTTCTGTTTGGAGACTGCAAATCTCATTTCCAGCTTTACACTTCATGACCCCAGGTGCTGATTCAGATGCTGGTTGTTCAATTGCATCGAATTTTATGGGATGCATGCCTGAGGACTTGCTGCCTTCTGTGAAAACCATGATGCAGAAAACCATCAGTGGTAAAGATATACATGTCTACAACAAACATCTGATGAGTACGTATTTAATTACGGTAGCGACAATATCCTCTCAAGCAAAATTCATGTTAAATTAAAATAGAAAATTATGATACAAAGCATGGTCTTAAATATTGGATGATTAACTATTACCACATAATGTCACAGTTTAGCCCCATCATACGAGATTCATAAACAATTCGCAGGACAAAATATTGTAAACTATTCTGATAATTTTACCTCATCTTTTGCAAGCCGAGATACCAGGGTCTCAAAACAGTGAAACCCTAAAGGCCTGCCTCTGTATGTCAAACTCACAGATGGATGAGGCAGAGGTCTATGACAGAACTTATAGATGTGAAGATTTGCTTAGACTGTGACAACAAGAGTAAAATGGAAGTACTTAAATAAAATTGCAAATAAATGAACTGGATGGAATTGAGAAGCATCATACAATGCATGACTTACGTCATATACAGCTTTCAGCGTGTTTTGCAACAGAAAAGTCTGGGAGGCACTACCTATGTATGGTGGTAGTGACAGAGTCTCGGATAATGATCCTTACGACTTTATCAATGGCCGACAAGTTCTCACTACCCAAAACGAGTGCATAGTCGATCCAACGGTCCAATCCATTCGGATGGGTGCCAAACCTCGGTATCAATGACCATTAGGGGGAGTCCTTGTTTTATGGTCCACTCAGACGGATCATCAGGTGGGCCCTCCGAAACTGAGCTGATGAGTGCATGAGCTTTGAATTCTCCTATATATACATATATATGTCAGAAATTGTTATAAAAAAATGTGAGAAATTATGCAGTGCACACCTCTTTCTATGCACACCCGTGCACACCTCACAATGAAGCCATCCATCCGAACGTATGACACATAGGGCCCAAATTATGCAGCGCACACCTCTTTCTATGCACACCCGTGCACACCTCACAATGAAGCCATCCATCCGAACGTATGACACATAGCCCCCCCCAAACCGCCGCCAAAGGATAGTCACCAAACCCCTTGATTTGCACTCGTCCAAATGGACTAGACCATTGGATTGACTATGCACCCATTTTTTAATGGTTAAAAAAATAGGTCAGAAATTATGCAGCGCACACCTCTTTCTATGCACACCCGTGCACACCTCACAGTGAGGCCGTCCATCCGAACGGATGACACATTGGGGCAACCCCCACCACCAAACCACCCCCAAACGCCCCCAAGGGATAGTCACCAAACCCCTTGGTTTGCACTCGTCCAAATGGACTAGACCATTGGATTGACTATGCACCCATTTTTTAATGGTGAAAATTTGCGGGTTGTTGATCAAGAGGTTAAGATGATCACGTAAGCCCCCATCACCGTACACCAATAGGGCCCACTCAACACTTGCCACGCACCAGCCCACACCCCCACCCTCGCATTCCCATCCCCGGTGGGCCCCACAGTGAGGTGCGCACCGTAAGAACCATGCACGCCATGTGCACTGGATCACTACTCTCTCTCTCTCTCTCTCTCTCTCTCTCTCTCTCTCTCTCTCTCTCTCTCTCTCTCTCTCATGTGCAACCTATGCACATGAAGAATAAGGTGAAAAAAGTAGTGCCCAGAGTATCAACTGGTCAGAGTGACCTCACAAGCCCAAACATGAGCTTTAATGGCCCATAGTCCATCAGATTGGGCCATCAATGAAAAACACGAAATTATTTCAGCTTATATGCTCAAACTTCTGAAACAATCAATAAACTCCCAATCGCGCACCTTGGCTGTTCATACGAGTACGATACAGTTGACACAGATCCCTACATATCTATATTTAAACCTTTATCCAAAAATCCAATAAAACTATATAATACATATAAAGCAAATAAACATGCAACTATGACAAGGAGACCCTTTTTCACCTTATCAAAATGTATACATGCCAACCATCTCAAAACGGATGAGCCAGCCCACCTGGCATATCATGATTCTTAAATTAAGAATATTTAAATATATATATATATATTTCTGTGCTGACATCCTAGCGACATCTGAACTACCTATAGAGAAAACAAGCATAGCCTACGACAGGTTCGAACCCACAACCCTACTTTCCATTATTGAGGGAATGTCTTTAAGTTTATACTCACATGTTGTCGATTATATACATATATAAGAATGTAGGGATTTACAAAGTATTCAGGATTACTAAAGTTACTTCTGACATCATGAACCATTATCCATTGTCAACACATGCCCAATATAATTAGCTTGCAACAAAAGATGGGTCTAAATCCAATATTAAGATCTATTGATGCTTTAAAGAGAAGTACACGATCAAATAGAAGATTGCAATAGCAATGAGAATGATTGGAACCAAACCTTTAATCAAATGCAGGTCAATCTTGTCAGCCCATGGGATCCTCCATGTGAAAGAAGCAAAAAAAGCATTAATATCAGCATTTGGGAATGCCTTCCGGATATATTTTCTGACTGGAGGCTTGCTTGGAAAAGGGCGATGTTTACTGCCCCCAGCATTCCGAAGACGATCAGGAAGATACAAGTATCTATCTTGATAGAAACCAGATGTAGATTTCCTCTTTCCCACCTTCCATTTCCATATATCTCCTGGATTAGGCCAATTCTCGGGAGCATACGGCAAGCCTTCACCTAAGTCCCCAGGAGAAACAGGCTTGAGAACCATAGCATTTGCATTTGAAAAGGGTGTGCATCCATCACTTCCATCATTATCAAGCTCCATATATTCATCTCCACTGTCGATTGAATGAATCTGACAAAAGGCAAGTCTTGTTATTTCGTGAATCAACAGAGCTGTCTTTTACAAGCACTAAGAAAGTATGCACACTGTCATTCACAGAGCAACAATATTGTTGTGCCAGAGAATATTTAGTTTCTAATTAAATGGAAATATCATCATGGTCAATTCACAAAAGAAGACAAGTATTAGAGTTTTTTTAGCAAAGAAAGGTTAGTATGCACACTATCGTTCACAGAGTAACAATATTACTGTGCCAGGTAGAATAGTTGGTTTCCAATTGAGTTCTAAGTGGAAGAAGAATAAGGAAAGGTAAGGGTAAAAATGGAAGGGAAGAAGAAGGGTTACGTGAAGAGACAAAGAAGGGAGAGAAGAAGAATGAATGAATGATAGGATAAAAAATGGGAGGGTAAAGTGGAGAGAAAGAACGAAAGGGTTAGGGTGAAAATATGGGTGGGTGAAGTGAAAAGAGAAAAAAGGAATGGGGGTGATACATAGTAATCTGTCTGCAACAGGAAATAGTTTTCCTAATAGGGAAACAGGGCTTTCTAATGATTCAAGCATTTCATTTAGAAATAAGTTTCTCTCAGCTTTTTTAAATGTGAAGATTTCAATTTAAAAGAAAAAAGTAGAGCCACATAAATCTGATGATTGATGAATACTGTATGAATGCATAAATACACAAAGGCCAGCAACCTGACATAGCAGCAATATTGTTCTACCAGACAGAATATTTGGTGCCTGTTTATTTGCTCCTAGCAAAGACAAGGTTCCATCTACACTGCTACCTCATATCCTTCATCCCTCACCATATATCATTCACATTTCACCTCCATTCATCGCCATATATCATTCACATTTCACCTCCACCCCTCACCTCATATCATTCACATTTGACCTCTTTGATAGTCCTTCATTGACAGTGAATTCCTATGTAATCTACTGAAAACAAACAGGCCCTTGGTTTCTAATCAAATGCTAAACTGAAGAAGAAGAGAAAATAGCTTTCTAACCATTTCAGCATTCTGCTTGAAAAGAAATTCCAGCAACTTTTTTCAATAGTAATGATTTCATTGAAAGTAGGGAAAAGGCTATACAATATAAGAGACATACACTTTAGGAATGTACAGATGCGCATAGCCCAGCGCCACGGCAGAGCATTAATATCACTTTACCAATTAGACTACTGGTTTAAAATTGAGACTTGAGTGAAAGTATACTCATCGTGATCTCTCTGTGAAAGCATCGTCATGATCAGTTCAAACAAAGACATCAAGCAAAGGCAGCAGATTGGGTTTGGGTTCAACAACAACAACATGACAAGTATTCCTAACGGAGAAATAGCTTTCTAACAATTGTAGAATTTTTGCTAGGAAAGTATTTTGATTTCATTGAAAAGGGTCAAAAAAACGGCTTACAATACGAGAGACATCAGCTCCAAGACCGCCCAAAACCCAACAAGAAGAGAATGAACATGAGGACCCAAACCACCCCGAAGGAGGGTTTTAAATATCGGCCGTTACGTACCGTAACGTCCGATAAGAACTGGGTATCGGTAGTTACCGCACCAATCTTACTGAGAAATCGGTACGACCCACGTCGATGTGTGTCCGTAACGCCCGATATTTTGAGAATATCGGCAGTAACGGCCGACAATTAAGAAAAATGCTTTGGGGGTGATGAGAGAACATCAGCTTGCAGATATCGAAAATGAAAAGGGAGAGAGAGAATACCTCGTGCTTCTGCTTCTTTATCCTCTCATTCTCTTCTTCCTCCTCTTGACCCATTCCTCATAGAGAAATGGGTGCCTCCTGCCCTAGCTGACGCTCAAGCCCTCGCCTTCTGAAAAAGTTCAGATCGTTTGAGAGGGAGAAGCAAGAATGTTCACATGGGGTCTTCAGTGGAACCCACATATTAAGGTAAACCTACATTCATTACTGTAGATTTGGGAGATTTGAGTTTTCCTATCTTAAAGGAATTAGGTTAGATTTTTTTGCACTCCCACTTACCTATTAAAAATTTTAAATTATTATTTTTATTATTATATATACTAGTAAAAGATTTTGAACTCAATTTCGACCGGTCAAATAAGGATTATACATCCTACTGCAATAGATGCATAATAATTTTTCAAACAACTGCCTTTTCGATCGTGTTTGGTGTAATGTAATTTTTTCTCATAAAAAATAAAAGAATAGGTTGTTCTTTTTATTATGAAATATTCGAGAGATCGCTGCATAAATGCACCCTATTTGAAGTTCGAGACACATCCTTCATATTTGATATGGAGCTGGAGCCCATCCGAGAGATCGATGCTTATGATCGACCCCTTTCTTTGTAATATTTTTCTTCCTCGATTACAAAATCATGGCAGGTATTATCTATTTAATTTAGGACCTCCGGATATGATATCCCTTAAATAGGGATTTTCCAAATCTATCCTAATATGAAAATTTATAAATCACAATGAAATTGCAATTATGGTACATGAGTAGACTCCACATGACACCCTGTGCATACATGCATGATTGGTAATTCATACCTACTTATATAGAAAATCAAAATCTTCTCTATCGATGAAATTAATTAAAAGATTTATTCAGGTGAGAACAGTTCTCACCATAGTTGTGAGAACTCTAATCCTGACCATCTATTTCTGAAAATAATCCAACGGTTGGAACCTATGGGTTATAAGAGCCCAAAAGTCACCCTGCCCTCCCAACTTTTCGGGTTTCTTCTTCTCTACCACATTAACAACAAGAAGAAGATGATCCCGGCCTCCTCTCATGTTGGGATTTGGATTCCAAGTAGGGGTCTTTTTCTTCAATTTCATTTTTATTTTTTTATTTAAATATACACTAATTCTCGGATTGGGATTTGCATGACACATGTTTCACATTGACTAGCACCAAACTAAGCATTGGCCTACCTATTGTTTGGTGCAGTGCAAACCTTGGATGGATATGCAGAAGTTGAAATCCTTTTTTTCTTATTGGAACAACCAAAGATGGGAAAGTGCCCTATAAGAAAATGGCCTGGTGCCAATATGGATAGATCTATATCTACCAACTAGCCGATCTTTAACGAGGAATCTGGGTCCCATCAGCTATTCACTTGCAATCAAGGCCCATATATAGGACGGTGACTCCAAATCTTGCATAGCTAAGTAGGCCATGTCTGCAACACCCATGAAAAATTAAATTCCAACATCAAAATGGTAAGGATACGCTAGGAATTATACTTTTTACTAGTTGTGTTAGCCCAACTATCCTTTTTTAATTTTCCCTACTGAAAATGTTGTTCCAACAATCTCAGTTGGTGTAAATTTATTTTTCGAGCTTAAAAAAAAACCATGTCAAGTCACTCGTGTTCTACATTCCATGTGTAGGACACCAACTGGTCCAATTTATCCAGGTTTTAGACCATGGCATCCCAACGAGATGAATAATGTTTTGATTACTTGTGAGTGGGGATCTCATTGGACCTTCGATTGCTGGGATCTAACATGTAGAGAGGCATATTTTTTAATTCAGATCATTTTAACTTTAATGAAATGTGTGAATCTTGAATTACCTTGGACAGGGCAAAGAAACAATCTCGGCTTTGGTCGACATCATGTCATGGTCCAATTCAAATTCCAATGAATATGTGCCAAAATTCTCATGTGGAGAGATGATTTGTCCGACTGCTCAGGCAAAGTCTAATCAATGAAAAGAATGTCGCAGTACTCATCAAGGATATGAATAAGACAATGTACAGTCAGAATGAAATTTTATGGGCATCAGTTGAAGAGATGAAGCATGCATCTGAAGAAAGAAAAAATCAATAAATTTAATTGTGTTGTAATGTTTTTCTGTTTTCTTACAAGTGTAATTTGCATTATGAAAACAGTATGTTAAAATGTATATCTTTTGACAAATTGTTGAACAGAGTCTTAAAATGCATGGCGTATATTTTACTAATGTTGGAAATGAGTTTCTGTTATTCTTATTTACTGCATGATTGTCGCAGGAAAAGTGTCGCATATGTATATTTTGATCAACATCAGTCAACCAGATCATTTAGGGCAATTCAGGTAATGGTTAGGGCTATATTGTTCCTAGCTTAGGGACGATTTAGATTATCATTTGAGAATCTGTAGCTCCTTGATGTAGCACCAAAATCCATCTGGAGTACCTTGTCTTCATTCACGGGTTGCATTTCCTGCAAATATAATAAATGTTGAATGTGAATAGGAAGAGAACTTGTAAATGGAACTGTACAAGAAGGTTCGATCTTAACTTTTTTTTTTTTTTTTTTTGCTGACGCAGGGTGTCCCAGACTGATCAACATTATGGTTGTAGCCCCATCTTCAAAAAGAGACTTTCCAAGAGAAGATGTGAAGGTTAGTAACAATATTGTTCCATGATCGCACAAGGTACCAAGACAGTTTCTGTTCTGAATAAAGAGCTTGAATAATAGTGTAGGTGGCACCTTCCGCGAGGGGGTAGAAGTTATGCCTCTAAGGTAGATGATGCCATTTTTAGCTGGACAAGGCTACAAGGAGTAGTGTATTATGGTCACGTATGATGCCTCCAATAGCTGTCAGTTGATCAACTTCCAAATAGATCCATCAAAATTAAGTTTAACAGATTGGTTTGGGGGTGGGGTCCATTTGTTGGTTGTAGAAAAATATGATGAACCACGATTCATTCAAATCTCAACACTCAACATGAACCACCATAATTAGAGATCTATTGCAACCAATGTCCACATCCAACATCAAAACTATTACAACACATCCAACATTGAAATCATGACCAACCTATGGACACATTCCAATATGAAAATTATTACAACCAATTCTACATCCAAGATTGAAACCATGACAACCAATGGCCACATTCCAACATCATAACTATTACAACTATTTACCAAAAAAAAAAAAACTATTACACCCAATGTACACAGAAAACCCACCACACAATCCTGTCAAGGAAACGAAACTACTAATTTGCAGAGCTCTCTGAGAAACAACTTTGTCAATACTCTTTGGAGCTGTTGGATCCATTTCTACTTCTTGGCTTTTCACTTTCTCGTCCAAAAATAAGCAACTTCACAGGAAGAAGTATTGCTTTTTATCTCTCACCAAAATGTCAGAAAATTGCAACAAAATTGTCGGAGTAAATTAGGTTTGAGATCAGGTTCTGTAATTGGATTTTCCTTTTTCTTCCAGGCTTTCCTCTTTTATCTGCAACATATCAAATGGACAAATAAGAATATATCATATAATGAAAAATCAGAGGTATATCATCCACCATTGCTGTTTTTTATTTGTAAAGAGTTGGATTCTCATCTATTTTTCCCTAAACTTTTAGGCATCTTCCTCCATCTTTTCTTTGTATATAATGTATTTTCTCCTCTTCCATCTACATTTCTTTTACAACATCCCATCACTCAATCAATATCTATAATATATTTTTAACGAAAGAAATAACAAAATCTCTATTTTTTTTCCACATAAACTACACTATTCTAATAATCAAAACAAAAAAGACTTCTGAGATGAATGAAATGGTGGTTGATGATGATTCCAAATACCAGATTGTATCAGTGGCAGAGCACTTGACGGCGAGGCGAGTCCAGGCAAGGACCTTGCCGTTGCTGAGGTGCTTGATCTGAATCAGAGTACCAACAACACCAATCAAGTTAACAAAACTCGCAAGCTCCTTTTTCCTCGGTATCTCCGCAGGTCGAGGATAGAGTCGCAGGAGCTGTTAGAGCAGCGGATAAGAAGAATCTCTAGCTTCTTATTCTTCTGGTTCTTGTTGATGTGGCGGAGAAGAAAAAACGCGATCGGTCGATGTGGCAGAGAAGAAGAAATCTGATCGGTCGTTGTTGCGAGAGGAGAAACCTAGTAGAGGAGAAGAAGAAACTCGATCAGTCACTGTGGCGAGAGAGAGAATCTGCGAAGACACTGTGGATGTTATGGCGAGGGGAAATGAGAAAGAGATCATGAGGTGTCTAGGAGGTTGGGGGAGGAGAGAGATGGAGGAATGGAGGAGAAAGGAAGGAGATGATTTGGGGAAATGAAAGTTGGGCGGGCAGGGGTGACTTTGGGCTCTTATAAGCCATAGGTTCCAACCGTTGGATTATTTTCAGAAATAGATGGTCAGGATTAGAGTTCTCACAACTATGGTGAGAACTGTTCTCACCTGAATAAATCCCATTAATTAATTCATGTTTTTCCTTTCTTTGCAAGAAAAATGCGTCAGCTCAGACAACAGAACGATGTGCCATACAAAAAAAAAATAATTATAATTGTGGAATACTCTCATCGCACAAATTTCATTTCCCATCTTTCTATATTACTAAAGGGATGTACTCTTCCTCACATAAAGACACCTGACGCAACCTCAAACTTTTTGCAACGTCATTTCCGGAGTTGCCCTTATCCCTAAAATCTCTATATCTATTACACACTCAAAAGACCTAAAATCTCTCCATGAAGAATCATCTTCCACTCAAAAGCCTAAAATCTCTCTCTACGATCATTTGATCCTTTGATCTTTTTAAATCAATTCATGGGTCCCATCCCGCATAATATGGTTTTATGGACGGTTAGAATAGAGATGGTGGACCTCATTCATCTGGGGGTTCCACTTAAATAGGTTAGGTTCGGTCAATTTGTGAGGTCTATGTTCATTTGATCTTTATCAATCAATTCATGGGCTCGGGCCCACATCATATGATTTTATGGACGGTTAGAATAGAGATGGTAGATCCCATTCATCTGGGTCCCACTCAAAAATATTTGGTCAATTTGTTAGGTCTACGATCATTTGATCCTTTGATCTTTTTAAATCAATTCATGGGTCTCATCCCGCATAATATGATTTTATGGACGGTTAGAATAGAGATGGTGGACCCCATTCATCTGGGGGTTCCACTTAAATAGGTTTGGTTTGGTCAATTTGTGAGATCTATGATCATTTGATCATTTGATCTTTATCAAGCAATTCATGGGTCCCAACCCGCATCATATTGTTTCATGGACGGTTAGAATATAGATGGTAGACCCCATTAATCTTGGGGGTCGAACTTGAATAGGTTAGGTTTGGTCAATTTGAGAGGTTTATGATCATTTGATCTTTATCAATCAATTAATGGGCCCCAGCCCGCATCCTATGATTTTATGAACGGTTAGAATAGAGATAATGGACCCCATTCATCTTGGTCCCACTTAAATGTATTAGGTCAATTTGTTAGGTCTATGATCATTTGATCTTTCTTAATCAATTCATGCCTCACCTAAAGAATAAAACATTTGAAAAAAAAACATAAATATCAAATTAGCAAAAAAAAAAAAAGGACTCACAAGTTTACTAATTAATAAATTTATTAAAAATAATTTATATCAGTATGTGCATTTGGTGGTTTTGTGGTCCGTGCATAGCACGGGGTTTTGCTAGTGTGAGGTGTGGGAATGTAGAATCCCGATTTTTTTAGGAAATGAAAATTTACAAAGAGTGAAATCCTCTTGCTATATAAATGCGCTCTTAGGAGTGTTTTTCTAACAAGTTTTTCACGTAAAGGATAAGAAAAGGCAGCCTACTTTTTTTGTGAATTTTCTTTTGCATTGTTTAGCTCTTAAAAATGTCTTTAGTTTTATTTAACTTCTTGAGCTAACCTTTCCCACCAAACCGGCACTCCTCAATACTCCCCGTAACGCCCCAAAATTCGGGCGCCACGAATCCCGGGGCATTAGGGGGAAGTATCAAAAGATAATAAAAAAAAAACTAATAAAATAGGCAAATGTGAATATCATATGAGCAAGTAAATATGCAATACCCTACAATTTAGTTTCACTTAAAGTATTACAAATGTACTTTTCAAAATTAAGCTAAGTACAATCCTAGGCTAACAGTGTCATCTATAAATAAAAGAAGGAAAATAACAAACTCTAAGTGATGGAGGCCTCTCAATGCACTAACTGCATCACTCTCCGAGCCCTATGGCAACGGGATAGCCGCCAAGCAAACAGAGAGGCAACGAAAGGGGGAAGGTACCTGAAAGCCCCCAAGGATTGGGTCAGGCCCATATAGCTAGGCAAATATGCATGTTTATAACATAATACATTACAACAACATATAGGGACTAAGGCCATACCTGATCTCAGTTGTACCTATATGATTAGTACCTCAATAATAAAGATAAGATATTAGAGTGCAATGAAAAATAGTGTGGAGTGTAGTGTATGAACAATAAAAGATATATGAATAACACAATATAACAGATGTTTGATACAACATGTCATATGAATAAAAGAAGATATCATCATCAATATCGTTTCATAATTACAGTTAAAAGATATCTACAATATATATGACCTAAGAGTATCATCATCGGCAGATCAACTATATCATAAACAAGCACATAAGTATTACCCACAATAAAGATAACATGGGGTAGTCCTACCATGTCCAGATCCAATGTACCATGATTCAACAGTGTCAATGTCTACAGCTAAAGGTGTTATGCAACAATATTCACAATATCATGATAATCATTCCATCTCATATACATCCATACAAGCTCATAATTTGTACTTCTACATTTGAAGTACTAAGGAAGGTGGGAGGTCGGAGCCACCCCAGCATCGTCATTCCATCAACCATGGGGGTCATGGCACCCGTCGTCGTCGTACCACCAAATAGGATCGTATACTCGTATCCATCTCGTCCATCCATATCATCATATCTATCTAGTGTTTGAGGACACCCACTGCACCTAGATCCCGCATGTCCGGCTATCTCAGTACCCCATAGGTGCCTACCATGCTCACATACCATCTATCGTATCCATCGTATCTATCATATCGTCATTTCATAGTGTACCTGGTCTGAGCGCCGACTTTCTCAGTACCCCATAGATACCTACTGTATTCACATCTCATCATCATATATCATCCATATCACCAGCTGAGGGTATTCCGAACCGAATCACCTTACTGTCTCCATGTGGGATGATATTAGTCAATGGTATGATCCATTGAGTCCGGGCACCACTATTCCTCCTTTGGGGTTCTCAACAACTAATGATACGTACTCTCGTATACTCCACGTCTCTATACGCTTAATTAATATTATCCCGTTATTTAGTCCGTCCATTAATATCTACCGTTATGTTCCCAATATTCTATGTCAAAGCTTCATGTGCCATGCCCCGACTTCCTACCCAATGCGGTTTGTGTTTGTGAATCAAAGCCTAAGTGCAATGCCCTGGTTCATATTGCTCTCGAAGGTCTTACATTCTCAGTTCGGACCTACCAGACAGCCTTGGTGTCCTATCCATAACAATATAGGTACCGTATGCCTTAATCTACCATAATAGTCGACCATCTCTTCAAGTCCAGGGTCCCACTTCATCTAAGATAGTAGTCAACGAAGTCCTAGATGCTTGTTAAGTATCCTTTGTGCGCCTACAGGTTAATAGCATCAAAGGTAACCATTGCTACTGAATCAGGCTCTATTTTACAACCCAAGACCCTACTTAGGTAGGTTACATGGGTCAAGGTTAAGCCCAACCCATGATTCGTGTCTATCGTATCCTTAGAAGTCTAAATGAAAGGTCAACAAGGCTCACACATGATAAATCGTCAAAGGAATATGATATGGGAAGTTACTATCTATAGTGTGCCTGGTCAACATCATGGATAGCAGGTCGACCGAGTACATTGCAGGTCAACTAACAAGAACCTGGCAGGCAATCTCTGTTATGGATTTTCTAGTGTGGCCGATCGACCTGCTACTCAAAGGGACCTTAGGGGCACGTCTGTCAGTAATCCCCAGTTACGTAGTGTGCCCGATCGACCTGGTATATGGCTGGTAAACCGCTGCACTAATTTCATGCAGATTAGCCTAACAGGCCTACTCCTAGTTATTTGGAGTCTGCTAGTGTCCCCGGTCAACCGGGTACACACGAAATCTTGAATTTTCGGGTTTTTACCTCTTCATTTCTTCGTCCAATCTCCATCAATTTTCATCCCAGATCGTCAATCCATAATCATATACATCAAATCTCCATCTTACATCCTCATTCCACCATCACAAATGGGCCATTGATCTTCCAAATGGAGATTCTCATCCATCAATGGCCAAAAACATAGAAAATATGCTTAGAATAGGAAAATCCAGACATCATAACATCCATTTATAGAATTCTAATCAAATAAATATATAAGCCATGAATTATCAATCTAAGCATGTTGAATCAAATCAAGGAATCTAAGCATGTCTACTTGCCTCATTGGGGAAGAAACCCTACAAATAGCTAAGCTCCACTCCAACTTCTAGGATCCTTCCAAATGGCCATATCTCCATTTCCTACACCCATTTCCAAAGAGAAAGTGCATTAGAAAAGGAAATTATAGGAAGCAAAGCTAATTCTACAAGGAATTCGAGATAGGAGATGAAAGTTACCTTGAATTGGAGAGAGGGGAGAGATCTAAGAGAGGAGATGAGTTCCGTAGCTTGGAGAATGCTGGGTTTTGATGGAATCTTTGCCTTCTTTGGAGATGGAAGACATAGATCTAGGAATTTTGGAAGGAGAGTGGGATGGAAGAGAAGGAAGGGGAGAGAAATGAAATGAAGGAAGGGAGAGAAGTGAAATTCGTTGGATGGGGGGATGGGTTTCATATATATAGACTTTGATTTGGCCAAAAGACTAAGATGCCCTCCTTGGTTAGTTATGGTTTAGGATAAGGATGAGTGTATTTAGGGTAGTCTAGATGTAGTGACTAAAGAGCCCTTATTTGGTTGGTTGCTAATGAAGGAGCCTAAGGGTATTTAAGGTATTTGGGTTCATAATTTGAAGGAAAAATGGCTTTGGTTCAATTGTACTAAGTCCCCTTCCCTAATTACTTGGTTACTGGATAAGGTCATGGGCAAATTGGTCACTCTAGGTTTGTTTCCCTCCTAATACTTAGGATTTATAGCTAAGGGCTTCTAAAACTAACTAATTCTAGGGTGTTCAACTAGTACCCTAATGGTTAATTATAGAAATCTCAAGAGGGTTCTAACTCTATAAACTAAGGTTAATTAATAGTGAATCACTCAACTATTCTCGCTAATCACCTATTAAATAGGGCAATTTCATGTTGACTTGGTCAAATTGTGTCTCACTAGGATATTTCTAGGGGCGGGGCCTCACATTCCCCCTCGGGTGGAACCCGATCGGCGCACATCTGGCAATACGCATTTTTTTAGCACCAAGTCGTTCCTCCTGAGATTTTAACTCGTGGCCGGCTCTGATACCATATTAAATTTCTTCAACTGACCATTCCTACCAAAACCTCAAGGCATCATTAGAGACGGCATAAATACTTTTCAATACTTCCCCTCGTGTGGAGCCCACTCCTCAATAAGTTTTAACTTTATTTATTATATAAACAGAAGCCTTCGATTCACTTATTATGTTTGCTCTTTCTTCAATAAAACACTATTATCTCCGTCCCCAAGATGTAGCGTATGATTGAAAAAATCAAGCACAACTGAATCATAATATTTTACTAGTATATATATATATATGTATATATGTAATTTATATGGGAGATACTCCTATGAGAGATGCTCTCACCTTACTATAAGAGATAAGGTGGGGTCCTCACATCAATATCCAATGCCAACAACTTAAATGTGATAGTCCTCACCCCTATCTCTTATATAAGGTAAGAGATATCTCTCATAAGAGCATATCTATATATATATATATAAGTTATGCTAAAAAACTCTCCGGGTGTCTCTTTAGCCAATAAAAGTGTGACACGTGTCATAAGTAATACACATATCTGATTCTCTCTCCTAAATATTCTCCTACAAAAGTGGATCTCTTAAAATACTAACAAATCATTCGCTATTAAATAGGGGCAGAAACTCCCCTTTTGAGATAGGGGAGTTTTTTAGAATTTCCATATATATATGTGATATATATATGTGCAAAGCTCGCAAGTTCAATCGCTGGAATTGAACTCTAATTTTGTAATTAATTATAAAACTTGAGCTCAATTTCGATTCAATTTTGACTCGATTTTGACTTGTAGAGAGATTTTAGGGATTTTTTATCCAACTACGAGATATTTCTTTTTTCCTTCCACATACTGAGTTTCCCATTCCTAATAAAACTCAACATATCCATTCCATAAATATATATATATATATAAAGGGCCACGATGAACCCCAAAGATCTCTCCTACCAAAGTATTGGATTTTGACTTAGAGAGAAACTTTAAGGATAAGAGAGAAATTTTAAGGATGCACTCAATTTATAATTATTTTGAATTATGATTTATAAGAGGCTTCCTAATCAAATAAGTTTTCTTTTATCTCTTGACAAAGTTTTATCCTTCAAAATCTTACCCATATGATAAATCTACACTGCACTTGCCCAATAAAACCTGCTTCTTTTATTTGCTATCAATCCCATCTAACTAATCACGCATTCAAACTATTGTTGTCATTTCTATTTCAGTCATCCGGTCTAGCCTCCAAGATGGGATATTTTGATATTTCGATTTCGAAATTTTCTGCAGAACTTTTTGGAATAACTTTTCAGAATAATAAAAATTAAAAACATATACATATATGTAAAAAATAGAAAAACAAAAGCAAAATATAGATTATGCATGTTTCTTGATATGGATATTGAGGAAAAAAATAAAAATTAGTGAGAATTGGGCTGCAAACCTAAATGGACCGAAACAGACAGAAATGGACAACTGGAATGGACCGGAATTCAAACCGAAATGTAATGACCCCCATTCCGTTTCAGCCGAAGGACCGGAATGAAAAATTATAGCCGAAACAAAATGAAATTGGCTAGTATAATTCAAACATTTTGAAACAATGACAGCATCAACCTTTGGGCTCCTCATACCTTCTCTTCCAATGTCAGTGAATGGTGGTAGAAGCAAAACATAGTAGACATACATTTATAAAAGCCTAAGTAGTCGCTATCTAAAAGCATGAAAGTAAAAGTAGGCCATGAGAAAGGGATTACAATGTGACCTTGACCTCATCAGAAATTCCAATGTGTTCTCTTGGAAACATATTCAGAATACGTTGAAGGGTAACCTACTGGAGTCAGGGGACACTTCAATGAGCTAGAACAACCAAAAAAAAAAAACAAAGGATGCTATACAAAGTAGCAACATTCTATATTTACGACCAAGAACCATAAATCCAAAAAATATAGAATAGATAAAAAAAATTGAAAAATTAGAATTAACTGGCTCATGGCTGATGGAGTAGACACCCAACCTTCAATGGGAGTTAAAACTTGTGTGGGTGCTGTTTTCTGTGCACTTGGATGGGTAGTGTGTAATGATAAGTTCCTCTTTTTTTTTTCCGTGCTTGATATCGGATCTACAACTTAGCCATTGAGAAAAGTTCACTTATAATACACCATGCCTGTTGTTATAGTATGACACGTAACATATTCTTTGTGCTCTTTAGGTAGATTGGTTGGATGCGTCGCTTTGAACTTTGAAGAGAGCTGTAGTAGTTGGTTTATGCTATAATTTAACTTTTGTAAATTGCTAGATCCTAAAGTCTTGTATCTAATAGGCCAATGAATCTAAATCTTATAATCCTAGCAAGGTAGGCCTGTGCTAAGCCTGGGTTGAAAAAAGAGAAAATAAGCATAAAATAAAATCGAATAACAGATACCTTGAAAGATTATTATAAATGTAAAAAATAATTTTAACAAGACTATTAATATATAAATACACAATTTAATTGATGATGTGTATCAAATCAAAGCAATGATGTGAGCTTTAACTTAAAACTTAAGTAAAATTATTAACTTTTTCAGTTGTTCATCATATTATTTGCTTTAACCAGTTATTTCAATATCGAATTGTTTTATATCAATGTGTTGATTACCAGAGAATAATAAAACACTTGAAATATCTTCTTCTTCCTCCAAAGAGGAGGGATGGATTATTTGAATAATCCTAGACACAATACTTAAATGGATTTGTAAAAAAGGTAAAGATAGAAAGGAGAGGAAGGAAAGTTGGAGACATGTTTTTCTCTACAGAAAGGAGAAGATAAATTAGGAGAATAGAAAACCAACAGCAGAGGAAAGAGAATGTGGGAAGTGAAAGAGATGATAGAGAATTTAGATTTTTTTTTGGTAAGCAAGATTTTAGAGATCTAAATCTAGCTTCCACTAGAGTCTAGAGGAATTTTTGTTCTTTTAGAATTCATTTCATTCTTATCATCTTGCAAGAGGAACTTTCATCTAATCTAATCACTATGTGAAACTCCATTAACATAAACCATAGCTAGGACCATCTGCTGGGGTGGATCTCACCGCATTTTACCTGAAAAAAGAGCACCCAATCGCTAAACATCGGTTCGCAGAAACATATACCAGATCAAGACGAAGATTCAATAAATGGAGCGAAAATACAGAGAGCAAAGAGAGTCTCAAGACATAAATCCACCCTTGGAAAACTCATATTAAACAGAAAACAAAATTGCTCCAGGGGTGATAAAAATCAGAAATTCAGCTTCAAGCCTCAACACCTCCTGCCACGGTTTCGCCTTGTAGGGACAATAGACCATGCTTCTTGAGGTTCCGTCGGTTCTTTCGGCCTTGACTCACCCATTACCATCTCTTCTGTCTTTGGTTTCGTCTCATCTACCGCCATGTCTGATGCTTCATCTTCTGAACTCTCATTTCGTCTCATCTACCGCCATGTCTGATGCTTCATCTTCTGAACTCTCATCCTTGTCATCATTGATCACCTGACCATGCGACCAAGGAAAGGAAAAAAATATATACAAATTCATATAGGTCTTCCTCTTAAAATAAATAGTGACAACAAGATGTGATTTCCAAATAGATGAATGGGTGGAATTACATGGTCCAGAGCCTCGGCCAATGTAAAATAGTTTTTTTTTACAGCATCCATATCCACCCATGAATTTTCAACGGCCAATTAAAGGGCTGATATCTCCCAACAAGGAATTTTTCCTGATGTTCATCGACTATGGGGGCATATAAAAAATAACAATGTGTGTCATGAAAGCAGGGGTGCCACATATATGATATTAAGAGCCCTCATGACCATGTAAACAGCTTGTGGATACCATGGATGGATTACATAGCCAAATGGATAAAAAAAAATGAATCAAGAAGAAAGCCCTAGATTTTGTGAGATCACATCGATTCGTATTGTTTGAAACATAACCCTTTCTCACATGTGAACACAAGCAAACAGATTACGTAAATATTTGGTAGATGAGTGGGCAGAGATTCCATTTTTGGAGTAAAAACAAGGATTCTTTATGCTCCGTATAGCAGCTCATAAAACCCTTTTAGAGCAGTTGTTATAAAGTTCCTATATCATGGTTCATGGGAGCAGATAATTCATGGAAAGAGTAATGAGTTACAGGAAAGAAAAGGAGAAAAAAAGGTTCAGTTGAAGCCTATTCACCAAGTGGATCAAGTAATGTAAGCCCAACTAAATATTAACATGAGTCACTGTTAATGAATAAAGCACATAACCAGTACTCAACATAAGCCCATATCATATTGGCATATCGAGTGTTCATCTGAGTGAGACAGTGAGTTAAAGGCTAGTATGTAAACCGCAAACACAAATTGCTCCCCATGGATCATTTTTTTCTTTCCAATTAAAAAGATGCCAAAGTCATTGCTTTTATGGGATCATACGGCATCACTTCAAACATTGCTTATAATTCTCAAACATGAATGAATATGGTCCAAGTAGAAAAGCATAACAGAATAAGGGCTCCTGGTAAAAAAGGTTTATTTGCTCATGGAAACTGAGAATGGTGAAGTATTCCAATAAAAATTTGTTGTTAAGCAACAAAACTTATTACGGAAGGCCTTTTCTCGGTCAGCATTGTTAATGATGCCTTGCCATTTGACATTGTTAAGAGAAATTTATAGAAACAACACCCATTTGGAAACTCAAACGGGACATAATCATAATGCTCAAGTACAATCAGAGGAAAAAGGGAAAAAAAGTTCATGGATAGAGCAACATTCCTAATCAATATAGAAGGTTTGCCTATTTTATACAACAAGAGGATTATAATGAGTCATATATGGATGAAATGGTTTGCAAAAACATGTTGTTTTCCTTCAATTCTGGCTGTCTACTGAGAAGGGTGGAATTCACAACTCATGGGCATGTGAATATAAGAACTTATACTAAGTTCAACTGAGAGAATAAAGGCCTACTGAAAAGGCATAAAGTGTTTCAAACAATCATGAATATGCTTATAATTTAAACCAATGCCTAAACAGAACCATGGTTGCCCTCTACACTAGCCATGCAACCAATACAGTGATTTCATGATGGAAAAGAAATGACTTGCTCAACTAGGCATATGTGTTTGACAATAGCGAATGCAACAGAGAACCTTATGCTTAAATCAGATAACGTTCACAAATTTACAATGATTTGTAATAGACATCCTTTTTTTTTTCACTAAACAATCTTATACGTTCACTTAATTAAACATTTACTATTCATAGAAGGTTACTAGTAGTAGCCAATGAATAGACTTTGTTGCGTACCTGTCTGGATAGACTAACTGCTTCTGTCCCTTCATTACAGTTCCTCAAATTTTCAATGGACTCAAAATGGCCTTGAAGACACTCTTCATGCATAATCATCAATTGTTCGGCCACCTGCTTGCAGATATCATAAAAAATGATTACGCGTCAAGGTATAACAATTCAAAAAATAAACAAAATTTGGTTCTTACAGTAGGGCATGTTTCTTTACTAGAATTCCTGATAGGTTTTCAGGTTGTCTGGGAATTCAGAATTCATGTCAGGGATTCACTGTTTCTTTGCTAGAATTCAGGGGCTTTTCAAATTCCTGGCATTTGAAATCCCTAAAATGTAGGCATTTGAAAAACCAACCTTTACAAGAGGATTTGGAAATCTATCTCTCAAGTGGATTTTTGGAAACGGGACGGCAGCATTCCGGCATCATAACATCACCTTCAACCTTTATTTTCTGGCAACGACAACAAAAGAGATGGGTGTGTTTCTTCTTCTTCAACGATTCCATCAATTTTGGAAGGCATTTTGGATGCTCTCTATTTGATATCCGTTGAATCTACCCGGCAATTTGTTGTGCGCCCAAACACGCCCTCATCATCTTTCATCGTCTCTCTTTCTGTAAGGACATTTGTAGATTGGAGGACTTCATTGGCTCTCTACGGTTTGGCGATTTGGGATCAATAATAAATGATGGGTTTTGAGTTCCATGAGTAGCATGATATCAAATATGTGGTTAGAGCTTTTGGGATCGATACATCATGCTACTACTGATACAAGCCCTAAATTGAGAATTATCAGATTGTCCACAAGTGGGATTTGGGGTTTATAGGATTGTTTTAGGAAACAGTTTCAGATCACATATCAGTGAGGTTTGTGAGTGAGAGATGGGGTCAGATTTTTTTTTCATCAGAGTGTTTTGGCAAAATCCGGCCCATCTAATTGGACGATATGGATTGATACTTGTATGTGTGCCACATGAATTGCCGGGGAAAGGTGAAAATACAAGTGCTACCTTGCTGGCTTCTGTTATTCCTCTTTTCTCTTCCTCTATAATAAACTTTCTTTATAATTGCATGAAGCAGGTAGAGTTGGAAGAAGCTTGTCTTTGTCCTTTTTTTTTTTTAAGGAATTGTATGGGATGGAAGAGGATGAAAAACCTATAATTGGAGAGTTCCTTTCTACTGTATAAACAGTGGTGGGCACTTTAAAGTTGAATTTGTATATTTTATATAAATAATACATGACAAGAATTCCAAGTTAGAAATTCTTCTTGTTATGAAATAAGGAATTTGTGGAGATAGGGAATTCAAAATTCTCAGGTAGGAATTCAGACCATGAATGAAACAAGGAATTTAGAATTCAAGAATTTAGCAGCAGCGAGCATTTGAAATTCCCAGACAACCACCAGACATGAATTCTATGAATTCTAGTAAAGAAACAGGCCCTTAATCTCCAAATCCTAACCGAAGGAAAACTTAAAATAGCATGATACTTGTCCAGATAGCAGCATGAATATGACCCAACCAAAAATAAAAATATAAAATATACATAAAATAAGTTGACAGAAAACCTATCATTAATATTCAACCCCTTCACGTTCAATTACCATCCATGAATTGGAAGGCACTCTAATTTGACACTCCTTGGACCAATACTCACTGTTGGATTGGACTTTACGGGGAAAAAACAACTTAATGAATTGCTAAAATTGGAGGCCCTTGAATCAAAGTTGGGATGATCCAAGTGAGCTAGTTTCATGCCAAAATCTAATCCACAGTGAGACCTTTTGATTGACATGCTTTAAGCTGACAAATGCGTATAAAAGAAAAAATATATACCTCCTCAATGCTGCCATCCTCAACCTCGGTATTGAAAGAAAGCACCATCACCTCATCCAGCAAATTTTCCAAATCATCAACATAGTGTGGAACTAACACAACACAAAATCACAAAGAACAACAAACAAATATCAAAACCAATTGTGAACCAAAGGGATCAAAATCACATATCATGAAGTGGTGGGGACGCATAAAAAAAAATAGCAGACCCAATGCTCGTGGCATGTCACAGTCATCAGATCAAATCAGTATGACCCACCTTTAATATATACAAACTGCTTCCAATTCCACCCCAACATTACATAGACCCCGCCCCCCACGCAGAAAGAGAGCTTAGTACAAACCTTTGGAATGAGCGAGCCAGTTGAGGAGATCGGATGCGAGCTGGGCCGATTTCTGGCGGGAATCGCGGCCGCCCCATTCGTTCTGGATGGCCATTTGGAGCGCGGTCCATCGAGAGAGCAGCAGCGGTATGCCCTCGGCCAATGCAGAGAGAGTATCGGTAGAGAGCGTGGCCTTGGATCGTCCGTTCGTGGAAGAAGAATCCATTGCCACAGCCTCTCTCTCTCTCTCTCTCTCTCTCTCTGCAAAACCCAAGCTGTTGGATATGCAGCAGCTGCTCCTCTCTTCTCTTTGATGGCCGCCCAGAAAGAGAGACAAAGGGAGGAGCACAGATTGGAAGAGGGAGAGAGACAAGGGCGGGGAACCAATCAAAAGGAAGGAGAGTCCGGACTCGTTGGAAGTGGATTGGAGCCGCTGGTTAGTGGGCCATTCCATTTGTGATGGTGGCCCACAATCATGCTGTTGGTTTCACCATTGGCGCGTCGATTTGGGACACAAAACACAATAAATTTCTTATATGCACTCCAGCTTGTGGGACCCACTTGGATTGTCCGAGGAGGGCAGATTGAAAGTTCTCTTCGTGGAAAAGAGGGATAGAAAAAATCAGCTCCATCCAATCACCCAAACTCTTGATTTAACAATTTTAGAATTTTATGATATTCTAACCGTTGATTCTTTTTGCAATTCAATCCAATGGTAACTTAAGGTTCACTAATTATAAAAGAGAAATAATCAGGTGAGAACTGTTCTCACGGTTCAAACTGTGAGAACTATAGGTGGGGCCCACCTATCACCCAATTCCAACCTTGTAATGGACAAGGACCCCCTTATAGTCACACGCCTCAGGGTTTGGCACCAATGCAAATGAACTGAACCATTTGATCGACTATATACCCATACGAATGGATTGGGCTTGTCGGCCATTGATGAAGGGGTTAGAAGCATCGGACTGGGGCCAAACTTGATATTATGAGTAGTCCCATATAGATCTTTCAATCCCCACTTGTCCTGTTCCAAAATGGAGCCCCCAGTGGACCCCACAAAAAAGTTATCACGGTGACTCCGTGAGAACAGTTCTCATTGGATCACATCCCATTATAAAATTGGGCTTATGCCTGATCATTGGATGAAAAGACTATCAATGAGAACACACTAATAAAAGGTGGTCCCCATGGTATTGGATTGCACCTGTAGTTGCTTCCAGTACATTTTCCCTCAAAGATTGCCGAGGAAACTATCCAAAAAAGGACCCTAGATGGCCACTAATTGAAAAAGAGGCCGCTGGTCAATATTGCACGGAAGTAGTTCCCTGTGACCACTTCTGTTTTTTTTTTTTTTTAAGATTTAAATGAGTGACGACGTCATCGCTTAATATCCCATTTAAACATGTGACGACGTCATCACTTAATCGCCTGAAACCCCATTTCTCCTTCTCCTCCCATCGTTTTCCCCTTCTCTGACGGTTTCCATGTTGGAGATTGTCTTGATTTCATGTGTAAACATTATACCATTTTTATATTCTTTGATCTGATTTACATTATGGGAAACCTATCATGTTGTATGACCTAATCATATCCTACTGCTGCTTATTTTCTTCACCTTTGCTTGAAATTTTGTCGTACAATGGTATGTTATCAGCTCATTTCACTAGCAGGTTCAGGCACCAGAAGATGTCAGTAGCTATTTTTTTCTTAGAACTACTACTTTGCACGATGAAAACTGGGACGCTGTTGTGACAAGAAATTGTTTACTTTGTCCTTGCAGGTCGTCATTGGCAGTTTTGATCTGGATGGAGAAGACGAGCCGAAGTCAACAAACCCCTCGGACACTTTCGCACCACCGAAGATCTCCCTTGTTGGTGCACCACCGAAGTCAACAAACTATTTCGCACCCCAGCAGAAGGAAACCGCCAAAAAAAGGGGAAAAACGATGGGAGGAAGAAGGGGGGAAATGAGGTTTCGAGTGATTAAGCGACGACGTTGTCACATGTTTTAATGAGATATTAAGCGACGACGTCGTTACTCGTTTAAATCTTTAATAATAATAAAAAAACGAAAGTAGTCACAGGGAACCACTTCCGTACAATATTGACTAGTGGCCTCTTTTTTTATTAGTTGCCATCTAGGGTCATTTTTTGGGTAGTTTCCTCAAGATTGCCACTTGTTTAACTTTACAGCAATTAATATGTATTCTTTCTTTGCCATTTCACATTACATGTGTATTATTTTTATAAAATCTCCTTGAAATTGCATACTTTTCCATGTCTTTAAAATGATGCTTGATAATGGAGTTTTAAAATATGTGAATCTATAATACAAATTTGACTAAGTAGGGATGTATTTCAAGTATAAAACACCTGGTGGAGCCACTTCAACTATCATTATAGATGTTTGATGATAGGATAAATAGGGTTCTATATAATATAAGTATAGTTGAAATCTATCTTCATTTTACTCTCTCATGTGGACCCTCAAAGAAGATACTTAAGTCCAATTGTTCATTTTACATGTTATTGGTTATTAAATAAAATTAAAATTCAAGCAATAAGCAACCACCCATTGGATCATCCCTATTTAGCCACCAATTGTGTATATAAATGACTACACCCCTATTTAGCACCCTATTATGTACAATGACCCCACTAGGCCTTACAAGGTGGTTTTGATTCTTTGTGCTGTCAATTAGTCAGACTTGCCATTCTCTTGTTAATCTTGTAGAAATTCAAGTGACAATAGTTCTTTTATATAATAAAAGGGCAAAAGATGGGGAGGCAAAGTAAAGTAAAAAGTAAAAAATATATATATTATATTCTAAAAGGTAAAGGGCAAATCATTTCTTAATACAACGCACATTCCTTGCTTGTTGCACAAGACGCCCATCACCGGCCAACAAAAGCCAAAGGGACACTTTTCTTTTTCCCTTTCTTTTGTTTTTAAATCATTACTTTTTTTTATATTCCTTTTCACATACTTACTATCCTTATGCCTATTTGCAAAATACAGAAATCAAAACTTTAAAAGCCCTCGAGTCTGTTTAAAATGTTTGAAACCCCTGATAAGCATAATCCAACCTATTTCTATGAGTTTTAAGCAGAATTCAACCTAGTATTTCAAATATTGACATTTACCAACACATCCAATCTCTTAGTGGGATCCACCCAAAATAATTCGCACACTTTGAAGTAGGTGTTTCATCAACTCTTTTAACAAATCCCCTCTTGTTTCTAAAAAAGTGTTTTTTGTTTTAATTCAGATGCTTAATGCCTTTTAACTTATAAAAATCTTGAGTTTAAGGAGTGAAGCTTCACAATGGAGCCTATCTATTTAAATGCAAACAGTTCAAAATAAACACCCTCCAATTATATGCGTTATTCTCAAAATTTACCTCTATCAAAGCTTGTTCCACATCTGAATTTACCATGTGATGAAAAATACGATTAATATGGTCTTATCCATATTCATTATCACATTTTTCCTCAAACAGTTAACCCAACAATGTGGGCTTCTCCTTACCACTTGTACGTGCGGGCTCTCTTAGGTTCCCCTAGGCCGCATTACAAAAAACAAAAAAATAAAAGAAAAGAAAAAATCCAATTAATATAAAATTTAATTTCAAAAGGTGGGCCGTGCTGTAGATTTTCATTTCTTTAACTCGAGATTTTTATATTAAAAAAGGGAGCAAATTCAATTAAAATCCCATTCCAAGAGTTTGACACACAACAAAAGGGGTCTCCAACCATTTCAATAAACGCCGTGTTGTAAGAATGACTATTTATTCAAGTTGTAAGGAGCGTCAATTATTATTTGGCTGTCTCGATTCAAACTTCGGGTACATCACTTTTTTCCGTCTGTACGGTCTCTTTTCCCACCTATGCGGGCTTTAATTCTATTGGTGCTGGCTTTTTTTTTTTTTCTAGGGAAAAAGCAGTATACCTACCTATACTTTGGTATTTTTGCAGAGTACCCCATGTACTTTGGTCTTCCTGACTAAACATACCTGTAGTTTTAGTCAACTGGCAAATACAAACGGCAGTGATGGAATATAGGGAATGGCGAATTTACCTTTCCATATATAAGATTTCTATTTGCATTTTTTTTGTTTTTGCGCTTGTGATTAAGGTTTACATTCTCTGGTGATTTTGGGCGATCGACGGGCAGGTATCAATCGAGAGCTCAGGCAGGCAGCAAGATCTCTTAGGCAAGGCATGAAGGTCGAAGGCAGGCTAAGGAAATACCTGAAAGGGTCGGGTCTCATAATAAAAAAGCATGCAATAAGCCCTAATCAGTAAGGGTCCGGTGAAAGATCTTAAGAAAAAAGAGCCAACTCTTCTATTCCTCTCCTGAGCTTGAACAAAGGGCAACCGAGGCAAGCCCAAGGCCTCCAAATCGTCTCCAGATCCCACAAAGCCGACCTCCAATTTCCCGTCGGAAGGATCGCCAGATTCCTCAAGGCCAGGAAGTACGCTAAGCGCGTTGGCGTCGGCGATCCGGTCTATCTCTCCGCCGTCCTCGAATACCTCGCCGCTAAGGTTCGTCAAAGCCCCCCTTTCAATCCCATCTCCATTTGCCTTTTTCCTCAAATTATGAAGTTTGATTTTAGTTTTGATTTTTGATTTCAGGTTCTTGAGCTTGCGGGGAAAGCTGCTAGGGATAACAAGAAGAATCAGATCGTGCCAAGGTATATACAACTTGCGGTGAGGAATGATGAGGAGCTGGGCAAGCTTTTGGGGGAGGTTACAATTGCAAATGGTGGGATTTTGCCCAACATTCATCAGACTCTATTGCCAAAGAAGATGGGGAAAGGAAAGGCAGAGCCTGGATCTGCGTCGCAGGAGTTTTGTGGTTTGATGAGTGGTGATAATGTGTAATATCTTTGGATTTTGGATTCCTTTTCATGATTTAATGTGATGGATCTTTGAGTTTGTGTATATTGGTGTTTCTGATTCTGGGCTACATGCAAAATGGAAACTTTTGTGGTTATGATTGTTTTTGTTATATTTTTAGTGTAAGGATATTGCCTCTTTTCTATTTTATTGGAGTTGGTTTGTGAAGAAGTCGTGAGATTTCTAATGGTTTTTTAATGGGGTTGTGGGCATATCCCAAATTGTAATTGGGAATGTTTGGTTGTATCTCTGTGGAATCTCATATTAGGAAAAAAATATTTGATATGGCTAGAAAAAAAAATGAACGATATGCCTTTCCATTTTTATAACCTTGGTCCAGAGGTAAATATATCCTTTTGGGCTGATAATTTGGCGCCGATATGCACTAGACACATTTTATACTACCTACACCGTTAATACTAACAGAATTCGCATTTATTTTACAAGTGAACTAACACTACAAGCAAGTTTAGTCCGAATTACCAAAAAATAGGGGTACTTTGCAAAACTGTCAAATCTTTTTTACTATTGAGTGGAGTGTGTGCTTTTTCTCGAGTCCCTTCACCTTTGACTGGCGTCAAAAAACATAAAATAAAAGGTTAACAATTCTCATTTTCACTGGATCTTCACAGTTAGTCAGAAGACTCAAAACACATGGTCTCTATAAAAACGACCTCACATTTCCTTTTCTTTCCTCAACTCCCGCTAGCTACAAAAACAGAAGAAACGGAAACCTGTTGATCACACAAATTGTTCTCTTGATCATCATCTTCTCCAGTATCCACAAGCTCTCTTCTCTTCCATTTCAATGGAGGCATCGAAAGCAGCAATCTCTCTCCTCCTCCCTTCCACCCCTCAAAAACGCTCCAACCCACCAACATCCCCATTCGCTTCTCGCAATCTCCGAAACCCAAGCACCATCTCCTCTCGCTGGCGCTGCTCCACGCACCAAGACCTCAACAGCAGCGGCAGCGGCGACTACGACCGCAGACAAACCGTCGAGCACCTGGCAGGCATATCTCCCTCCTCCCACTCCACCGCCCCGGCGCCGGTGCCTTCTTCTTCCCCGGCGGCGGCGACAACACCCGCCTCTCCCTCGTCCTCCCACGGCCTCGTGCTCGACCTCGGACCAGCCGGAGACTCCTGGGACGGACGGGCCGTTGGGTCCCCCGTCGTGAAGCGCTTCCTCAGCGACGAGGAGGAGCGGTGGTTCATGTGGTACCACGGCCGCGCCGCTGCCGGTGGGGCGGAATCCGTCGGCCTCGCGGTCTCCGGCAACGGCGCCCACTGGGAGCGAGCTCCGGCCGCCGTTCTCGGCCCTAGCAGCGACTGGTGGGCGTTCGACACCGGCGGAATCCGGCCGTCTGATGTTCTGGTCATGTCTAGTGCTAGGGTAAGAGTCTCAACTGCTGTTTACTGGCTTTACTACACTGGGTTCATCAATTCCAGCCAAGAGGAGAAGGAGAAGGTGGGTGTGGAGGAGCTTGAGTTAGATTCAATTCCCATCTCTTCAAATCCCTCATTCAGGGCTTTGCCCGGTCTGGCGATTAGCCAGGATGGGCGGCATTGGGCGCGAATCGAAGGCGAGCACCACAGCGGCGCTCTGCTGGATGTGGGCGTGGCAGGGGAGTGGGATTCGCTCTTTATCGCCGCCCCCATGGTCGTCTATCACGGGAGCGGTGACCTCCGGATGTATTACCATTCGTTCGATGTCGAATGTGGGTGTTTCTGCATTGGAATTGCGCGGTCCAGAGATGGTATCAGGTGGGTGAAATTGGGGAAGATCATTGGTGGTGGCGCTGCGGGTTCATTCGATGAGGCGGGCGTCTTGAATGGGCATGTTGTGATGAAGAGGAATGGGGGTTATTTGATGGCTTATGAAGGGATTGATGGAGATGGGAGGAGGAGCATTGGGCTTGCAGAGTCTTCGGATGGGTTGAAGGACTGGAGGAGGTGTGGGGATGGGCCAATACTCATGGCCGGGTCGGGGGAGGAGGGGGAGGGTGGGTGGGATTGTGGAGGAGTGGGGTGTCCTTGCCTGGTGAGGATGGATGGGGACGATGAATGGAGACTGTATTATAGAGGCATTGGGAAGGAGGGGAGGACTGGAATTGGAATGGCTGTTTCTGTTTCTCAAAGCGGCAAGTTTCCGGCGAGTTTTAGAAGATGGACGGGTTTTCATCACATTTAGCAGTGCGGTTGTCTGCAGCTAGGTGAGATTGAATCTCATGATCTTACTGCTAGATTGCTCATCTTTATTTTCATTTCATTCAACTCTGTTACTCTCTCACCTGTTCCTCATCTTTTTCACAATAGCTGACTTATTATCCTGAATACTTAACTTATATATTCATGAAAAATCATTTCTTATATCAGTTCCCAACCTTTGTGTAGATTGATTTTGTTAAGGGCTGTTTGTAATTCAATTCCTAGGATTGTATTTCATAAGTAGTTGGAAGGTGAATATCCAAAAGCTGGTGGGAACATGGGTGTATGAGTGAGAGTGTGCATGTTTGAGTCTCCAATATAAGCCAAAACAAAAAAGTGAATATCTAAAAATGACCATCAATAAACTCTCCTTTAATGGGAATGAATGAAGGGAAAATGTGAAATGAGTACCAAGTCATCAGTAAAGTCCCATCTACATTGCTCCCTCGTATCCTTCACCTCTCACCTTTTTTAACAATCCTTTGGTGAAGCTAATTTGATCTTAAATTCTTATTATTTAATTCATTTATATTCTGTGCAAACAAACCGACGTAAGCGAATAATGCAGGCAATCGTATTTAAGTTTTTGTCTGCTTTATTACAAGTCCATTGTTGCAGGCTTTCAACTTTGTATTGGAAAAACTTTTCGAACTTTGAATTGCTCTTGAACAGTGCAAGCTGTAACTGGTTCTGATTATGCAGTTAGGAAGTTCCCAGCAGACTTATATTCATCATTGATATTAACACCTTTTTTAACACTTTTATGCCATTGATTTTAAAGTCTTAAAATTTGTCACCGCCAAGTTTATTTAAACTCATTTGTTACTAAATTGAATGGAAAAGAAGGCTGTGGGAGATATAGTCCATGAAAGACAGCTTCCCCAGTGGCTAATCTTATCTAGTTTGTGGGATGCTAGGAGCAAGTTGGGAAAGGGAAGAGATGGAAAGAGAAAAGAGAAGGGCTGTGTATTTCGAGAGAGATTTTCCATCTCATCCCCAGCCCCAGGGATAAAGGAAGTTGTCCACTCTTTTGCAATTATGCAGATATTTCTCCATCTTATCCCAGGGAAAAAGGGAGCTGCCACCCTTCTGCATATATGCAGATATTCATGAAAACCTTATGGTGGATAACCATAACCGATGGAGCCAAGACATGATGGACAGACCGGCTCATATTGAGGGGTAAGTTGTTCATGACAGTAACAACACAAAAGAAATTAGAGTGGGTATCTTCTTAGGACTTGGTTTCAATGGAGTCTTATTGATTTTTTTTACTTAATATTATATCTAAATTGATTTGTTTTTTGGATCTTTTGTTTTATTTCCTCCATCAATCATATGGTTTAAGGATTCTTTTTTTTTTTTGGGTACCCAGCCAAGGGGGCTGTACCCATGATAGCATACACACACGCAGGGAGAGACCCACACAAGTGGGAAGAGAGTTCGCTCACACAGGAAGGAAGCCCACATAAGGAGGAAGGTGAAGAGAGCCTGCACATGCGGGAAGGAAGCCCATACAAGTGGGGGAAAGGGCAGCATACTCAGGGATCGAAACCCTAGGCATCTGGGTGAGATACGGGGTTGCTAACCAACTAAGCAACCCTGGTTCTCAGAACTCAATGTTAAGTATTAATAAAGTGTATTGAGCAAGTGAATTTGCATTAGGGATTTTATTATATTGTATTTTTGGGCATAAGAAACAAGTTCAAAATCATATCATTTTTTGTATTCAGCCATATGAAATAAGCAAAGAGACTTGAGTTGTGCCTTGTTAGCCATAGAATGATGGTTACAAGTTACAACTTTAACTTTGTAGGGATAGCTGTTTTGTTCAAATTAGAGAATGTTTATTAGGGCCTGTTTTATGTAATTGAATTTCTAGGAATTCTAAGACTCCAAAAATGACCATCAAATAACCTAGTGGAAATCGAATCATGTGAACATGGGAACTAAATACCCAAGCATCATCCTAGTAATTTAAATCTTAGGAAAGTCAAAGTCTCATCCACCTCCTCAGTGCCTTATATGCTTCACCCCTCTCCTATTCAATAATCCATTTATGTTGGAGACATGTTTTTGATATAAAGCATTGATCTGGTGCAGTCAGCATAGCAATAGATCCAAATCCTTTGCTCTTGGCCACTTTCAAACTGTCAATGATCTCCCCCTACCCATCATACTGTTGTCTTAAGTGGATCATTCCTAATCCATTTGTGCCTGATGCGCTTATTCTGTTTTCCAACCTTCTATTGCCATACAGATCATGACTCCAATCTCAACGCACTAGTTATAATTTTGAAAGTAGAATATGATTCAGTATTGATAACATCATTCTTAAGGCTCTATTTATGGGGATGGGAAATGCCTCTGAGAATCTCCTTGCCAGTTATGTTGCAATTTTAGCAGGAGAAATTAAAGAAAGACTACTTGGGAGTTTCTCCATTTATGGTGAAGGAAAAAAAAATTCAGGGGGGTATGGAAAGAACACGTCTTGTTTCTCCATCCAGTGTAAAATGCAAAATCCTGCCTACACTTCCTTGCATCCAGACAAATCAATCAACTGTTTATTCATGCATAGATCAGCTGGCCATTTTGAATGCATTAGGACTATTGAAGAGGTCTGCCCCCACCACGAATGGCCAAGCCATGATAAATTAAGCTTGCCACAGCTGTTATCTTGTCAATTGATCAACAGGTTTGGACACAATCAATCCATTGTAGGAGTTCGGGTTTATTGAGAATTAAACTGTGATCAAGATGACTTATCCCAGGCGAGGCATTTTGAAAAATAAATATAGTATGTTATATTGTGACATGGCCAACACCCATGTCCATAGTCACAGCTAAGCCAAAAATAAGCCAACCTCAAACAATTGGGGGGCCTAAGAACACAAGCCAAATATTGCACCATATGGGCTACGCTTTGGTTGGGTCAGAGCTGGTCCAGGAGCTATTGCTGCACTTTAGTCATTGAGATGGAGGTGGGACCGTGGGAGTGATGGCATTGAGCAAGACGGACTACCAATCTACCATGCTGGGGGACCTTCCCAGGGGGAAGAAAAACAAGATGAAGCAATAGGAACGACCACAAATATAATTAAGGGGTCGTTTGTTTCAGTGCGTTTACATATGTAAATGAACCCATATGCAACCATTACACACCATTTATGTTTGTTTGGGAAATTTACACATCTTGTGTGTAAATGACATGTGCATTTGGTGTGATTTTTATGGGAAAAAGTGCCTAAACTTTTAAACTTTTACCATGTGGAGAGGTGTGAAAAGGAATCACACCATGCTTGCTTCCGCCCTGCTATAGTACCAAAACGCCCAAGGACGCCTTTTTCATTTTTTTTTATTACAATGGGCCACTACATCATGATCTGAACCATGCATATTGCTAGGGAGGTAAAAAACGGCTACATTATCAAATTGCAACCGTTGGGTCATCACAGTTTGTGAGAAATTCATAATAAAGTACAGACCATTAGATGTGTATTTCTGAGTTTTTGTGGGGCCCATTTGCACAATTAGAACAGTTAGTTCTCTTAAAAAGGACATTTCCCGCTAGGTGGGTAAACCTCATGTGTTGATTCAATGTGGATATTGTAATATATTTTAGAAACATACCAACCGTTGGATGTAATCAAATTCACATTTGAAGAGGTGCGAAAATGAAAAACAATGGTTTATATTTTACATGTGACTCATTTGCATATATAAAAACTCACATGTGATTCATTTACATATAGAAAGCATTTTCACATCACATGTGAAATTAATAAACGATTTGTGCGGTTGCTTTTCCATAGAAAAAATCATGGAAAGTGAAAAAGTTTTTAAGCGGTGTTTAAAATTTTATATTTGGTGTGGCTGCTTTTCTTTGAATTTCTTTGAGAAAACAAAAAAATTAAACTAAGTTTTCTGCAATAACACGGAAAACCATTTCTGATGGGGGAGTTCGGAAAAGGTTTCCATGGAATTGGGTTTTTCTTTTTTTTTTGTAGAACTTATTTTCCTTGGTGCTGCACAAATGTGCCCTAAGTGCTCTAAAAAAGTATCGTCGAGAAGAAACTACAACCTCTGGTAAGGAAATAAAAGAATAATGAAAGGGAAATAATAGCCCACAAATTCAATTAATCAATCATTTAAATGGCTACGATTGTCCACTAAATGTAACTTCCAGGGTGTGGTCCATCGAACCAGATGACGTTCGAGACTAGAACAGTTCACCAAATGCATGAGAATGAGATTTACAGAGAATGGTAAATAACACCATAGTCTATCCCAATTAAGAAGCCATATGCTAGCTCAGAGAACATATCAAGAACCATAGTGTAAGAAACCTGATTTTGTGATGTTCATTCTACGGATCCTATCAGCAACTCACCCAATATAATCTAGGCATTTACTATCAATGCTATCTTGTAATTTCTTTTTATAAGAAGACGACAAATGGCTCAAGAAAAAAAAATGAGAAAGAGAAAAAAGAAATCAAACATCAGTTAAGATTAATGATGAGACGATTATAACATATGTAAGGAGGAAGAACACAGCAATCTGAATGTAGAATTTTGGTTTTTCAATCATGATCGGTGATGTGACAGTAGCTCTAAGAAATCAAACATCAGTTAAGATCAATGATGAGACAATTATAACATATGTAAGGAGGAAGAACACAGCAATCTGAATGTAGAATTTTGGTTTTTCAATCATGATCGGTGAAGTGACAGCAGCTCTGCAAGTGAAAATCAATCCTTTCAGTGAAGCACGTAGAAAGAACCCGCATGCAAGGTAGTTACTGTTGACACTTAAATTTTAATTTGATGAATTTTGAAGACAAACAGTAACTATTTTCATTAACCGATGAAGTCCAACAAACAGGACTGGAAAATATATGGAATACAAGGCGCCAAATGACAGATGCTAAAGATTGATTATGACCGGTGGGCGTTCTACAACAACGCAACGGCCGGTATTTACGCTTTAACCTGCCAATGCTGAAAACTACTGACCACTGAAAGCCACCAAAAGCTGAAAGATTATTAACCAGCAGAATGTCTTGGCGACAGCACAATAGCTGGTATTCGTGCTTCCGGTCGGTATCTACCCCCTAGCAGATGCTCATGCTTTCGGCCAGTGATTATGTTTTGAGCCGGTACTTATACCTTCAGATAGCATTAGCTCTTCTAGCCAGTGTTTATGCTTCCAGTCGGTAATTTATTCTCTTCTAGCTGGTATCTACTCCCCCAGCTGCCCATGTCTCTCAAGTAATACAATGGCCGGCGATGTACACTTGATAAAAACACTAGAATTAAAGACAATGTTTGATTCAATCAAAGAAAGGTCTTAGGGTATGAATCCACTCTAACATCGCAGAATGACGAGTATAGACCTAGGGTTTTACTATCAACGCTTTAAAGACTCGTTCTGGTTACAAGCCTTCATAAAGTCAACAAATAAGATATATGGGTTTAGATCTAGACATAACCTATCTCTAAGGCATAGATTATCCTAAATCCAACAACACATTCATTCAAGCATCATTATATGACTGATATTCAATTCTACAAAAATAAAATACAAAAAAGAGATATTGCATTAATAAATAGAATCGAATCAATGGATAACATTCGTGTCATATAACCAAAAGCGTTCAAAGTAAAACCCTAGAACCTATACATCACCAAAATACAAAATTAGGGCTTCATCGCAACCCTAAGGTGGAGAGTTAGTTGCTCATGGAGAGAGACGGACGAATAATCTGCGATGAAATCTCCATTGGCACTCTTCCCAAGCATCCAAAATTAGCCTCTCGTTCTTCTCCCAATATGTGAATGACCTAAAAGCTAATTTGGCTCGCTTTATATAAACTTTTCCCCAAAAAGCACTTCAAAACGTGGAAGGAGATGGAGTGCACCCGGGTTGGGCGTTCGGACGCCAGGAGGCAGTAGCCTCGGGGTCAATTTCTGGGTCTGGCGTCCGGACGTCTGGAGACGGTGGCTCCGGTTTGTCGTGTTTCTTTCCATTTTCCTCCGATTTCGTTCTCTTTCCACCTAAGGCACTTGTAAATATTAAAATAACACAATTAAGCTAATTAATCTCATTGAAAGGTACCACAAAGTCCTTATTGAGGGACCTACACGATGTATTTAGGTTCTCATCAAATTTATCTTGAGCTCAAGAAATTCGTGGGGTTCATTGGGGAGTCCCACTGATTAAAAAAAAGAGAATTTTATCTTAAAAGGGACCTTAGAGGGCCACTGAGCATAAAATGGGCCAATAGTAAATCTGGCACGGAAGTGGTCCCATTTTTTTTATTAATGGTGAAAATAAGTGACGACGTCGTCACTATATTGAACCCCAATATACAGCGCGCGAAACCCCACTTCCCCACTTTCCCCTTCTTCCTCCCATCCTTGTCTCCATTTCCCCTGGCGATTTCAGTTCCTCCTTCTGCAAAAGATAAAGCAGGTGGTCCCAAAGGTCGTTTTCCATGTTTGGATTGTAGCATCAAGATTCCAGCATCTTTATTAGGAAAACCCACCGAAACCCCACTTCCCCATTTTCCCCTTCATCCTCCCATCACTTTCGCACTTTCCCCTGGGGGTTTTCTTTCCTCCTTCCTCAAAAGGTAGAGCAAGTGGTCCCAAAGGTCGTTTTCCGACCTATTGGATTGTAGCATCAAGCTTCCAGTATCTTTTTCAGGCTATGGTATTCTTCTTGTCTCTTTTCTTTTTCTGTATTACACAATGATGATTTACTAGGGTTTCTTCATCTTCTTTCCATTTACTTCACATCCTAAAATGGTTAATATTCATGCACTGTACATGATTTTTGCATTGAATCGACCCACTACTCAGTCCTTCCATTTTCCACATTCTCGACTGGGTAGTCAATCCTAGTGGACATGCAGAGACTTCATGTTTGGACTACTTCATTGCTACTCAAATAGGGAGACATCAACCATAATGCCCATCATTTTGAATTTGATTATAGTGTGATGATATTGTACAAGATAACAATTGGGTTTTACTAAAAAAAAATTTGGGTGTGCAAAGAGGAAAATAAATTAACAGTTACCAAAATCATATAAGTAGAGACCATGGGCGAACCTAGGTGTAGGCCCAGGAGGGCCATGCCCCCCCCCCCCCCCCCCCCCCCCCCTCAAATCTTTATTTCCTATATTATATATGCTTTAATTAGTTTATATATTAATTTTATAGCAAGTGCCCCCCCTTAATTGTTTGCACAAAGTAAAAAAGAAAAAGTACAAATCGGCGTATAATGTAGTTCACAGATCATGAGAAAATGCAGTTGAGAATACAATTGAATCATTATATTATGAGCATAATGTAGTTTGACATAAAGACTTCAAAGAATTGTCAACTATTTTTGAACTTTGCCAATGATTGGTAAGGATTAGAAGATCAACAGTCTACCAACTTATTTTTAGAGTGATCGTGATCGTGCTTACTCTTCTAGTCTCCACTACAACTATTGAACAATTATGTTCAGCCATGAGCCTTGTTAAAACTAGACTTTGCAGCAAAATGGAGGATGAGTATCTCACAAACTATTGTCTTGTGTACATTGAGAGGGAAATTGCGGAGAAGTTTAGCACATAATCAATCATTGAAGACTTTCAAGATTTAAAAGAACGTTGAGTTCCATTTTGATGGATTATGAAAGTTGGAATGTACTAAAATACAATTATTTATGTCAGCTAGATCCTGGTTTTATTTTTAATGCGAAATTTAGTCTTTGATTTTATTATATTTATCATGCTTGAACTTGCAAATATGTCCAGAAAAAAATATTAGCTATCTTGATTTGTTAAAAAAAATATTTATTTAAGTTTGGCCCCCTCCAAGATGAAATCCTGGGTCCGCCCCTGGTAGAGACTTTTCTAAATTTATAAGTTAATCAAAATTATACAGTAGTGGCGGAATCCGGATCCAGCTAGAGCCCTATTCTCATTGACAATTCTTCACTTCTTTTTTTTGTTTTTGTTGGATCATCACAATTCTGATACACACACTAAAATATAGAGACTTATAGTGGTGGGAAAATACCATAGACTTTGGACCATTCGCAATAACAAGTTGGATTTGGCCCATTGACAACATAAACTTCCTAATGACAATAGGATGGAATTAAGCTACACATGTGGCCCTTGCATAAAAATGGACCCATTATACCATTATAATTGTTATTGTTCTTCTTATTCATCATGTTTCCATTGTAATGGCTTCATCATTAGTCATTTTAGTAATACAAGTGTTGCAAATAAATTTATTCAGATAAGAGTATTTGAACTAACTTCAATACCTATTCATTTGTAATGAATTAAAGCCACAAACAGATGTATAGAGGAAGCGGTGGGAAAGGTTGCATTCTGTTTTTCCAACCATTAAATTTAAATAAATATTGCTATGATTCTAATTCATACATACAGGCCTAGATAAACGTTGCTATGATTTATTTTTCAAGTGAATATAAGGAGTCTGTACCCATCAAAATAAGTAGTCTCACATTTGGAATTCTCCAAATCATCAAGACAAATTGCCCCCAGATGTTGCAACCAAACATGACTTAAATTTCAAAGACTGCTATAAGGGAAAGAAGAACTTGAGGACTAAAAGTCTATGTAATCTTACCCTATGCAGTTAACTAGTTTTAATTTTCTTATTAGTTAGCTTTACTTCTCGCTCTAGTTATGTTTACATCTCCCTCTCTCGATCTATTTATTTTTTGCAGATGGCTGGAACTGAGGGAATAAGAAATAGGCTTCTATATGATCAGGCCAATCATATTTCAGAAGCCATAAACCATGGACATGTATATTCTTAGCCACCCTTTCATCTTTATATATATATAGTTTACATTTTCTTAACTGTAATCACTTGAAAATGTCTCGCAAGAATTCGGTACATTTAGATGCATACCAATGAACCCGGACAAAACTGTTTGGGTGTTAAATGATATCCAAAAGGAGTACGTAAGGCAAGCGTGGTTGCATCATTTTGCAGAAATGGAACATATTAGGATAGTTCATGCTCTCATTACAGCCTTGGTAGAGAGATGGCATCCTAAAACAAACACCTTCCACTTCCCATCCGGTGAGGCCACTGTTACTCTTGAAGACGTGGCCTACATATACGGGCTACCTATCGATGGCCCAATTGTTACCGGGAAAACTTTCCCGAGTTCAATGGTTAGTGAAGTATGTCTTGAATTACTTGGCAAGGCCCCTATTCAGGGTACTGAAGTAAACGGGATAAATATTAAATTCACATGGTTGGAGGATAATTTCGCAGCGGTGCCATCAAAGAAGAAGAGTACGAAGAAGAAAAAGAAACTTTCTAAGGCCGATGAGATCTATAACACTAGGCGTACCTTTTCTTCTTAGTTTCCAGTCAAATTATGTCTAACACATCGGGTAGAAGGGGTCCGGCATATCTTCTCGAGTTGTTCAGGGAATTTAAGCCATATGTATGGGCCCCTGCCTGTCTTGCCAATCTTTACTGGATATTAGCAAAGGCAGTTAAATTTTTTAAGGACAAGGCTGAAGATAGACATCAGGAAGGAGATGAATGCAAATCTTCGAACAAAAATGATGATTCTAGGAAGTTCAAAACCTTGACTGGACCTTTTCAACTTCTCCAGGTAAAAACATTTTTATTTGAACATATTTACAGTTTTTCTACAACTGTTACATTTGTATTTACTTATTAATGACTTTTTTCGCAGCTAAGGGCGTACACGAGAATGCAAATTGGACGTTGTCCACCACCAACGGATACATGGAAAAGTGATATTCAGTTTCCATTGATGAAAACATGGACAGTTAGGTTGAATTCATTCAAAGCTGTAACCACACTGAATAAGACCCGGCAACAGTTGAACAAATTGCCACAGGACGGTGTAAGTTCAATATAATCGGATGGTATACAGTTGGGAGTTGATGCTTTTATCATTACATTGAAACTAATCTTGTTTTATTTCTTTTTGTGTAGTTCAAATGGAAACCGTATAGCAAGTTCGGAAAGAAGTTCCGTCATACTGTTTCTAAAGCCGACCGTGACCTATTTTCATTTTCAACGGTCTTGGCTTTTTATTGGGTAGTGGAGCGACATAATACGGGCCGTGTTATGAAACTGTTTGGATTTATTCAGGAAGTTCCCCCACCGTTCAGCATGCCCTACCCAAGAGTGGAGCGAGTTGGAAAAGATAGTGTATGACTACAGTGCACGTGGCAGGGTACCTAATTATGTGTTGTAGGACAGTAGATCCCAGTGCGCTCTGAAGGAAAAAAAAGCATCTTCAAAGACACATACAGACGAGTATATGAATTGGTATCGGGCCAACACGATCATGTATATCGGTCGAGGGCAGGAGCATGAGGAGATTGATGAAACAAAAAGCAAACGTGATGAACATGAGGGTTGTTGTGAGCAGAAGCACGTAAGATACCGGTGGCTCTTTCTTACGATTTAATTTTTCATTTCCACTGCCTTGTGGCTGATTTTCTTGTTATGTCCGCAGGTTCATTAACTCTTGCTTCACATGGAAAGGTCAGTTAACCGTGCTGTTCGGAAGAAAACCTCAATTGAGCATTTCCGGGATTCCTGGATCAGGAAGATATTCGGATTTAGATCTGGGTTGAATACAAAATTCGTCAAATTTAAGGATGACCACTTATACAGCTCAGCATCAGAAGATGTAAGCAAAAATTTCATCCATTTATTTTTACTGTTACTTACAGGGATGTCATTCTAAGTAATGTGTGAAAGATTTTATCCAAAAGTTGATGTAATTGAAATTAAACAATGACAGGATAAAAAGGCGTCCACTGACGGAATGAGGGTTAAAAAGCCTGCATCCAAAAGAAGCCCAGGAAAAAAGAATGGAAATAAGCAAAAGAGTGTAAAGTACAATATGGATGTTCCAGGATCACCTATGTCACACACCCCTACTGAACATGCCCCTGAAGTGGCCAAGGAGGATTTTAGTATGGAACCAGATTCAGTAAAAAGACATACTTCTACACCGGTTTACTTTTCCAATGAGCCACCAGTGGTTGATATCTTTTCCACTCCTCGGGGGGCATCAACCTCGCAAGCAATAATAGTTTCACCGATCAGGGCGTCCATTGATTCACTAGTTTGGAGGTTAAAACGATTGCCCCGAACGAGGAAGATTCCAAAAAAGTTTGACGACTACTTACACTCAATGGGTGGATCAGAGTATTCACTCTCCAAAAGTGACAGGTTTCTACTGAATGGGTTCAAACGATATTTCAATGAGAGGTATAATGTAATTACATTACTGTCGTAATGGTTTCATTCCATAGATGGCCTTATGTGTATTGTATTTTGCAGTAAGGAAGAGCTTGACATTGTATGCACATTGATATCCAGTGAAGTCCTGAATTGTGCTATAGAGGAGGGAATTTGGTTCGACACTAATATTCTGTATTATTGGTTTGATGTGTTGAGGGAGAAGTGTCAAACGGCCTTTTTGGCAGACTCAGGCATTTCTGTAAATATATAGATTCTTATTTGCAATTATCACTTCGTCGCCATTTGGAGGTTAAAAACTCACTTTTAATTTTTTGCAGAGCTGGTGGCATTCTGGATTGCCAACCGCTGAAGAAGTAGCCTTCGGTCCCGGAGGTTCACGAGTGTGTGAGGCTAGAGAATGTAAAACATTGGTTTACGTTCTTTACTCTGTCAATCATTTCACATTACTTGTTGGGTATACGGATGAGAGGAAATGAGAATTCTATAATAGTTCTAGCAGTGATCGTCATGCTTTAACTACCTGTAAACGATTTGTGAGTATACCAAAATGGTACCAAATTTTAAAAGAGCTTCTTAAGGTGTTATCGTACCCGAATTAGTCAGATTTCTTTTACTGATCTTGCAGGTTGAGTGGCTGACGACGAAGTTCAGCCAATATGGGTGGGCAGACCCATACATAAGTACAATCAACGTAAAAATGAACATCCCACTGCAGGAAAACGGCTACGACTGCGGTGTCTTCGCCGCTGCATTCGCTGAGCACTGTATATTTCGTCGTCCGATTAACTTCACGCAGGCTGACATGATGTATTATCGACAACGAGTCATCATTGAGATCTTCAAGCGCAGCTGGGAGTTGAACGCATATCGATTGAATATTGATGAGATTCCACTTGATTCAATTGAGCCCGAGAAATTATGAAAATTTGATCTTTTGTTGTAAATAAATCTAACATGGTCAATGTTTTTGGGTGCCTAGTGTTGATTGGAATTGCAAATTGGCCGGGAGTTGTAGCGCTTTAAAAAGTTGAAATGAATATAAATGTAACTTTTGTTTGCTTCTGTATGATCAAAGATAGTTGTTTGGCTGTATTGAATGTTGCCATCCTATGTATTTTTTTTAATGCAGCTTTTAATATGGACTTGAATGTCTTATGGGAGTTGTAGTGCATTCGCACATCCAACCATTACAGATGTAACAGGTTTATTGTCATTGCTTAAAACTGACAACGTCGTTGCTTCACAGAACCTAGTGGAATAGGGTCTAGTGTTAAGAACTGACGACTTCGTCACTTCACAGAATCGTTTATAAAAAACTCAGTTGTAATAACTAACGACGTCGTCGCTTCACAGAACCTAGCGCAAAGTATATGTTTGTTGATACTGACGACGTCGTTGCTTAACAGAATCTAGTGGAATAGGGTCTAGTGTTAAACTGACGACGTCGTCACTTCACAGAATCGTTTATAAAAAACTCAATTGTAAAAACTGACGACGTCGTCGCTTCATAGAACCTAGTGCAAAGTATATGTTTCTTGATACTGACGACGTCGTTGCGTAACAGAATCTAGTGAAATAGAGTAATGTTGTAAAAACTGACGACGTCGTCACTTCACAGAATCGTTTCTAAAAAACACAATTGTATTAATTGACGACGTCGTTGCTTCACAGAATCTAGCGCATTGGACTTGTTTCTTAACACTGACGACGTCGTTGCTTCACAGAATCTAGTGGAATAGAGTCGTGTTTTAATAACTGACGACGTCGTTGCTTCACAGAATAGTTTATAAAAAATTGAATTGTAATAACTGACGACGTCGTCGCTTCACAGAATCGTTTCTAAAAAAATCACTTCTAATAACTGACGACGTCGTTGGTTCACAGAATCTAGAGTAACGGACTTGTTTGTTAATACTGACGACGTTGTTGCTTCACAGAAGATATTGGAGTGAAGTATGTGTTAATAACTGACGACGTCGTTGCTTCACAGAAGCAATTGTAATAAACTTATGTATTAAAACTGACAACAACGTTGCGTCACAGGAGCAATTGAATTGGAGTGTGTTTTAATAAATGACGACGTTGTTACGTCTATTGAGCTAGTGGTGGTCAAACTTTTAGAGTCTGACGACGTTGTTGCATCACATAAGCATTTATGAAAGACTCATGTCCACAGTTAACAAGGGATGTGTTAAATTTCAAGGAATCATTAGTTAACAAAAAGTTAAGCGTAACATTTCAACAACGCTAGCGCTTATTAGATTCTTTGCACACAAAAGTAGAACACATTGAACTAAAAATAGTGACATAGTTGATAAAACTTGATAACAAATTTGTTGAAACTATTATATATAAAGTTGTATTACAAAAGTATGATCCACATCAAGTGATATGTACAAGATATACTAGAAAGCTACCCCACAAAAGTATGATCCACATCAAGGGATATGTACAAGGTATGCTATCAAGCCACCCCACAAAAAGTATTTCTACCCCACAAAAGTATGATCCACAACAAGGGATATGTACAAGGTATCCTAGAAAGCCACCCACAAAAAGTATTTCTACCCCACAAAAGTATGATATGTACAAGATATGCTAGTTGGATCTATGCAACATGATCTAATGGTGGATTGCGACAACTCTTTCGGTTATGTCCCCTATTTTTGCAATTAGAGCATGTAACAACCCTGCGTTGTCGATTTCTGTCTTCAACACGAATCCGAGATTTCTTTGGATGCCCTGGTTGTTTGGTAGCACGTGGATGCAAGACGATTTCATTTGATGTATGTTCCCATTGTCTGCTATCACGAGTGGCATGAATGACCTCACTATACGAAGCACAATAAGTAGTTGTTAGGTAACAATCCTCAACATAGTCATACGGATTTAGGTGCCTAACTTTCATTGCTGCTAGTGCATGATAGCATGGAATCCCCATTATTTCCCATCTACGGCAACTACACTTCTTCTGTTCAAGATCCACAATATCTATGAATTGTGCTGATTGAACTTGAAACTCAACGAGCCCGGCAACACGTACATGCACGCGGCGTGAGTCTTCAGCCTCTTGGCTCATTAGTTTCTCTGCATAGGGCGTTAATCACGATGTAATATTTAGTGACTCGAGATGTCTTCTCTGGAAGAACTCCATCAACTTCGCACGGATTTCTTCGACTTGCTTTGTAATAGGAAGCACCCTAATGTCCTTTAAAAGCGCGTTCGTACATTCGGCAGCGTTGCTGGTTATCATGTCATAGCGCCGACCCTCAACAAACGTATTTGACCAACGTTGTTTTCCAATGGCATTGATATAAGTATGCGCCCCTTGGTCTACAGACATGATGTCATTCATATAGGCCTCATACTCACATGGTCTAAAAGACTTGGCAGCCCGTCAGAATTTCAATACAATGACACGATCACAGAAGGCTGTTTTAATGTTTTTAGCAATGTGATGACAACAGTAGCAGTGCATCGCGCTTGGAATAATGTTGGCCAATGCCGGGATAAGGCCCTTTTGTCGATCATACACAATAGTCAAATTTGTTGGACTTCCTAAAACAAGAGATAGGTTGGCAAGAAACCACTCCCAACTGTCACGAGTTCGGTCTCGGCCAAAGCGAAAGCTATAGGAAATAGCTTATGATTACCATCATAGGTGACAACCACTAGAAGCACACCCGGATACTTGCCCCGAAGATGTGACCCATCAACAACGATCATCGGCCTCATCGATGAACAGAATGATCGAATGCAAGGACCGAAAGCCCAGAAGAATCTTCTAAACCTGTCTTCAACAGTCGTGTCGATATTAGTCACAGTACCTGGATTGGTCATGTGTAATTCTTTACAATACAGATGTAAAATTTTAAAAGATTCTTCATATGATCCCCGAACTACATGCAAGGCCATCTCTTTTGCAATGTGTGCTTTTCGGTAAGTGATACGGGTGCCAAACTCCTTTTGGTATTCATTCATAATTTCATTTGGCTTCAAGTGGTTATTGCATCGGACTCTGTCCTCAATGAACTCTTCAATCAGTTTCGAGGATGCTTGGGGATGTGTCATTACCATCATTGGTTTTGAGCAACAATGTCTTGGGTTATAAGTCCGCACCTTAAACTCTGGGCATGAATCAACGATGGAAGCATGTATACGCCAGGGACAACAATCATCTCTGCAACGTGCCGTGACTTTTTTTCATCTTGGTCGACACATGTCGTAGAGTAAAATTGTTATAAATTGCAAATTTCGCAAGAGATCTTCTGAAACTTTCACGATCATGAAATTGACGCCCTATCCACATTTCTCTTGCTGAGTCCGTACCAGTATCGGCTATAACATCTTGAGGGGCCATTGTGTCTACAAAATTGATATCTCCCATAGCCACTGAATGAAGCACAGCCTGAATGGTTTCAGATCCTTGTTCATTACCAATATAATTGACATCTTCCATAGCAAGTGAATGATTCACAGCATGAATGGTTTCAGCTCCTTGTTCATTACAAACAAAATTGACATCTTCCATAGCAAGTGAATGACTCACAACATGAATGGTTTCAGCTCCTTGTTCATTACCCCCGGAATTGACATTTTCCATAGTAAATGAATGATTCATAGCATGAATGACTTCAGCTCCTTGTTCATTGCCAATAAAATTTACATCTTCCAAATCAAATGAATGATTCACAGCATGATTGGTTTCGGTGCCTTGTTTATTACCAGCCATCATCGAAGAGGGAGTTCCACGAACCATTGATACATCAAAAGTAGCACATACAGCATCATGTGCATCAACAGCCTCGCGATCTATACCATCCACATAAAAAACAGCTCTTGAGGAACGATCTGTTGCATGAGGATCCAATGAGGTAGAGAAATGTATATCAACGTTTTCACGAATATCCACGGTGGGAAATACTAGGCCAGACGTGGGATTTTTTATTTCGCAAATCCCTTTGCACATTTTCTTCTTGGCACTTGGACAGCCAACCTTCACTCGTTCTCTGCAGGGCATAGACAAGAATTAAAGTTAGGCACGACAAGTGCAACTATATAAATATTAAAAAAAATAGAATATAGAGACGTACCTAGAGCCTTTGCGTTTCTTGTTTATAACGTGTAGTTTCATGTTGACATACACATGTAGCCCATCTTGCTCACTTCCAGATGCCATCAACATTCCCAGCATATCATTTTCATCTTCCAAACTAATCAACGAAAAAACGAGTCCATTGTGATGAAGGTATTTCATGCTTACATCCTCGATATTTGCATCCCAATTAGATAATGCAATGGCTTCATTCAACAACATATCATATGTTAAGGTCTTAGGTAGAGACCTCATCTTCTGTCTTCCACCATTGTAGACCAGGCGTATAATGTCAAAGACAAACTCTCCATCAAAGTGAAATATGATGGAAATCCCAGACTTGGTCATTCTGCCGATGCAAATAAAGCATATCCAAGGGTCACCTTTCACATAATGCTAATAGAGAGATGATTGTATGGGTCAAACTGTCCATTTCTATTTCTATTTACAAGGAAAAAAATCATAAGAGAAGTTAACTCCCCTAACATTGTTTTCCCTAGGGTTACTGACAGAGGAGGAGTGAAAATGAAATCATTTGATGGGTGTTTGCTCCCACCTTTATACAAGACATATTCACCAAGATTTCTGCACGTATTTGAGTACCCATCTTCATATTACTTAAAAGGGTTTAACCCTAACGTGCAAATATGTAGATTCACAATCTTCATATGCTCTCAACTAGGGGTTGTGACAATAAACAACCTTAGAACAGCCAGAGTTGTTACCTTTCTCAAAAGCCTTAATGAACTTTTCTAAAAAAACTGTATATTAAAAGCCCTAATGAACTTTTCTGAAAAAGGTAAACATGAAACACAAAATCTATGGTAGCTAATGCATGAAAGAACACCGAAATAGTGATATGCCTACCTCTTAATGGAGTTCAACAACCTCCATAAAGAAGCCTACACGTTGGGGAAGACGCCTGCATCATCTCTATTCAGTCGCAGATAAAAAGGATCCCACGAAAATGAAGCTGTGACGGGATATATATATATAGAACATTAGCGATGACGTCGATACTAACCCACTATTATAAGTGACGACGTCGTCGCTTATAGAAAATAAGCAAAAAAAAAATATTTTATGGCGGGAATACCCATTCTGTTATATATATTTTATGGGTACCTCTTCCGGTGAGTGACCAACTAGGGTCCTTTTTTAGGTAAAATTCTCAAAAAAAAATCTAAACCACTTTTTTGATGCATTTATTTCATAAGCCATTATTCTTATAGCAGGCCAAAATCTCATAGGAGAGAAATTTGGTAACACCAGGACAGGAGGGTGTTTTATGGTTATCCGTCCATTTGGCAAATTTTTTGTAAAATAAAGCTAAAGTAGAGCATCAAATCAAGAGAAAATCAAATATAACTGGGTTATGTTTGTCTTTCATGTTTAGTGAATTGGTAAGGATTCTTTGACTTTTTGTGTAAAAAATAATTATTTTATTTTTTAGTGTTTTGAAGAGTTGTTTTTTGAATTTTTATTTAAAGAGAGAATTTTAAATTTATATACTTTTAATATAATTCGTAGGTTATTTCGTGAAAATAGAGGTTTTATTTTGATTTTATTTTACATGTAGATTGACGACAGACAGGCCCGAAGCACTACACGATCGGACAGGGTTCACATTGTACTTTCAGGTAAGTGGCATGATCACAAATTCATAATCACAGGGATAGGTCTGCTTGTAATTGAGATAGAAATGGGTCTACTTGTAATTGAGATTGAGATGGGTCTCTCTCATGTACTCTAGTGCGGGTCTATTTCGGTACACATACCATGCACGGATATTCCATACCACATTGCTAGAGGGGGCCACTTGGGGTCCAATGACGGGTTTGGAAAGATTATAGGACTGGCCCACGTATCAAATTTGGAGTTAATTCCATGTTTTTAATTTTTTTGATTGGTGACATACAATTTAACTTCTTTTACATTAAAAGATATTGATCATATCCAAGATCCAGTCAATCCAAATGGGTGCAAATCTAACGGATACAATGCGAAAATTATAAATGTGATCAATTGCACCAGGATGAAAAAAATCATAAGAAATTTATAATATAATATTTCTCGAAGGCAGATTTAATAATCACTTGGTTACTATAAAATTATTATCCATTGTTGTCATTCGGGGCGGATTGAGTCAACATAAACACAAAACCGAGTTGCCATATGGTCAAAATTTAATTGAACTAGGTCAAAATCCGATTTTTTCATCTAGTATAATCAAATATACAAAGGTTTGATGCGGAGAAATCTTCAACTGAAATTTAAAGCATAAATAAAATAAAAAAAAAGTAACAAATTGGGATCATTTCAAAACACAAAGCATCTAAACAATGGGTACGCTCTCATATGAGCAACTAGTAATGTAGGGCCCACCTTTTCATCGATGCAGCCTCTTTGGTACTATTTTCTTCCTATGATCTTGCATTATGCCCAATTTTACACTCGTTGAAAGAAAATCTATTAATAAGATGTCATTAGATTCTAATATCGTTAAATCTAAGGCTAAAATAATTTGTCGGGGCTTGGAAAGGATACCTTTCCATCTGGCTATCCCGTCTGCATCCCGTGTTGCAATTTATTACATAGGAAATCTTGCAACGCATGTCGAGAACTCTATCATGACCCCCACATAGAGATAATTCAGACTACTCAAGAAGAATCTCATACCCTCCAACGGTATGTCTTAACACATTTTTAGTTCAATAGGAGTGTGACCCATCATTCCATTGAGCACATCATATAGAAAACTTGACCTGACACTAACATAATATAGCTGTTGATGTGACTTTAATCATGTGTTCCATCGGATGGTGGGTTCTATTTCTACTCAAAGTGAAACTTTAAAATATATGCTCTTAGGAGATGAGATCCACTTTACACAGTCTGGATCACATCTATGTGGGCCCGATCATGTTTGTAATAGCTGCGACAAAGGAATTAAATTTCAGCCCACCTTCCCACCCACGAACTTGCATTGAAGTAGGACCCCGAGCAGTGAAATACAAGTAAGTTATACGCGGTCTCCTGCCCGCGTGAATTCTACGAATTACAGGGAACAAACGGCCCTAGCTTTTAACCGAGGTTAAACTCGATCAAATTGATACTTTCTTTCTATAAATATCGCTTTCCTGGGCGCCTTCGTTTATCTCTGGAGAAATCTCTTCGCTTTCGCCACACAAAAAAGGAAAGCCCTCTCCTCCTGGAACCCTAACCCTAGGATTCTCCCCTTCCTGCTTCTACATATAGCGTTCGGATCCCGCAACCATCTTCAATCCGTGTGCGCTTCGTTCTCTGTCTCTTCCTCTCTTATCCCTCTGCAGAAAGAGTTCGGGTGCCTTGATCGAAAAGCTCTCTCCATCTCTTCTTCGATCGTTTCCAGCGACCTCAAGAAGATCTGGTTTCGGTTTCGGATTCTTCGGATAGATCGCTTCTGGTGGTGGACTATCTTGATCTGTTGCTGCGGTGCTGCGCTTTTCCTTGGATTGTTTCCTCAGCGATCTTTGGATTTTTGGCTCTGGAAGCGTCTGATTTTGAAAAATAGGCGCTTGTTTGGTCTATTTCGTTGAAGATCGGTTGAGTTTGGCTGCAGAGGTTCGTGTTCTTCTCATACGCTGCGGATTCTCCGATTTGAAGAAGAGCGCTTCATCAGATCTGGTCGGAAGCGATCCGGCTTTGGAGCTGTCTCAGTTCTTTGAGATTTGTTTTCTAAAAAAGCGATCCTTTTGGATATCTGATTGCTGTGTTCGAGTTTGGATCGTGATTTGAGCCTGTATCATCAAGATCTTCTTGCTGCCTGATCTGTTGAAGGAAGACGAGAAGAAAAAGGAAAAGAGGAGATAATTTTCGTGTACTCATATATCTATATTTCATAGCTCAATATCAGGCCTGTTTTTTATACAGCGGCCTTTGAATTTTGTTTTGTTTTGCTCTGATCAGGGCAGTTTGTTTCTTCGATTGTTTGTTTGTTTTTTTTATTAGAAGAGAGGAAAAGATTGATTAAAAAGAGAAAAAAAGAGAAGTATGGCTGTGTATTATAAGTTTAAAAGTGCAAAAGATTACGACTCTGTTCCCATCGACGGTCATTTCATATCTGTTGCAAATTTGAAAGAAAAAATATTCGAATCCAAGCATTTGGGCAGGGGTACTGATTTTGACCTCATGGTCTCCAACGCCCAGACTAATGAAGGTCGGTTCTTTTCCCTGAATTTAGTTGATTCATCCTGTTAATTGGACTTAGATTCATTAGGAGAGCATTTAGTTATTTGTAGTTTATACTGGGCACTATTTTATTGGATGTACACATCTCATCTGTCCTAAGGGTCTATTTGAATGCGGAGAAAGGGTTCGAGAAAAGCGCCTATGGTTAAATTGAATTGGGCCATCTGTTTTCTCTGCATCCAAATGGCCCCTAGGACATCAGTATGAAGAGATGTTATAAAGCTTGACTGGAGAAATGGCGAATTTTGCTGGACCAGCATGTTGGCAATGGTCTGTGTGGAGGTGTGATGGGAGCGAGATATTTATGGCATGGCCCATATGAACGGCCGAAATGATACAATGGCTGGTTTCTGTGTGGTTTCTGGCCAAACAAGCGCGATGTCTGGCTCGGTTGAGCATTGTTTGATACTTAAAAACAATAAAAGATATGGGATTGTTGATACTTTATTTGATTCTTAGGTGTAATAATAATAAAAAAAAATGGTTTGTGGATCCTTGGGGCAGTGGAGAATTAGGCTTCAGTTTTGCTATGGTTCGAGAGAATCGTGGTGAAGTGAGATTGAGCTTAGGATGAGTTATATACATATTTGGGGTATATTGCTATTCTGTGTGAAGGTTTTAGGAAGGCGTTTGACTCTGTTCGAGTTTCGAACATTCTGTGTTTCGTCATATGTGGATTGGGCTAATCTCGCTGCAGTATTTTATAGAATTCATCTGTGCCATGTTCAATTTCAGAGTATGCTGATGAAGCAATGCTGATACCAAAAAATACGTCTGTATTAGTTCGTCGGGTTCCAGGACGGCCTCGCATGCCCATTGTTACCGAAAGAGCCGAGTACTATCTCACACTTTGTTGCTTGATCTATTGTTGAGTGATTTTGGTTGCTTTTCCTTTCCTTTGCAACTTGTCAATGAAATCAGTTGCCTTTTATGTTGGCTCTTGTTACTTTGAGCATCGAGCCATTTGGCTCTTTGGTTCTTTTTGTTCTTTTTTTAATGCTTGTCACTATGATCATTGTTAATGTGAGGTGCAATTTTTTGAGGATCTTGAGAATGGCAATGTATTTTTCTGTTTTCAGGCCGAAAGCTTCAGAGAGCAAGGCTGAAGACATTCCACCACCAAAGAGTAATTTCTCTGTTGCTGATTCGTCCACCATGAGATTTGTAAGCATAGTGCTTTCCTGTGTTATGTTGTAAAAAGAAAGGATTTACGTAAAAAACTCTCATCGTCATTGTCCTAGTTAAATATGTATTTTATATATACTGCGAATGGTTAGTTTTGGGTGGCAGCTAGATGAAATAACTGAGTTGGACTTTGCAGCCTGATGAGTCAGAATGGGATGAATTCGGGAATGATTTATATGCTATTCCAGAAGCAGTGCCGGTTCAGTCAGGGCATCCTGTACAGGAAGCTCCCCCGACTAACAAGGCTGATGAGGATAGCAAACTTAAGGCATTAATTGATACGCCTGCACTGGACTGGCAATGGTAAGGCATCTTATATAACAAGATATTTTACGGCAACAATTGTTTTCAGTTGCGAACGTGGAATCTATCTGGTTTTTCATTCTCTCATTGATATGATTGAACTTTCTTTTAGGCAACCACAGGATTCATTTGGCCCTGGAAGAGGGTTTGGAAGGGGCATGGGTGGTAGAATGATGCCTGGCCGTGGTTTTGGTAATGTTATTTTTTCCTTTTCTAAATGGAATTTTGAACTTTTTGCTTTTCATTGTGGTTTTGAACATGTATCCTTTTTCCAATATAAAAAGTTGTGGTTCTGACATGTGCGACATCCTGTGATTGAAGGCCGGGGTGGTGGATTGGAGCGCAAGACACCTCCACAAGGATACTATTTGTCATAGATGCAAAGTGCCTGGTATATTGATACTTGTGCTTCCTTATGATGAATTTGACTTGTGAACTAATTTTCTAAACATTTTTTATTTGAACATTGTCTATCCAGGGCATTTTATTCAGCATTGCCCTACAAATGGTGATCCCAATTTTGACATTAAAAAGGTGAAACCTCCGACGGGCATACCAAAGTCAATGTTAATGGCAACCCCAGACGGGTCCTATGCATTACCTAGTGGGGCTGTAGCTGTTCTAAAACCAAATGAGTAAGTTGGTAATCTGATTTCATTTTTTTTTTTCTTTCATTCAAGCCTACTTCAATGGAGCTTGGTCATAAAATGGAGCCTACTCTTATTATGACCTTTCGAACTTGCAACAGGGCTGCTTTTGAGAAAGAAATTGAGGGATTTCCTTCTGCTCGACCTGTCATCAATGATCTTCCACCAGAATTGCGCTGTCCATTGTGCAAAGAAGTTATGAAAGATGCTGTCCTCACTAGCAAATGCTGTTTCAATAGTTTCTGTGACAAGTGTAAGTGTTATGATGTCCAGACTTACTGTGTGTGTGTGTGTGTCCCTTTTTTGTTGAGAAGCAAAGCATAATTTCATTAAGAAGAAAAAATATTAAAAAAAAAAATTGTGCGAGAGGCACAATAATACTAGGCAAGTTAACAGAGGAAGTGGATGCTGTAATAAACTCTTATTGCTCTTGTGGAATAGGGTTAACTCTAATAATATCTCTCATGCTAACCCACTTTTACTGAGCATCCACATCTGCATTAAATCTTGCTGAATATGTGGAAATTGCTCTTTCAAAGAGGAAATCATCCCTCTAATATCATTTACCTAAGCAGATGCTAGTCTTTGTGGAATTTTTTCTTTTAGCTTCCACCCTTGCATTCACATCCTTCAAATTGGCATCTACTGTTTGCGGCACAGTAAAGCTTTAGAATAGGCTTTAACCTTTTGTAAGGGTATTATCTTCTCCCTCTTTGCATCCTAACACCGCTCTTGGACAGAGTATTGCTGTATTGCTTATCCTTTGCCATTTCTGGTGTTCCTCTGACCACTAACGGACTTGGGTTGCTAATTGTGCTTCCACCATCCCAGTCTCAGTGGATTGCTTCCCACTTTCATCTGCTATTGCACCTGCATTACTTGACTGGATGTGACAACCTGCCCTCCAAGGCAACTGTGAGATACCCCAAATTTTTTTTAATGATAGACCTTAATGCGGGAAAGCTTTTATGTTGATTACAATTGAGCTCAACGATGAGTGCTTGCCTTAAAAAAGTTCTTCTGTTTAGTTCTTTTCAAATACCCCCAAGTAATTGCCAAGTGCAATTTGTTCCACAGAAATCGCCCTCCACCTGAGAATGGAATTGTGCCACCACTTCATAAGTGATGGCTATAACAAGGGAAAGGTGCAACACTCTGGGCTGCTATTATGTAATGGCCAATACAATGGTTCAAACAAGCTTATTATCTTGTTGCTCCCTTTTTTAATTGTCAAGATTTAAAAAAAATGTTGTCTCCTATCTATCACTGTTGTATCTTTATCTCTTAGTTGGTCCTGCTAGGTGTTATTATTACATTAAATAAGTAAGTATTTCTAGTCATTCCAAATCACGATCCACTCTCACATCCGCCTCAACCCATCTGTATTTGGTTTCAGTGGAAAGTCTTTAGCTTCTCAACATTTTTTTATTTAATAGATTGTTATTTTTAAATTTGAAGTTGGATCGCGCTACTTCATAGAAACAATGCTTGCACCTCTTTTTTCCTTCAGTAAGGGCAACAACTTTTCTAAAATAATCTGCTCAAAATATATAAATCAAAGTAGAATTAGTAGATAGCTGTTGGTGGCATTGTCATGCTGGGTTTTCACCCTTTTTAATTTACTGCTATTGGAGTCGGCATCCTTAATAAGGCTGCACCACTTCGATAATTTTATTGTTGGTACTTGTGTTTTTAGATTATAATTGAGGTGCTGTTTTTGGTTCATTTTGTTTTTACCGTTTGATTAGGTTCCACTGGATTCCTTTTTAAATTTTGTTTACCTATTTTATTGGTTTAGTTATGTCTGGTCTGGACTTTTGCCTTTCAGAGATTGAAGTTTCCATAGCCAATTTGTAATTTTTGTCAGGTATCAGGGATCACATTATTTCAAAATCAATGTGCGTATGCGGGGCCAAAAATATACTTGCAGATGATTTGCTACCTAATAGGACAGTTAGAGAAACTATTAACCGCATCTTGGAGTCGACGACCAGTAGTGCAGAAAATGCTGGAAGCTTGGTCCAAGTCCAAGGTTTGAATTTTATTGATGGGTCTCCATATGTTACTGGATCAGAACATTTTTCTCTCTAGTTGTTTAATTTAACTTGCTTCATGCAGATATGGAGTCTGCTCGCTGTCCCCAGCCCAGAATTCCGTCTCCTACTCTTTCTGCTGCTGTAAAGGAGGAACACACACCACCTCCTCTCAAAGATGATACTCCTATGATGCAGGAGAATGTGAAAGAGGGAAAGGCTGCTATCAGTGTTCCACAACACTCTTTGGAGAAAATTAGGGGAACCAAAAACGTTGGTCAATCTGAAGCGACACTAGAGTCGGTCAGTGCGAAGGAAGCAACATCACAGGGGAGTGCTCCACATGCTGAAGAGGAAGTACAGCAGAAGCTGCCTGTTGGTGAGCAAGGTGATGATTTATAGTATTTGTTATATGATTCAAAGTTTGTTGATTGGCATCTTTTTAGTTATTTATGATCTTGTGAAGTGGGCAATACAACAGTTTCCAATTGAAATGCTATTTAAATAATTAATGCTTTGTGCTGTAGCCTATATTTATGCCAGTTTTCCTGATACATCTTTTTTTTTTTCCTACCTTGTTTTCTTTTCTGTACAGGAAAGAAGAAGAAAAAGAAGAAGATCCGTGTAGCATCTACTGGTTAGTTTTTTGTCTTTCCTTCTGTCTGCTTTAATTTCTGTGGTAATTAATGAACTGCTTAGTTCATTCATGTACTGAATTCCACCATTCACTTTGCCGGAATGTAGAGAGAGGTGATTAATCAATTGTAATTTTTTCCCCTTGTGTACTTCATAATGCAGCTCCAGACATGCAGTGGAAGATATCTCAAGATCTAGCAGCTGAAAACTATGCGATGCCTTTTGGTCCTAATGCCTACAATCCATATATGGGAGGAATGCAGTGGGGAATGGATGGATTTATGATGCAGCCTTATGCAGGAGCTATGCCACCTTATATGGGTTACAACCCAGGTCTATTTGATGCACCTTTTGGTGGTATGTTACCCCAAGACCCTTTTGGAGCTGGAGGACCTGGATATATGATGCCAGTTGTTCCTCCGAGGTATGTGTGCTGCATTTTGAAACTTGAAAGTTTTAGTAATTACTTTCTCCCTCCTGATTTTGCTTTTGAACTAATAAAGCTTTATTGAACATTTGGAAAATTCCCATGGGATCTCTAGGATTATTTGAGAAAGTGGCTTTTATCGAGGGGATTTTCTGTCTACAGGGGACAACCAAAATGATCCTGTTGACAAGAAATGATTGCGCCTACCCTTCACCTTATGAAAATAAATCCTAGGAATTTAATTGTGCCTCGGATTTTCCACTTCACTATTTTGATTGTTAGTTTTTTCTATATGAACACTTGCAATTTGCTAAATGTACCTTTTTTTGGCTAGAGAACTAAACGTGCCTTTCAGGTTTTTTTTTTTTTCATCTTCTAAAAGTGATGTTAGTTTTCTTACTGTGAAAGGAAGTAAAGATTAAGTGATAAGTTTCTAAATAATGAAGGTAACAACTTAAGGAGATTGATTTGTGTATGCCTGCTTAAATGCCCTCTTCTTATTTTTTTTTTTCAGCTCATATATCATTTATCTTGTGATGAGTGTTTTTTTTTTTTTCATATATATATATATATATTTGTTCTGGGCTGCTGGGGGTCTAAATGATGGTTGTTTTGATCTCTTCAAAATGTGTTGGAGAATATTTTTGAAATTAGGCGGGCTTGCCTTCTTCAGACCATGTTTTAAGGTCATATGTGCAAGCACACAGTTCATAATATAAGCCGGCTTTTGTCACATGGCTGCCCCACCTGATGGCTGATAAAGAACTTTTAACATTGTCAGGGATCTGTCGGAGTTAGCTATTTGCCCAGCACCTCCAGTTATGAGTAGAGAAGAGTTCGAGGCTCGTAAAGCTGAAGTGAGAAGAAAGCGTGAAATGGAACGTCGCATTGAAAGGTAGATTTTTTAAATCAATGCATATATTGGTCCAATGTGTCTATGCCTAACCTTTAAGAAAGGGGTCTATAACTTCAATTTGAATTCATTACTGACCTTTTTTAGTTTTGCTTTCCTGAAATGATAGTCATAATGTATTAATATGGAAGATTTTATGCTTCATATTGTCTTTGAAATTCAATTGTTCAAAGGCCACCATTCCTCATTGTAAAGTTTCATGCATGCTTAATTTTTCTTTGTTTATTAAAGTGCTTCATCATTTATATAGAAACATTATAAACAATCATCATTTGTATACTCTGACATCATTGCTCACTGCCCTCAGGTTGTTATTAAATTAGAACAGTCTGGTTAGTGTAATCTCGGTAGTTTGGCCTATGAGATGTGGACTGTGTGCTTTTGGACAATCCAGAATGATAATATGCACTGCACATATTCAAATCACAATTGTATTGAAGATAACCTATGAAGTGGGGGGTTCTCATAACTTGATGATACTGGTTTTTAAAATTGTCTAGTTAAGAGTTTTGGCCAGATTTTTTACCCCAACTATGTATGTATGCATAACTGTAACTTTTCCTTCAAACTTTGTTAATATTTTTATTTATGTGCCGCTTGTTGCAAAATTGGAGAACATCTACTTGCAGTCAAGTTACATTTTTAATAAGCGGATGGAAGAACGTACAGATGCCTCTACAGGATATAAAATAATGTGCTTTTGCTATACTGAGATATGGGTAGTGCAGCAAAGAAATTCCTCTCTGGTGACTGGACAATCATATTTGACAATTGGCTTGTAGTTGGATGGAGAAACAAGGCGTGGTCTATTTTTAACTGCTGAAATAGATAAAAGTAGAGAAAATGAGAACTAAACAGTCAAATGATTGGGATTTTCGTGTGAAGATTGTTATTCCTTGGCCTATAAATGGTCTGCTTCACCCTTTAAATAATCTGAATCCCTGTGAAACATGGGCTCCACATGTATGGAATGCTTGACCTTGATAGGCATTGTATAATACAAAAAGAGACAGTCGTGTTTTTTTTTTTTTTTTAATATATATAATATTTACAATAAAAAATGACAAAAATCAAGTTAAGTTTCTTTAGGCTTACAGTTTGAGTTCACGTTGCCATCTCTGCATCTTATTTCCTTTCTGAGTGTTTGATTGTCACTGAAAGGCTAACTAAATGATTGATATTGACTGTAATTTCTTAGTTTTTACTTCATATGTCATGGTAATTGAACTGGAGCCTTTTGTGTTGTATTAATTTTCCGGGTTTCTCTTATGTTGCAGGGAATGTCCCAAGGAAAGGGAATGCAGTAGGGAATTGAGCAGCGGTCCTGATATTTCGTCAAAAAATTCAAAACCTGTATGTCCCTTTTGTTTTATACAGTTCATCATCTTCATCATCATCATCATCACCAACACCAACACCACCAAAGTCCTTATCCCATTGTGTTTTTCTAGTTATTTGCTTTTGTACACGGGTGCCAGTAGGAAGGTTATATATAGCAGTAGCAGTAAAACGTGTTTCCTTTTATCTATAAAAGGAACAATGTGTTTTATTGCTTTATTTTTTTTCCTGCATATCATTTACCACCTAGGAGGTTAACAGTCAGGTATTTCAAAGTTAAATGCAACAAGGAAATAAAAAACCTAGTCAGATGGGGGTCTAAGCCATTCATAAGTGAGGATTACTGATTGCTCGGCCCATATCGGTAATTCTATTGACCAGTTGTGTGGGCATTATACATTAAACGTGCCCTGTTGTAATTTTTTTTAACCGGACTTTATTTTCGTACAAATATCCTCTTCTGGTGAATGAACTCGGATCAAGTAAACGTACAAGGTGCAGTCAGCTGATGTGCAGTTTGTATGTTGCATGTGCGGCACTGCATGAGGCCTGGAATGCTCCCACGTAATTAGCTTTTCTTATGTTTGTTATTTGCTCTTGTATACCTTGAGTGACACAAAAATTTGGACCTAGCAAAGATTTGAGTCAACCCAATGAATGCTTACACTAAAGATGACGAGCATTTCATCTGGACTAATGCCTACAAGCCTTTCCTCTGGCCATATGAAGGCCATGATTGAATGACCACTCCTTGGACAGGCCGGTTACAATGATTGTTCCTCATATTGTTGAACAGTGGCCTAGTTAGTTTTCTGAGGAATTAGCTTTGTACACTGCCTTTGCACTGGTTATGCAAAGATTACTGTTAGGACTGGAAGAGTAGCCTCTCTGGCCCTGCAGCTTGTATTCATGAATTTGTAGTCTCTTGTGATTGGAGAGAAAGCATGTTTGGATCTGTCCGGTGGCTTGTATTCAGCATTTCAACTTGAATTGGTGAACCAAAATTCATTAACCGACTACCTACAAAATGGAACCTTTTACAAGGTGTTCTCCCTCAAACTTATTTATTTTGTAGGCTCACATGAGGGGGGTTTGCTAAGGGCCCTTAGCCTGTGAAGTATTGAATCAAGACATGTATTAGTGAAGGTGGTTTTATATTTATTACTAAGGTGGTATTTTAGATGGAATTATCTGGTGAGATTTATTTTGCTTGGGTGTGTGGGTGGGTGTGCGCACACTTGTGTACATGTGCGCGTGTTTGTGTGTGGAGTGGAATAATTTCCTATTAAGGGGAGAATATTTTGCTTTTAAACAAATAAAAATGGGGAGATATATTTGATAGCAGGTGTTTGTGGTGTGGGGTTGGAGTGGTATAATTTCCTTGGTGGAGGTTTTTATTGGATGACTGATATTCACTTTATTGGTGTATAAAGTCCGTTTGGCTTTAAAGATGTGTCCCATGATTAAATACCGATTGTAAACAGGCCCAAAAGGTTTTCATGTTTTTTAAAATTTTTTTTTTCCAAACTCTTATCATTTGGAAGGTCTTTCTGCCATAGTGCCCCTGGAATTTTATAGTTTGGGTCCTTTGCCAATGACCTGGTGCCCCCTTCTTTTATTACATGCTCTTAACACAAGATGCCACTTTCTTCGTTGGTGGAGCCTGTACAATAATGTACTTGTGAAGAAATATGCCATGCTCGAGATGAAGTTGGGTCCGAGTGGGGTTTATTCATGGTCCTAGATCTATCTTACTAATGCTTTTGGCAGGTCGACCTCAGAATTTAATCTTCGATGGTTTATTAAATTCCTATTTGCCATTTTTCTTTTTCCTTTCTTTTTTTAATCAAAGATTTGACCTGTTGAATCTCAATGATGCGGGAATTCGGACACATTAGCAGGCCTCAAGCTCAAACGGATTATATATCCACTACTGGTGCCCACGTTAGAATTAGTATCAAATCTTGTCAGATTGGCTCAGATTCTTTTCTTTCTTTTTTTTTTTTTATGAGTCCTCATACCGTCAGATTGTGAAAACGCTTAAAATACAAGTTTATTTTTCCAATAATGTGAGTTTTATCTGATGTTGGATTGTACTTCATTTATAGAGTAAATTTGTACAGAGGTTAAAACAAGAGTGGGCAAAGTGATTTTGATTGGGTAGGGTTTATGTATTGGCCTCAGTAATTTGATTATATAGGGTTGAGCTTAGAGAATTCTAAAGGACTCTCCTTTGATTACCTGATTCAGGTGAAACATGAGCCTGCGGTACATTCTGGCGATAGTTTCTATGTAATTAAATGGGATGTATCCTGGGTTATAAAAAAAAAAATCAAGAGAATTGGTACTTTATAAAAAAAAAATATTTAAAATATTTCAACTAAGCTGGTACTTCCAATTTGCCAGTCAAATCATTTTTGTAAAAATTGTTGTCTGCGGTGATTGCGAAATTAGAGATGCACCCTCTCTTTATAGCGGGCCCCAACCCAGATCATTTATGAAACCAAGTGCTTCAAGGATGGGCTTTGGCCTAACATTTTGTATGTATTGGTAATTAAGGGGCTTAATCTTAATTATTTTTCCATGTAGTATCGGCTTGCTTTTACTATTAGAACAAAGGCAGTGGAATTTATTGGAAAGAAAAATGGGCGTGATTATGTAATTGGGCTAGGGGTGGAATAAAATTCCTGCACCATCTCCCTACTTTTTTCTCTCTTCCCCCTAAATTAAAAAAAAAAAAAATCACTTTCCTGTTTGACCCCAGAAAACTAAAGAGTGCGCTCACTCACACTGCTCCCATACGCAATACACGTTTTACACATGTTTGCAGGTTGTAAGGGTTTCTTTTTGTCTTTTGATCTCTTCTTAATACTTGCGATGCTTTTGGTTGGAGGATTCGATTGTTTCATTTTCTGCATTTTCATTGAAGGGGGGGATTTTGTATCTGAATGAATGAATGGTGTTGCAGAGGATGATGTCGCAGTCTTCCGGAATTCCGAGGCACGAGAGAGCTTCGAGCTTCGAGCGGCCCCGGGAGCCTCCTGCAAGACGCAGCTCGGACCGCGGCGACGTCGTGGCACCTCCAGCTCCAGACTCGAAAGCCGATCGCAAGCAGAAAGGAAGCGTCTTCTCTCGGATCAGCTTCCCGGCCGCCGAATCGGGGGACGCCGGCAAGAAGAGGAAGCTGTCAGAGCCTCCAAATGGGTACAAGGAGCAGGAGCCGCCTGTTGCTCATCGGTCGTCGGCCTCCAATGGGTACCGAGACGAGTGGAAGCCTGTGAAGGGAGGAGCGTCGAGCGGCGGCGGCGGTGGCGGCAGTGGTGGTCGGAAGAGCAGCAGCGTCGTCCATGAACATGATTATTCGAGTGACGAAGACTACCACTTCAAGAGGAAGAGGCCGCGGCATGAGTCGGTGGAGTGGGAGGATGATGGCAGGACCTCGAGAAGCTCGAGGGAACGTGGAAGAGATCACGAACGGGAATATGAGCGTGACAGGCCTCCAAAGCATCATCGATGATCAAAATCAGAGCGGGAGAGATGAATGAAATAAGAGGGGTAGGGGGGCTCTTCCGTCTGTCCTGTCGTCATGTTGATAAAGTTGTTGTTTTTTTTTTTTTTTTTTAAATTGTTATTGCTCTTCATGACATCTATGTTGAGTTGAGGGATGGTGAGCGGATTTAAGATTTAGCTCTGGACACCGAAACTGGTGGTGTTAAGAGTCGAATGGGGGTTGTACATTTATAATATGTTTCTGAGGTAATAATTGAAATATTTTTATCTTGCAATTTATTATTATTTGTTAGCATTGATGTGGCTTGCTATGCGTGTGGCTGCCGGCTGGATGGGAAAGCAGGGGACAAAATAAAAAAATAAATAAATGTAAATGCAGCTTGGGTGTGTGTTTGGGAAAATTGGAGATTTTATACTTTGGTGGGGTTTGGTTTTTGTTAGAGATTATTAGGTTTGAATTTATATATTACATTAGCAAAACATGTTTGCGTTTATCACAGGCAATGTAATTTATAATATTAAAAAAATTAAATAATATTTAATCTAAATTATATTGAGATGGTAAAAATTACAATCAAAATCTATAATAATAATAATTAAAAAGAAATATAGTTGGTTAATTTTAAAATGAGAGTGTTTTAATTTGTTTGAAATCAATTGAGTATTTTGCTTTAAAAATTCTTTTGAAATCATAAGAATAAACTTATAATAAAAAAAATAAAGAGGATTTTAACTGGAAAAAACACTTAATCCGGATGTATTACGCAATCAAACACTTTAATAAGTGGGGCACCAATTCGAGCAATTGAGCTCGATTTTCAATTTTTTTTTTTTTTTACCTATTTGACACATTGTCGGCACCGACCTTATTTACACTGAATAAGGTCGGCGATGACCCTGTCCGCAACCTATATTAAGGCTCATATCCCTGTTTTTGCTCATTCTTTACTTCTTTCTTCCACCATACCGTCGAGACTAACTTTGGACGAAGTGATGAAGAGTGGTTGCTTCCATTTCCATAACCACCAGCCTTCAAACTGAATTTCTCAATTGCTTTTCTTTGCTCCCATCGTTTTCTCCATCATCCTGTGATTTGTACCGACACTCTAGAGATATTTATCTCCTTCCGTTTTTGAATCCTTATCAATGTTTTTTGTATTTTGTTTTCCGTCATCCCGCATATAATATCGAAGTGCATGCTTTGTTATCTTCAACATTGTATTCGATTTGTACATTGTTTGTTTGCATTGATTAGGGTTTGTAGATTTCAAATTTGGTGCACACACAACCTCACATTAAACGTACACGGGGTAAATTTAGAGTTCTTTTTATACATAACTTGGGGAACAATGTCGCAACTTATACCAACAAAGCAATACCCAAGCAAATATAGCTGTGCATTTTAGTATTATAAATATTGCTTTAATAGTGTTTTAAGTTATTTTCACTTATTAAAAAAAGGATAACATGGGAGGCATAATATCTGTGACACTCTTTTATTGCCTAAATGGGGTTCCCCAAATGAGTTGACTATAATAGCATGTGAAGAAAGTTATTTTTTATTATTTAAAAAGATTCTCTTTAATGTTTAATATCCCATTTATTGCTATAATTTATTTTCCGTGAGTCTGATTAGAGCTTTGTTACTAACAATCTAAATATTATGTACAAAAGGAAAAGAAAATGACAGACGTGTGATCTATTCCAATGATAGAAATATGGGGATCCAAGACAATCACAGCCACAGGGCCTTCAAACAATTCAAACATAAACAAGTATTGAAAAATCACATTGAGTTAAAAAAGAAAGGGGATCCAACACAATTATGGGGCTGTCAAACAATTCAAACATGATGGATTTACTCAATGATGAAAAATCACAATGACTTCACCTAGAAATTGAAAAACGTGGTGTTATACCCAAAACCAGGATGGACTCATCTTATAAAAATAGGATTTGGTGATGATAGTGAACCCATCCAATAATGAAAAACACGTTGGGTTTCAAAAAAGTGATTTTCTTAAAACATATTGTACTTAATGTATTTTCAGCCTTGGTGGCTTACAAGATTTTGCATTTTTTAGTAAGGCCACAGTTTCTTGATCCCTGACTTCTTTCCACTACACTTTCCACTATTAGATGGCTATCATACTTTTTTTTTTTAAATTAAACTTGCAAATATAGTCCTCCAAATTTATATTGTCACGAGAAATATTGAGCTTTTTATTTTTGCTAATTCACTGATAATTCAATAGTTAGGCATCTCCTCTGCACAAAACAATTAGGAATTCCGAATTGCATTTGTGAGGGACTAAGGCCTTGTTTGGTGTCTCTGCATTTATTCCAAGAGAGCCATTCAAAATAGAGTCATAGAAAAAAGAGAATAAAGCTCTTATTTTTTCAAGCAAAAAAAATGAGACCTTTTATTTTAAGAGGATTTGCCTCTACTTTTTTATAGTGGGGTAGATGGTATAATCGTGTATCAAATACTCTTATTTCTCAAACCTATATCCATTGATTCACTAGTGGTGTATGTGGATGCCTACGTGTTAATCGGAATAGAAGAAAGGAAAGATAAAATTTGGCTTTGTCAAGATTTGTTTTGGAAAATATCACAGACATAAAATAATATTGAATAATTGAAAGTAACAAATAAATAACAAATAATGCCAAAAGTAAATTTATATTTTCATTTTCCCATTTATAAATATTTCATCAAAAACTATGTAAACTTTATATATTAATAATAAACTATGTAACATTTTATATCTGAAATGTCATTAAAAGGGGAGGTAGCACTAAGAAGTGATATTTTCAAATCTTCACCACCACCTGATTTACAACCATATACTGTATAAAGCGTGAGTCCACCATCTGCCGGCCTTGCGTGGCCACGTGTTTCCATATGGCATGCTGCATCTTGTTTTAAAAGGATACAGTCCATCTCTCTGTCTCTCTCTCTCTCTGTCTGTGGCTTCGAAAATGGCAGCGAAAGGTGCTTTCCTTCATCACATCGCAAGGGAAACAGCAGACGTAAAGCGCCTCGCCAAATTCTATCAGGAGGTCTTGCTTCTTCTTCTTCTTCGTTTACTACTACTACTGATGATGTTGATGTTGATGATGATGAGTACTGGAATATTTGGCTTTCTATGGTTGCAGATATTGGGGTTCGAGAGGATTGAATCGCCCTATTTCGGGGAAATGGAGGTGATATGGCTTCGAATACCCAACACTGCTCTATCTATGCATCTGATTGAAAGAAACCCCCAATCCAAGCTTCCTGAAAGTCCATGGACCTCAACGGCTCCGATTGCTGATCCAAGGAATCTTCCAAGGGGCCATCACCTGTGTTTTGGCGTCTCCAACTACGATTCCTTGCTCCAAACCTTAAAGGCAAACTTCCTGGACTCTTGATTTCTACTCCTGTTCCTTTTTATTGATCATCACATACTTTAAATTAGAACACACTTTGGCCCACCTTTGATCAGCACAGGCCTTAATTTTCACACTATCAAGAGAAGAGTGCTCCAATAAGAATCCAACAGTTGAGAAAATAGGATTAAGTTGATTGATTTAGATCTTAATGCATGATTCATTGGTGGACTTAATAGGATTAAGTTGAGAAAATACTATAAAGACTACGGCTACACTGGGATATTTTTTTGATAGAGGATTTTACGGGTAAAGTCCCTGAATTTGGCCATTCCTCGTGAAGGGTCCCCACAAAGACCTCTTCCGTTTTTTTTTTTTTTTTTTTTATATTGAGGGGAGCGAGTGTCGCTCGGGTATGATAGGAGCAACGCTAGTGTCGCTCTATACGATTTTCTTAAAACATAGAATGCTAGCAATGCTATCTCCCCCACTCCATTTTCTCACAATCATCTTGGAAAATAGTATCACAGGCTTTATAAAAAAATAATTCTTTCTTTCTTCTTTTCATATTCTCAAAATTTATCTTGGAAAGTGAAAGAGACGGAAAGAAAAAAAATGACAGACATAACATGGAAGATTCCGATAACAATCTTATGTTCATACATTATCATGTAGAGCTTGCCCTCAACCCATGAACCCATCCATGAGAAAATGAGAGAGAGAAAGGTCTTTGCTTGCAGCTTTTCCACAGTGGAAAACTTGTATTCGCAGCTTTTCCACCAGTATGAACAATGGAAGATGTGAGGTGTGACGCTAGCGTCAATCAAATTTTTTTGGGCGATGCTATCATCGCTTAGAAAAAAAATAAAAAAAAATGGTGGGAGGACTGAATTTGTGCTGCACAATCTGCAGGGACCCTTCGCGATGAATGGCCAAATTCCGGGATTTTTCCCCGTAAAATCCTCTTTTTGATATGTTGAGTGAGATTGTGGGAGAAAATTGTCAAAAAGTGATATGCCCTTAAGTTTATAAGGGTAATTTTGGAAAGTTCTTGTTAAAGATATTTTTAGAAATAAATGGAAGTTTATAAGGATAATTTTGAAAAGCATTTGTGAAAGGGTGTTTTAGGAAATTAGATTCGCTTATTAAATAAGAGATTTTTTTGGGAATCGTTTCAACTTTCTCTTGCTATGAGCTAAAGGTGGAACAGGGTCATTGGAGGATGCAAGTTGGTGCACTATATTATAGTGCAGCGACACTGTACCAGAGTCCTGCCCACATATTTAATAAAGCTTTGAGTTTTAGAGGTTGATCAGTCCAACTGTCTATGCCTTTATGAGATGGCATATGATATGAATAGTTTGGATTAAGAAAATGAGTTAAGCTCCACGTGGATGACATCATCACCATCCACACAGTGTGGTCAGCTAAGGTAAGATCAAAGGACGGGCCTTTGGTACAGTGTTGCTGCACTATAGTATGGTGCAACGACTATCATCCTCTAATACTGGCCCTCCATATCAAGTGAGATTTGAAACTAATGCCAAAATTGTCTCCTAAGGCACATGCTTTTATCAAGTCAATGTGTTTTTTCAAGAATACCCTTGTACAATCCCTTTTCAAAATTATCCGTATAACTTTCTTCTATTTTTAAAAGTAACCTTTATTCCTAATACGACAAATTCCACTCCACTTTAGGTGGGACTTATTATCTAATTGGAATACTTTCTTTTATTTGCTTTATTACTTATAAAACAACTGTCATTCCACTTCAAGAGGAACCTATAATCAAATTGGCATACTTTATATTACAGTTATTTGTCTAATTATGCACTAAATTGTGAAAGCTAATAAAGTGAAAATGGATGAATTTTAGATACAGGCCCTCTAAAGAGAAGCCATCATTGTGCAATTTGATTTCAAAATCAAATATGATTTTCAATATCAATTTGATGCGGGCCCACCTCACAAATGTGCTATTTGGAAAATCAAATTGTACAAAATTAATCTGATTTTCAAAATGTGAGCCCACCTTACAAACACTCTCTTTTGAAAATTAAATTGCCTCTGAGTGTCCGCCTCAGAAAAAGATAAGCCATCATTGTGGAATCTGATTTTCAAAATCAATCTAATGTGTGGCTTCAGGCTTGCCGCACATACATGCTCTTTTGAAAATCTAATTGCACACAGTCAATCTGATGTGGGCCCGCCTCACAAATGGCTCTTTTTATAGCAACCTGCACAAATTTAATCTGATTTTCAAAATCATTATGATGTGAGCCTTACTTAGAAAAAGAGAAGCCATCGTTAAGCAGTTTGATTTTGCACAAAATAAATCTGATTTTCAAAATCATTATGATGTGTGCCTGGCTCACAAATGCGCTCTTTTAAAAATCAAATCACTCAAAATCACTTTGATTTTCAAAATCAATCTATTGTGTGCGCTCACAAACGTGCTCTTTTGAACATCAAATTGGATAATATCGATCTGATTATCAAAATCATGTTGATATGGGCTTGCCTCTGAAAAAGAGAAGCTATCATTGTGCAATCTAATTTTCAAAATTAATCTGATGTGGGCCTGGCTCACATATGTGCTCTTTTGAGAATCAAATTGACCAATGATGGCCTTTCTTTTTCTAAGGTCGCTTTATTAGCTTTCATAATTTGGTGCATTATTAGACAAGTAATTGAAAAGTAAAGTATTCCAATTTGATAGCGGGTCCCACGTAAAGTGGAATAAAACTTATTCTATAAATAATAAAAGGTACTTTTGGAAATAAAAGAAACCTTAGAAGGATAATTTTGAATAGGAATTGTGAAAGAGTATTCTTGTAAAAAAAAATATTATATTAACTTATTAAAAGCATGTGTCTCGGAAGATAATTTTAGAATTCGTTTAAATCCCACTTGATGTTGAGAATCGGTATTCGAGGGCGTTACTAGCTGCACTATATACAGTGCAACGCCACTTCACCAAAGCCCTGCCCAAAATATACACGTGGCATCCATCTTTCACAGTTTTGAACCATTCAAATCATGTTCCCATAATGTTTGCCTATACCTGGTTTGACCTCTTCAAATGAAGCAAAATCAGCAATGTGATTGAATAAAAATGTGGTTAAGGTAATTAATAATACTTCATTATTAACTTGTTCTTTATTAATTTGTTCTCTACACACAGTGATGTCAAAAACCTGGAGTATCCATTAAATGCGCAGTTTCCTTTCCTCCTGGAAGTCACATTCACTATTGAGATTGGACAAACACAATTTACCCACATTTTTCTCATTTGTGCAATCGAATTGTCAATTGTACACTTATGCATGGAGGGAGAATTGAATTGAGGGCTTGGGAACATTTTATGCGCTCCCCACTGTATAGAGGTTTGGTTGTGAAAATATGTTTTTATATGATTTAAGCAAGTCTTTCAAAAAAAAAAAAAAAAAAAAGAAAAAAAAAAAAGAAGAAAAGAAATGAAAAGAAAAGGTCCACTCCAGATAGTGACTATTGCAGTGGGCAAACAAAATTGGGTGCATCTTTTGAACAGTTTCAACATTCAAAGGTGGACTGCAAATTATGGATTTGAATTGATCTTATTCACATGGTATGGTCAGCCTTATATAATCATCTTCATCATCATCATTTTTAATATTAATAATAATCTGCTTACTCGCAAGAGATCGAAAATGGAACAACAATTAACCATTGGATTATTGTCACTCTCAAATGGGTGGTTGTGTTTGCTTGTGAAATAGGATTCTGTTGATGTATAATAACTAGTATGGAAAAGCTCACTGCTGAAATTTATGCTCCTCTTTCACATGAATTGGGTGAAATGGTGATGATTTTGCAGGAGAAAGGAATTGAGACATTTGAGAAGACGCAACCTGATGGCAAAACAAAGCAAGCGTTCTTCTTTGACCCAGATGGTAAGTTTTCCTAATTGTGTGTTCAGTTTTAGTGCGTAGTATATCATCCTAGAATTAGGCATGTGTTAACATGCGTGGGAAACTTATAGGTGATTTCAGTTGTATCATGATAATATATTTTCCCCCTTTTAAAATGTGGAGGCTCTCTGCTTTCTCCTCTATATTCTCAATCAATCAACTTAGGGCCGATTCAATAGAAAACAGGTTATAGGATGAGTGAAGGGACTGTGATAGGAGGAAATAGCAGGCTAAACTTTACACAAGACTCTTCATGGAAGAGTAGACCAAATATTATCAGAATGACTTCAGTAATTGCTTCTTTTTCCCATCAACCAAGGCCCTTAAAAGATTAAGGTTCTCCATGGACATGGAACTGTGAAACAAAGCATGAATTGTGCCAATTCATGAATGGAAAAGTCAGAATGTGATGCCAAAACATTATGGGAAAAGGGGCATGTGAAGCAGAGAAAAATCATACGATGAACACATTGAGAAATAAATACATAGGAAAAACCAGAGAAGCATGTTAAAGATTAAAGATAAAAGTATTAAGAAACCCTCATGGTTTATCATATAAATGGACTTTTAATGTGTAGGCAATGACTTTTAAGGGTCTTTTTGGCATAGATTTAATTTTGCACATAAAAAGGTCTATACCCTCTGAGAAAGACTGTATGGACGATCAGAACCAACCCTGAAATATTCTAGGAAAGTCTGAAGTCAGCCATAAATGTGGTTTGATGTGAACCATCTTCTTGCGGGAGCTCTTCCATCCCCAAATAGGAAACTGGAGTGTAGGACAATTACTATGAATATTTTGGTTTTCTTGAAGGTTGCTGGCGAAAATGGCCCTAAACACAGTCCATTAAATCTGCACCTCGCAGGTCCTAATGGTGTATGGACGATTCAGAAGAAAAAAGTTGATTAAAACTAATAAAAAAATCTTCAATTGGAAGTTTTAGATATTTCCCATAAATGCTTAGTGATGTTCAACATAAATGCTCAGTGATGTTCAACAAATGCTCCACCTTTCCTAAATGTTTCAGAGAACTCATGATACATAAATTGTTTCTTTTCACACATATTATCAGTTGCCTTTTGTGCTGCTTTTGATTGAGCTAACCATATGAGAGGACCTTGACTAATATAGACTGTCATGCGATACTAGTCAGCATGTCCTGGAATACGCAGTTTAGTTTGATAACTGAACTTTGAATAAGTAGAGAAGTTTTCTCCACCCTCCCTCCCTCCCTCCCTCCGTCCCTCTCCTTCTTTCCTTTACTATAGATACATGTCTAATGGTTTCAAATGCATAAAGATTACGAGACCTTTTAATTATCATAAAAAGAAGCTCTTAAATATGGACATCCCATATATGTGGCCGGTGGCCCTACCCACATCATCCATCAGATTTTGGCAAGCTTCAGATTGCATAAAGAATACAAGATCTTTATTCCTATGTGTTATCAATCTATTAAGTCGTTTTGAGGGTGGTGGGGAATTGTATTATCTGCTATAGATACAAATCTAACCTTGTTGAATGCATAAGTTCGGCAAAATCTTGTACACATTTTCTTTGTTCTCATGTAATCATCTTCTGCAGAAAAATCTTCTATAGAGAGTTACTGATATCACCAACCATTTGGCACATTTATTTTTTGATTGGTAACAAGTGATTTCTATTTAAGATAACGATGAGAAGTACATAGACCATACAACTGACCAAAGGTCAAAGAAGAACAAAACATAGGTGTGCGAGAATTGTACCAGAAATTGTACAAGGAAAAGTAGAAACTGCCAACTACTAGCAGCAACGAACACATCCCTGTTCACCCCCTGTTTAGCCAAAATTATGCCAGCTCGTTTGCAGACTGACCCACATGCCTAAAACCCGCATGAGTGGATAAAGCCAACAAATTGATCTGTCACATTGGATAAGTCACTTTCCACTATCAACATGGCTTGAAATGAGGGAGAGTAAATTCTAAAAAATCTTCTAAAACACCCAGCAGCTCAGCTTCATTAGAATCTCTGAGCTCAACATGCTTAGAGAACATTAGAACATCACCTTCCTTTTATTTTTACGAAGAACTCCACCAATACTTGCTGCCTTTGGTTTATCTCTAGCCACTCCATCAACATTAAAGTTCAGCATGCCATCAAGAGGAGTAACAAAGAAGCTGCCTTCTTCCCCTTAGAAGGGCCACAAACTCGACATGCTTCTTAGGATTTTGTTGAGACTCAACTTGTCTAACTCCTCAGAGCCCATTTTGATATTCTCAGGAGAACTACTGAGAAGTGGCACAGTTCCACAGGTAAGCCAGAGGAAGTGAAGGAAGAACTAGTTTGATCTTTTGAGGACTTGTGTAAGCTGGGGGAAGTGACCAATATTATTCTTGTGACTAATCACAGTTGTCATCTCATCTCTGGATATCATAATATTTAGTTTCAAGTTTCTGCTTGTAGATACTGACCGTAGACCGTTATTTTAGCATGCAAATAAAACAACACATGATTCAGCTCAAGAACTTAAGGTCTACAATGGTCAACCCAAAGGGAGAGATCCACATGTCCCACACATGAGCCCCACATGAAGGTTTACACTCTACAACAGTTGACATGGACTGTCCCCTGAAATGTCACATTCCAAGATCCCTGGGGCAGTGTAGTGTACTTCTTTTTTCAAATTAAATCATTATAAGAGTCGTTGCAGGTTGTCAAAGTATCATTTGATAAGTTGATATTTCAAAATCCCAGTTTCAGGACTTATTTAGTCTTTAGTGATTTTGTTTTGCGTAAGAGGAAATTGTCTTAAACAAAGAAGCATATGCAACTGGACATCTCATGCTTCCTGTATCCCTTTGACTTTCGTAAAATACAATTATTGGATGCTCCCTTTATCCCTTGATATTTGCAAAATACAATTAGTTTTCTTTTTTGTTGGTTGCAAAATGCAATTAGTGCGATCCTGTTTCTTATTTCAACCAAGTCTGGTAATGAATCCAACCTCCTCCTTTGCTGCTAACTCCATTAGAAACCCCTTCAGTTGTCTTTTTAAGGCTTTGTTCCAAATTGATGACTCTACTGACTCCTGTCTTCTTCAACGTCCTTCAACTCCTTATGTTCAGGAAGTTAGCAGATATGTGTTTTCGACTCTCGTGCATGCTTCACACATTTACAGAATCCAAAGCATTCATCAGTTGGGGCCTGCCGTGATAGCCATTTGCTAAAAATTGTCAATCTGAACTACTGGTACTAACATAGATGGATCATATGCAAGATGATGATAATGTAAACTAGTTTGATACTTATTAATCTTTCTGTTTTAACTGCTTAATTCATCTTTGTGGGGTGTTGATATATGTGCAGGCAATGGCCTGGAAGCAGGGAATTGGGAACCTCCACAACAATGAGAAGAGCCTTGACATGTATGTGGGAACAAAATATCTTTTTAACAGTAGTCTTAAATAATTGAAATGCCCATTATTTCACACTTTAATAGGGAGGATGGTGTAGCCATAATCAAACAAGTGCATTTGGGGTTCCAATTACAACAATCTATTAAACCCATCTTTCTCCACTCAATAGTCTTATCTACATATTTCACCTATAATTAAGTGGATATCCACTCATGTGGCACTGTTATGGCCAGCCAGGCAGCCACACCCCCAAAACAGATCTTTTAGGAAAGAAAGGGCTGGTTAACAAAAATGCCCATCAGATGATGTGGTTTGTCTCAACTTTTCATGATTAAAAACGCCTCCTTTTTCCTCGTTGAATATCATCTAGTTAATAGGCTGAGATCATCTGATATGTATTGTCTTTACCCATGCTCTAGCATCTTTTTATATTCAGGTTTAATTTGGTAGGATGATTAGGAGCAGATTTTTTTAATTTTTTTTTTAATTTTCCAAATGGAGATTTTAGGTAAAAGATAGAGATCTTTGAAGTATATTTTTATAATTAGTTGTTTTACTCTAGTTTCTCTGGCTAGCTTTACAAGTAGAGTTGAGAAATTGAATTTGTATTTGTTTTCCCCATCCATGCAATAGAGGTCTGATTATTGAATTTAATTTTTTTTGGGGGCATGTGGAATAATCCACTTTTAACTTGATATAAAGAAATTAAATTCTTTCAAAGTTTACCAATAAAAATAAAAAGAGGGATAATGAGGGACAAAGATTGGTTTTTCATTTGGTAGATGAATTACCAGTTGACATGTGATCTTGGTGGGGACCACTGGCACTATCAGATGCAGATTTTGGCTGCGGTGCCAAAAAAACATTCTGGGCCGCTTGGTTAAAAGATACAATATCCATGGTCAAAATGTAACATTATATCAATGGCTAGAAATGTAGGATAAGGCTATTCTGGGCAGACCCTAAATCCAGAGTCTGCTGATGCTTCTAGTAGCATCAGTGGACCCACCATCATGCCATCTGTCTCAGCTGCTGAGCATTCATCTTATAGATAAAATGTGGCCTTTTCCAGTGTATAGACCTTTGGAAGGGAAAAAAAAAGAAGGGAAACAACACTCTTTCTTTTGCCTTGCTTTTTGCAGGATTCTGATGACTGGAGAGTTTATCATATATCCTTTTGTGGAGGGAAAGGTGCAGCTAATTACCTTGTAGGAAATGATCCATCCAGGTACATGGAATGGATATTTGGACCACGCCGCATCTGTTTTGGCTGTTTCTTGTATATACTTGCATCATGAATCGCAGTTATTATAAATCCTATTAGTTTATCCCTATGTAAGGTGATGAAATGATGAAATGGGTGGTTGAAGCAATAACTACTGAAATGCACAAAATCATTGCAGTTGATGGATGAACAGGGACGTCCAATGATACTCATCAACTGACTGATGATTCGGTTAAGATATCTCATCCTGTGGGACCAATTCACGACAATACTAATTGTTTCCTACTTTTAGTCATGGTTGGTCGCTTAAAAGAGGACTTGGACTCTTGCCACTTGATCAGAAGCAAAACCATTACTTCCCCCAACACACACAAAAAAAAAAAAAAGGACTCGTCTTCTGGGCCCATTTAGGTACTAAGAGACAAATCTGGTGGTTCCCATATATGGATTACTTACCTGAGTCATCTGCAAGTGATAATTGTTACTCTACCTGCAATAATAATTATGGGTAACTAGTGTGGCAGGTGTTGAGCCAGGCAGTGCAAGGGAGTGGTCCGGGGGTCACTCCAATACATAAAGAAAAAAAAAAGAATCACGGCTACTTTGATTTATGGTTAAACCAAGGCTGGGCCTGGCAGCTCATTTTTTCTGAGCATTCTATATGGAAGAATCTGAAAAGTGGATTCAAGTTTCTTTCAGATTTGGAGGTTTCATATCTGCTTTTAATATTCCACTTCTCTTGATTAGGGATTTAGATGGTCAAATACAAATAACGGTTGACATCCTTCAATGGGCCTTTTCGCTACTTTTTGGCTTTCCCACCAGCGTGAAGTTGCCCGGATCACAATTAATTTGACTATAGCTATTTGTGCATGTTAGTGGCCAATTTTCTTAATGGGTGTAAATGGTCGTCTCGTCTTCATCTTCATAAAACCTACTATTCTTGGAAAGCTCGTCTTGATAGTAGGTTGAATAATGCGCGACAAGGGGGGTGGCCCCATTCTCATAGTTTGCTAGATGAGCCCAGATAAAAATAGATGCCCTCCATGCTGGTCGAGTACACTCTTAATAGGGTAAGCACAGGGTAAGATTGATCATTGTTTGAAATGCGCGAGTTTTTTTTTTTTTTTTTACTCATGTTTTATACGTGATCTATCTTACGGTGAGCTAATTTCCTATGGCTTGTTTGTGTGTGTCCGCAGAAAAATGGTTGTACCAACTTTAATCTTTTCAGTTTTTTTTTTTTTTTTTTTTTTTACCCATAGCAAGCACTTGTCCGTGGAATTGTGGAAAAATTCTCTCATCTTTGTGCTTTTTTGCTAATAATTTTTTTTTTTTGCCGCGGATGTCACAGAAAAGAGGCTGTACAAAGATTTCCCTTAAAAGTGATACTTGGCTAGAGTTCTTCATCTAGAAGAGGAGCGTGTTTATTTTTAATTATGTTTTACATTAGGTGGGCTAAACTCCTTTAAATTGAAACTTAGCTAGTTCTCATAGACGAGAAGGGCATTTATGTTGAGAGATTGATTATTAATAGGTGGGTCCCATGGGGGTGTAACAAAATTTATTGAGGCCGGGCCTATGGGAATTCTGGCTTTTGTTAGAGGAACTACTAGAAAATGCACCTATCACATGTGACCTTCACTGGATATTAGAAAAATGAAAGAACGGTTCAATTATTGCTAGATTGCATTCGCAATCGAAGGTAAATATGAAAGTGATATACAGTTGAATCTTTTTTCAGCCTGATGTTTGTGTGAAATCAAGTACATGAGAATTTCCAGGCAAAGGCAAATGGGCTCTTGAAAAGATGAAGGGTATATAAGGTGGAAATGTAAATGAGGCCTCTATTGGTCTAGAAGGGTTCTATATTGATTTTCCACTAAGAAGAAATTAATTGATGATCATTTGGGATCCTCACCTTTCTTATATATTAACCACTTTTTACAATATTAAAAAATTTTAAAATTCAATTACATGAAATAAAGGGGCTCCTTGGACTGATCTTGATTGCCTTCCAATGTTCTATGGGGCTAATCATTCACAAGAAGAAATTATTTATCAAGGCTCATTTTATAAAGTGGAACAAAGGAGAATGGTCTCCTATGGGCAAACTGCATATGAGTTCATATGCAGTCCAACTGACGGGGTGCCACTTAAACGTATGTCTATCATGGGAGGGCAGATGGAAATGACTCTTTGTTGAGGCAAGGGAGAGTTGAAAATTCAGGTTTATCAGATCATTCCAACCCTTGATTTAATTACTTTAAAGGTTACATTGTAACCGTAGTTTTTTTTTTTTATAGACTCAATTCGACGGTGAGTGAAGG